>BSBK01001668.1:1830000-2197390 GCA_027943335.1 Chamaecyparis obtusa
TGTGTCTATAATGCCTTTACAATTATGTTTTATATTTTGGGGTCCATTAATTGAGCTTATGTGAATTCATTGAATTATTTATTATTCTCGAAAGATGATCTTGAAGGTTGGAGTGGTTTTTCTATGATACCATTATCTTGGTATCCATTGTTTTGCTGAAACCATTTATGTTTTGGCAGCTCTTTTTGCCTATATATTAGAGGTATGAGATAATGGATCATGTTACTCTAGTGCATTTACATAATGCTTCCAAATGTTGAAGGGTAGTATTTTGATATCGTATCATGTACATTAAAGATTAATGCATATTTATACTCGTTTTCTTCTTGTGTTTTTTTGTTGGAAAAATGATTTTTTCATATAAATTCTTTATTCCTATTTTTTATTAATAATATTTTTATTATCATTTTATTCATCACATAATCTTTTATTGCAATTCTTAATTAGGAAATTATTTTAGATATGTTGAAAACATGGCAGCAATTTTTTTATTTTTATTTTTTAAAAATTTTTCTTGAGGTTGGGGGAGGGGGGTGAATCAGTTGTACCAAAAGCTCACACAACTTAAACTTTATTAGATCTAATAATTAAACATGGAAGCATAAATCAACAACACATCATAAGCACACATATCACTAAGATTTTTTTCATGGAAACCCGATCAAGGGAAAAACCACGGTGGAGATTAACCCACAAGATAGGTATACTCTGTTGGAAGTATTGCAATGGGGAATGCATATCCATACAAGCACACCACCTAGAGCTCATTGTTCAAAATTAAAAAGGTTCATTTCCTAGGGAAGACTCACTACCTGTACAAGAAAGTTTGGATCACATACATAATAGCATCTCCTTTATGCACAAAATAACTTTTTGCTACACACTTCTTCTCTGCCTTCAAAAGATTTATACATTCAATGTACATACATACTCACGTATCTTCTCTACCACACACAAATACAAGATCATTACATTTATTTATACATGACATCAACCTTGGAAAGATCATCAAGGTCGGCCCAACACTCACGTAATTACAAAAATACAATCATACTCAATAAAACATAACATGTAGACCAAGCAATGTCGACCAAGACAACACACACCAAAATATTTCATCTCGAACACGATACACCTCCAAAGATTACGTCTCAAACATCTACAACACGCTACAATTATTTGGTTGACCAATAACATGATGTAGTGCCTCCCTCGTTTGCCTCCTTGCACAAACATCCTAATGGTGTGGTTTCAAACTTCATACTGATTGAGTATGATCATGTTGGTCCCATGTGAGGGTGCACCACCATGAGGATCTGATTTTTGAGCATATTTTCAATGCCTTGCATTAGCTTGAGATGTTGGGCATGGTCTTGGATTGTATTCCAGTGACCCTTGGATTGTATTCCAGTGACCCTTATAGATAGGGATGAGTCGATCCCGAGAATGCAGTGATTGTTTTTGTATTATGTTTTATGATGACATCGTGAGATGCACCTAGTTCAGCTTTATCTTATGTTAATCAGGAAGTTATCATTGGGGGTCGTGACGGGTTTATCAAGGGACCCTAACCCGATCCTATCTTTTTATTCTTATTCTGCTTTATAGACTCAATAATTATAAAGTTATGTTGTTACATTATGGATTTGTGTCCTGATAGATAAAGGCTTGACCGCCATTTGTGATGTACTATTTTTCTTCTTTCTTATGCACTCATAATTCTAGGATGCTCTATGTTTGAAATAGGATTAATTGAATTCAACTGATCTTTATGATAGTACAATTGAGTGCATGTTCTGTGGAAATTGTTTTAGAACAAGGTAACTAAATTAATAAAAAGCTGAAATATATATTCTAATGTAGTTAAAGATTGTTTTCCAGGTGTATGTAATTTCTAGAAGTAATGTAGTAGGAAAGGTGTGTTGAGTCAATATTTGAGTAGGTAGAATGTAACCTTTATGAATATTAAAATGTTACTATTTAGATATGCATGCTTACGTAAAAGACCATTTGAATTTATTTTATGTTGAGACATGTATTAATAGAAAAGTGATTATTAGATCCTGATGTTGAGTAGGAGATTTTGCACAGTATGCTTTAAAATTATAGTAATGCGAGAAAAATGAATAAGTTGAAATGTCGCTTGTAAATGATTTAGGATATATTCTATGATTTGATTTTTAGGTCTTGATGTTATGGTATTTGATGAATTATTTAATTTTGAATATTATGCCTTAATATCATGTTTATGCAAGAAATGTTCAAGTGAGATGATCAAGGTTAGGAAGTTCGGTTAATTGATATATTTATGTGTTCTGAATTAACTTGTTTTGGAAATTGAGTAATATATTATTGAGATTATGACAATTCCTTGTGAAATAGTGTAGATGCAGTTGGATTATATGATGTGTATGAGTGTGATTAATTATAGTGAATTTTATATGAATATGACATTTGATCTTTCATGAGCTACTGATATTTTGTTTAGTGTGCAGGAAATGACCATGGATTAAATAAGGGGAAATCAAAGATGGATGCATGTGAAAATCTTGTAAAGCCAAGGTTATCTCCAAAGGGATAAATAACCTCGTTGTGATGTATAATGTTGTAAAGTAATTCTTGATTGTAATATTTAATTGTGTTTATTTTTATTTTAAATTAATGTCTACTTGGCATGCCATGTGTGTAGTGATGTGTTGTTACTTTTTGTGGTGTCAATTGACACATGTGTTGTGAGTTGGCATGGCCAAGTGCTTGTTTATTAGTTGTCTTCCACTTTTGAGTCATCTTTTAGAATCCCAAGGTTAGGTATCTTGGTTGTTGAGCATTGGGAGATAATCTTATTTTAAATTTTCGCGAGTCAACTCTTAGTGGACTTTTGAGAGGCAAAAAGTAACCCAAAAGGTTAGTTAAGGTTAAAAATAGATTACCCCATAGATGTACTTTGGGTTGGGGGTCAAATTTTGACCAATGAGATGATTTTAGACTATTTTTGCCTCTTCAAAAGATGTCTTTTTAAAATGTGATGAATTTGGAAAGTGTGTCAAGTCTTCCTCTCCTTTCAATTTTGAATTTCTCTCTTGTTGAGAGAGAACCCTAGGTGAGTGTGCCCAATCATCTTTGAAGTTAGGTAGGGTTTTCTTTTTTAGTGGGATGGAGAGGAATTTGGTAGATTGATTGCCCACTCTCCAACTTTTGGAGACTTCTGGTGGACTTAACAGGTTTTGGTGGACTTAGCAAGGACATAAGGCTTGTAGGAAAATGGAGCTCTTCTCAACCCTCTTTGCCTTAGCTTGGAGTGAGGTTGGTGGTTTTTTTCATGGAAGATTCTTGCTTTTGTTGAATGTAATATGCAGATTTTTATTGTTATGTATTTGTGAAGTTTTTGTGAAGCTTCAAACTTGTTTTCATGGCTTCCTTGTTATGTCCATTTGCTGGTTTTTATTTTAGTGTTTGTATTTTTGGGGTGTGTAAGGCCAAACTCACCCTTGGGAGGGAAGAGAGTCTTGATGGGTGAAGGGCTTGAGTTGGGAATTCCCATATAATGTAGAGTCCTTCCTCAAAGAGGAAGGGGATGAGGCATGGATGTATGGGCTCCATGTTGCCATTCTTGTTGTATTCTATTTTGAGGCTCATAAGGGTTGTATTTTGTGGAAGGAAATGGAAGGGTTGGTACTTGTTGTTTTGACCTTGTGAAGCCAATGGTTATAGATTCTTGGCCTTGTTGAAGGCATGATTTTTTTATTTTTGAATGACATCTCCTATTTGGGTACTTTTCACATTCACCCCTTTTATGGGTCCAAGGTGACCCATTGTGTGAATATCCTTGGGATGAGAATTTTATGTTAACATGTACTTGCTGGTTTTAATGTGTATGTGTGTTGAAGCATGTATGTAACCCTCATCCATCTTTTTTTCCCCAAGCTCGGGGGTGGCCATGTAATGGCCTAGGTTGGGAGGTGAGCCTCCACGGTCAAAATGATTTTCTTTTGCAGATTTTCATTTGATGAAGTTGCTAGTTTTGTTGAAGAAAAAGAAGATTTTGTCATTTCTACTTGTAGATTTTTATGTGTAAAAAGGGCTATTAAGCCATGTGTAGAAAAAATGTAGAGTAAAAAGGTCATGTAAATGCCTAATAGCATGTAAAATGCTTGTAAAAGTTTGTACATAAATGTGAAATGATCTCCAAAAATTTCTATGTTGTTTCTAAGGAAAGAAATTGTAAAAATGTGTATTCCTTATGCTTGAATGCAAAAGTAAGTTTGCTGGTTTGTTTTTTTATATGCACGAAAAAGTTAGATTTTCTTATGAATGCAAAACTCCTTCCTATGCAGACAAAGTTTATTTCAAGCATTTATTTGAAAAATAAAAGTTAATGTAGATTTGCTTTCCTAATTACCTATATGAGAATAGATTTCATTTTGATATCATGTTAGTTTAAAAAAATACTTATGTATATATACTTGTATATATACATTGATGTATATACCCTATTGGAATACATTGCTATATTGATGTTAAAAAAAATGCACATAACAATATGTCCATATGAGCCCGAACAAAGCCTCTAAAGTTGTAAAAATTAGAATTTATACTTTTTAGAAAATATCAGAAGCAGAGGTCAACAACCACTTGCACCATTGTGTAGATCATGAAATTCTACCCCAAAACAAAAAAATGCTCGAAAAAAGAGACTAGATGAATGAGATATCATTGTTTGAAAATTGCCTCTAAAATTATTTTTTTTGAATCGCCACTGCTGCACTTCCAAAATTCATATGGCTCTAGATTTGGCTTCAGATGTCCGATTTGAATAAAACAAAATTTGATTTAAGGGTTTTTGGACCTTCTCAATGTGATTCCAACCTTAGATTTGCACCAATAAGCTCCAATTTTGACCTGCAACTAAATTCTCTCAAAATAGGCTATACAATGACAATGGAAAAAAGATTGGAGAATCCCTCTTATTGATTTTAATTTATGAATATTTTGATTTTATTGGTCCATCTCATTTAACCCTTGTGTATATATATACATAAGTATATGTGTGTGTATATACAAACCCTAGGTGTGTATATACACACATGTATACTCATGTATATATTTGAACTTGATTTTTTCTCCATTTCTTCTCCCAACTAGACTTGCACACACAAAATGAAGAATTAGGGTTTTGACCAAGTTTCATTTTAGGGCTTAACCCTAATTTTGAAATTAGGGTTAGGGTTGGATTTTGGAGCCATTTTTAATTTTGAAATTTTAATTATGATTTTTAATTTAATTCTAGATTAACATTTTAATTACTGGTTATTAGTAATTAATGACTGTTGACTTTACACATTCCTCTTTTTAAATTTGATTTTAAAATACTACTTGATTTTATCTTGAGATTTTAAAAAAAGATTCTTTTATTATGTAGTGGGATTCTAATATTTTGCTTTTGGATGCCATTTTTAATTAATTTAAATTTGATAATGTTGAGATATTAATAAATGGACTTTTATTCTTTTAAATACTATTCTTGGAATTTGCTATTTTACAGATTTAAAAATTAATGCCTATTTCCAATTGAATATTATATTTTTATTTTCATTATAATATTGTGATTAAATTTAATATTTAATTTACTAATAATATTTTAATGTATTAATGGGTTATTCTTGGGGGAATTATTTAATGTCTTAGGATGAGACTTAGATAAATAACTTTCCCTTAGCCTAAATGATGAATTTAACATTAAAGATTTATTATAGTTATTTTAATCTTTTAAATGTTTAATTTAAATTAATTAATTAACTTTGATAGCATTATGTTTTGGGATTAAAATATGGTATTTTAAATTAATTATTATTAACATTATTACTTTAAAATGGGTAAAAACTTTGTAAACCTAGGTTTCGCATATAAATATTTTTATGATCATATTTCTTCAGATTAATGTTTTCTTGAGATTTGATATTTCTAGATTTAAAATTTAAAATTTATTACTTAAAGTGATTTTATTATTTTCTTAATTAAATGGATATTTAGGGGAGATTAATTTAAGTGTCCAAGGTGGGACTTACGTAAATTATTTCTCCCTAGCATTAATGTCTAATTTAATATTAATAATGTTATATTATTTTTCAATCCTTGTTATTAAATAAAATAAATTGATTAATGAACTTTAGATCTTCATATCTTAAGTAAAATTATAATATTTAAATTTAAAGTATTCAAATATTATTATATTTTAATAAGTAATAATTTTTAAACCCTAGTTTTCGCTTAGGGTTAATACCTTGACTTATTTCATCCTTTTATTTTATTATTATTATTTTGGCATCTTCGATCCTAATTGGTAACTTGGTTCACGCTAGGAACCATTAGGGTTACAATTACGATCGAATTGAACTTTTATGGTATTGAACCTTTTTGGGTGTGTCGACCCAACCTTTGACTTTCAATATTATCTAAGTTTAAATTTTCACCTTGGTTTATCCCTTTTATTAACTTTTATTTTAAACCCAGTTAGGGTTTCTTAGAGACCTAGTTAGGGTTTCGTTTAGACTAATGTAGTTTGATGAACAAGGGATGTTAGCAAGTCAACGCATGCCATGATACCTCTTGTGAGTTAATATATGTTTGGATGATGCATTTCCTTTCGTGTTGTGTTCCTTAGTGTGTAACCTTATTGAGTTTATGTGCTTTAAAAAATTTGTGTGTGTTTTGCCCTAATTTTTGGGCATGACACATGAATAATACCAACATATCAACGAGAAACATCAATTGTGATCACAACGATCAATGTAGATCACCAATACAAAGGGCACACGATCTAGAAACATCCACAAGCATCACAAATTACCACATATCCGAACCAACACAAATTACTAGAATCATTAGTATCATCATACTGAACCTCAAGAACACTAACAACAACTATCAACCTTGAAAAATCACTTGCGGGCCTCCAAACCATGAACCACTTGAGTTGAGGACACAAATCAACGTCCCAAGCATTCCTTCCAAATTTGTAGAGAAAGATATTACAATGTGGAGCAATGTAGATCAAAATATTGTCACTCTGTCACCACTAAACAACTAGAAACCAATCACAACACATATACTCATAACACACTCAAATCTCCATGCGAACCTCTGGAACTTGAACTGAATCAACTACAAACAATCCTTCACAAACTCTTAAATTCGCCAACACCAATCTTCATTATACTTGCTACCCTAATTAAGAAAACTCACTGAACTTCACTGCATCACTATCACAAACAGAGAAATATGTTGACAACAATGACAACACATCTCTCAAATATCTCTCTATTTATGTTATAGCGTCAAGAGCTCTCTTTCTTTCCTAAATTTGAAATATTTATATAATCTATCTTTTATTGAAGACAATGAAGGGTCTTCACTTTTACGAGACAAGATATTGAAGAGTCAAGACAATGAAAGGTCAATACGACGAAGGGGTCTTCACTTTGTAACAACAAGACAATGAAGGGTCAAGGAGGAAACACAAAAGGAGAATCATAAAAGAGATCTAAAGGAGCATACAGAGGTGATAAGGGTCCTATTTAATACAACTAAAAAGTGTGAGGAGGCCCAACATATACATCATGAAGAAAACCTTGGCAGAGAGTTAGAAGCACAAAAGGAGCATTACGAAAAAGCGTTGGGGGAACAAGGTGTGATGTTGAAGGTCTTACTAGATCAGGCTTAGGAAAATCAGAATCAGCCAACTCCTTTAACTACAATGGATCTACCTATCAAGGAAGAAGTCTCTAAGGTCAAAATTCTGAGTTTCATGCAAGGTGAGTCTCCTATTGAAATTTTAGGTGTTATTATTCCTCACTCATTTGAAGAGTCTATCCAAGAAGCCCAATCAATTTATCCTATAGAAGAGGATCTTTCAAATTTGTTAGAAGAGGTTGTAGAGATAGAGAAGGTTGATTATTTCAAAGTTTCTTTTGATCTGTTTGATGAACTTACCAGTTTTGTGAATGAGGAAGAGGACAAAATTCAGATTATACCCATACTAGTTATAGGACAGTAGGAAGAGGTTCAAGACCTTGATGTTTTGATCATTCATGAAAGCTGCAACAAGGTAAGTAACAATCTTCTCCCATATAAAATTGAAAATGATGTTGAAGAGGACTCCTTTTGGGCTAATCTTAAAGTTTTTGTGTCAAAATTGGATGTTAGTTCTTCATTCTCAGATAAGACAAATCAGGAACATCAGGTTATTTTCAAAGGATTGGTTGTTGATTCTAGGGTTCAAGTTGAATTATTTATTGAAATGTCTTTATCTATTAGTAATAATGTAGGAGATATTTGTGAACTAACAAACCTGCAAAGTTGAGATCAACAAGAACATGTAAATGTGATTGACAAATTATTGATCCAAGAGAAGACAAGTGTGGATAGTGTTTAAGAGGAATTTCAAGTGTTTGATATGGATGTAGATCCAGTGGACATAGATCAAGACAATCAGCAAACCACATACTGCCAAGGTATGGGTTTTGAAAGAAATCAAGAGAGCATTATTGAAGATTTTTGTGTTTTTCTTGATGCTAATTTGCTACTTTTGGAGAAGGAGGTTTGTGATCAACATTAGGTAAATGATTAAACAATGCCTCAATCTATTGATTTTCATAATCTTAATATTTTTGATCAATTTGATATGGTGGTTGAAGAGATAGTTGAAATGATAAAAACCAGTAGTAAGAGTCCATAGTTTATCATCTCAAGGGGCTGCCCAATTAGGCATCTTTCCATAATAGAGCCTAAGCATGAGGTTTCAAATTTTAAACAATAGATCCAAACCTTATATGCACCTCAAAACTATGTTGGTTTTGATCAAATTCAAAAGGTATGTGATCTGGCTTATCATTTTCAAGACATGCTACAACAAACGCTTGAGTTTTTAGTCATCCTTCATCTGATTTTAGTAATCCATATGCATACAACTCATCCATTATTAGTGAGAAAGGGGAGCTATCAGTTAGTAAATTGATGTATCTAAGGCCTTATTGATCAATTAGCTTAGGGTAGGTTAGTTTGTTTTGAGTTTCAGTTTTTCTTTCTCCAAGTGCGGTTGAGCACAAATAGTCAGTAATATTTAGTTGATTGTTTAAATTTTTAGTGTGAATGGAGGAATAAGGAACATCGTTGTACCCCATTAGAATAACATAAAAAATAGTCCATCATATAGGGCATCAATTAGTTTTTGTTGTCCTACATTAGAAACAACTTGGTTTTGCCATCCAAATGAGTTGTAACAACATTTCAATTAGTTTTTTTTTTCAATTGTGTGGTAGTGAAGAGAGGCTAAGAAAATGAAAGTGTAGACACCCAAAACTGGGCAGGTGTCTTAGAATCATTCAAATTTGCAAAATCTTAGCCAAATGCTCTAATTCTCATCAAAATGGATCAAATCAATTTCAAATGGACATTTATTAATCAAAATTAGACAAAATCATTTAAATCAAAGGAAAAATCAAATAATGACATCGAATAATTAAATACAAGCTTAAATGGATCAATCACATTATATAATTGGTTTTAATCAATTAATTGTATAGTTTTAAATCAAAAATCAAATTAAACCTATTCCCTTACATGGCTAATTTAATTAATTGATGGAATTTAATTAATCCTAATATCTTTCAACATAATTTGAGCAACCAATAAGAATTGAGAACAAATGCACATGGATCACTCCAAAATAGTTGAATCTCAATCACACATTTTCAACTTTGAATCTCAATCACTCAAATTTGTCTACTTGTCTAAACCTTTGAGACAATCATTTAAATTGTCCCCTCATTTAAAAACATTTCAAAGTTTTTGACTCAACCAAGGCTAAATCATGATCAAGTAACTCTACCCCCTACCCTTGGGATTTTACTCTAAATAGAAGTCATTTTGAGAGCATAAAATATCTTAGAAAATTCATATGCATAGCATCATGACTATAGGCAATGGGAGAGCAATTGAGCAAATTGAGAGCATTATCATGAGCATTTGAATTAATCTTTGTATCATTTTGACAATTGAGAGCTAGATTTAGGCATTCTATCATATTTTCTCATTCTATGATTGTCACTAGTAGAGAATAAGGCTAAGAGCTCTGCTTACCAAGCTTAGATAGAGAACCATGAGATGATATGGATGTTAAATGCAATTCTTTAGTTTAAATTTCCATTGTATTTTTATAGAATTGTAGCTAATTGTCCTAATTTCATGAAGGTGTAAACACTCACACACAGAAAGATATCATACTGCTTGAAGATTATACCCATCATATGAGACATGAGCTATTAGCTCATTGTTCTGTACCATGCATATACGACCCATACAATGCTAACATGCTTTATTAGCTTAAACTCTTTTCAGTTAGTTTGTTTCAACAAGTATGTTTCAGTTTTTAGTTGGAAGGTATCAGTTTTCTAAGGTTGAGAGATGACTTGTGCCTAATGGATTTGCAAAAGGCAGTTAGTTTGATATGTTTAGCAGACAAACACCCCTAAGAAGTCACAAAAAATGTTACCTATTTTACACCTACAACTCAAATAAGTAGAGTTGATTGTGTTTTGCAAATTATAAAGGTACATATTTGGTTACACGTGGTTTCATGATTAAGTGTTTTGCTAAATTATAAGTAACCGTTGAAAATAAAGTATTGTATTGAAATAAAATGTTAATTTAAAAGAAGATTTCATTGATTTGCAAATATGTTACATGAGAAACATACACATATATTTGCAATTTTGAGTTCTTCTAATACAAAAGGAAAGTACAAAGACCCACACAAGCTGTGGGTTAACTATCAAAACATATGCATTTATGAAAGAAACTATGCATAAAATGACAAGTGGCAAACAAGGGAAAGGGACTCGTCATTTCTTGGTGTAATTATGAATCCTCATGATGAATCTACATGACAACATCATCTTTATCTTCATCTTCAGAATGTATCCTCACGATTACTTACCTGCAGGTAGTGGTAAAAAGGTTGTTAGAGCTCGAGATCTCATTCCTATGTCTACTAATCATTAGTGCATACACAACTACTTACATAAACACATCAAATCAGATGGAAAGCATAAAAAAATAACATTTTAGAATTTCATCTTTTTATCCAATGAGTTTGTTTCATGTGCATATATAGATATCATTAACTTCATTGAATATTCTAAATTGATATCATTTATACTTTGACATGTGGGGTAAAATGGGCTCCCACAAGGGTTAATAAGCCTAGCATGTTGTTGTGGAATTTGAGCCTAGCATGTTGTTGTGGAATGATATTAACCATAATAAGATGTATTAACTATATCAGTTATGTTATCTCATCCAGAAAAGGCATGTTGCTCATAACACGCATTTTCTTGGGTGAGATCGTCAAACATAGCTAATATGGCCATTTGGTTATAGTTAGCAAGGTTCTCGTGAGATAAAGTACTAGAGATATAAAAGAATATTAAAAGATAACGAACTATCAAAGGGATGTGCTATTACGGCATGAAATCTTTTGGTTCTATAATTTAAGAAAAAGGTTGAATAACTACAACAAAAGAAACCAATTACATCACTGATACAGAAAGAGAGGCTACATGACAACACACCAACTTTATAGATTTCTTAACTGCAATGTTTATGTAATTAGCAAAGGGACATAAGAAATGCATGGTACATTGATAATGGAGCAACTCAAGGTGAAGATAGAAAATACTAGTCATGAAGAGATCAAATAGTTATCAACATGGACACATCAAAATGAAAGAAATATAGTGATCATCACCCTATATCACCCACATTCTGAGAGTGTTTCCATGTTTCAACAAGATGGTCAAATTTTATATTTGCTAAGGGTGCAATCCTGATTGACAACAAGTAGACCTACTACATTTTTCCACTTTGCTAATTTTTCTTTAACAAAATTTTCTTGGTCCTTAGTACATGATTCACCAATCATGGTGTGACCTGCCATTGGTAAAGAAGCCACAACCTTGTCCTAAGACATCTGAGATCTAATTTTTTCCTTTCCCTCAAGAGTAACAACACCATTGCTAGTTAATCACACCTCATCACTCAAAACTAAAACAATATTAACACTATTCATTTCTAGTTGTTTATTATGAGAAAGAGGGACCACAGGTGCTTGCTCCTTATCCCTAGAAACAACTTGAGACTCATTTGCTTCCCATATTTCTTCTCAATAGTGTAGTGCTATTGAGAAGCATCCTTCCACCAAGAAGTCTCCTTATGCACTCTATATTTAGCACACTTTGTTACCATATGTCCAATTTGGAAGTAGTGCCTACATCTAAAAGGGATCCCTTCATAGTCTAAAGGCTGCACCCAAAAACCTTTTGAAGATTTAATCAAAATTTATGTAGGAAGCCCTTCAGAGACATCCATCTCCACTAGTATGGGAGCAAAGGTGGAATGGAGAAGATTAGAAGATCCTTCATCCACCATTAAAAAACTCAAGTTAAGAATTTTCCAATAGCCACAAGATATGAATAAAACCAAAGATGCAAGGGAAAATTTGAAAACCTTACCCATAATGGGATCTTGTCAAAAACTTTAGAAGTTGGGGAAAATTTTGGTTGTGCATATATACATATAAATATAATTACATACACATATATATAGATAAGATATGTCTATCTAATGAATTCAATGTATTAGAGATAATTGAACCTACTAATGTACATATAACTAATTATATACATTAACATTAAAAAGGAAAGCTATGCTAACCTAACCTAAATTTTTATTAATCCTCGTGGAAGGGTAGGTTGTTTTGTGGAGGGAGACGCGAGTAATTCTATCCCAAATTAGATGACTCCCAAGAGGTGATATTGATGGGTGTTAATGAAACCCTTGGCCTTAATTATGGAGTTGGTGTCAAGCACCCTGTGATAGTAATTCCCCATCCTCGTCTATAGTTAGGAAATAAGTAAGGATTAGGTTTAAATATTGCAATTCTAGATTGTATCATGAACAAATTAACTCTCTTAATTTAATATTGCACAATAATGTATACATATGCATGTTAAATATACAATCCCTAGTAGGGTACATTACAAGTGTATCAGAGCATCTTTCATGCCATCCTATAAGAGGTAGGTGACACAAACTAGCCAAAGGGATAAAAGGGTGTTAGAAAGAGAAAAAAGAAAGCTTATTGCCACCATGAATGACCAAATGAGAAATGAATTGAGGGCCTTAAAGGAATACCAATTTTTTTTTTTTTAAATATGATCTCAAAAGCATCCAAGCAAATAATGAAGGGGTGGAAAACCAATGGAGCTTTGAGAATGTACAACTTTAGCAGTGACAACATAAAATAGACCAATCCCCAAAATTAAATACTATAAAATACTTCATGCATTCATATGTAAACTTAATGTTTCAAATGCGTACCACTTGTTTGATCTAGAGTACAAGAATAAAAAATAAATGTGAAATTGATGTAAGGGGAAGATGCAGGTAAAAAGGTTAAGGTTTCCATCAAAGTAGACCACCTTCATGGATACTAAATTTCTACTATCAAGGCCAAGAGGGTCAAAGTCACGCTCTTGGATTTAGATTGGACAAGCTGAGAATCCCACTACATTCCATGTACCATTCTTATCATGATAGATGTAGGTAAGAGGGTTAAGGTTTCCATCTAACTAGACCATCTTGATGGATGCCAAATTTATGCCATCAAGGCCAAGAGGACCAAAGTTCGACTCGTGGGCTTAAGTTGGACAAATTGAGAACTCCTCCACAATCTCCATATAGTTCTTACACTAAGAGATGTAGGTAAGAGGGTTAAGAATGCCATTTAAGTAGGCCAACTTGGTGGATGTCAAAGTCTTGCCACTAAAGCCAAGAGGGTCAAAGTCCTACTCTTGGGATTAGATTGGACAAGTTGAGAACCCCACTATGATCTCCTTACATTTTCGACTATGATGAGCTAATCAACTGTTTGGGAAGGGACATAGATAAGGAAGTAAAACAAGCATCGTGCTAAGTAGACAACCTCGCGTGGATGTCTAAGTCCTACCATTGAGGCTAAGGGGGCCAAAGTTCCACTCTTGGGCTTAGTATAAGATTGACTTGGACTAACTTATCATGGCTCAACCTTTACAAACCAAATTAATTAAGAAACATAATAACATAGGAAATTGCAATTTTTTGATTTTATATAATCTAGCTATCTAATGTTATTAGTCTATATGGATATAAGTATGCACTTGTGTTCACTTTGTGGCTATAGGGTTCATAGTCAAAAGCATAATGAAGAAGTAAATTTTGTAAATTATTTCCTTAACCTTGGCTTATTGCAAATGGTAAATTGTAAGGTTTAATCAAGGAATCTAACAAAGTTCATGTCAGGTGTATACTTCGTGTATGCTCTGTGTCTTGATGCATTAAAGTGTATACTTTGTGTATGCTTCGTGTCTTCATGCATCTATTCATATGCTTCATGTCTTCACACATGTATTTCATATTTTTAAATGTATGGCTCTAGTTTTTATTGATCTAGAATGGTAAGAGTAACTAAGAATGAACCAAAAGATATGAATTCAATGCATGCTATCATGCAAATGTGGGTTTTTTTTTTCAGTTGGCACCATTATCAGATGATTCAAGATTATTTCTCTAAAATGATGAGAGAAAACTTGTTAACTTTTGTCTAATTTCTACTAGCAAATAATTGCTTGACGGAAAGCGATTTTGGGAAGGGTGGTCTGTCATGAATTGTACTAGATCTACATACAAAACAAAAATGTATTGAAATACATATATAGTTGCTCAAAATACAAATTGTTCAATATATATATATATATATATATATATATATATATATATATATATATATATATATATATATATATATATATATATATATATATATATATATATATATATATATATATATATATATATATATTCTTATTTTATTTAATAATATTTTAATTATTATTAATATCATAATATACAATTATTAATATTATAATATATGATTACTGTAAATTATATATACTTTTAAATTATTAATATTCTAATTAAATTATAATATTAATATTTTAATATCTTAAATTAAATAGAATTATATTTAACAAGAGATCTAAAGTGTTAAAGTTCTTACCAATAGTATAATGCTTTTAGTGTTGAAATGAAGTAAAAAAATAAAAAAAACTTGGAAGAGTAAGAAAGAGCTAAAATAGTCTTTTATTACAATTTTCTTAACCCAATAAACTTGAAAAAGAAAATATGAAAAATTAGAAAAAGATAAATTTCCTCGTGACTATTCTTTATGTGATGTGTCTTGAGTGATCCTTCAAATTATCACAACAAAAGGTGCCAAGATTTGGTGGAAGTGGCCATGTGAGAGTGGAATGAACAAAGAAAAAACATGGTGGTTATGTAAGTTGAAGTTCCATTTTAAAATAGGTTTGATTTATTTTCAAGAAATATATAAGTTTAGGATTGATATGTTGATATTGGGTATTATAGTGTGTAGAGTTCTGAATAATGTAAATAAAGTTAATGTACACGGTAAAAAGAAATTCTTATATTTAAAGAATATAAATAACAATGAATTAAATACTAGGCAATGGAATTTAGCAATAATTGTATTTGGACAAATCAAAATAAGTAGTTATTATGTTGTATTGAAATCTGAAATCATTAACTTATGACTTGGAAAAATAATAATCCAACCACTCAATGAACGATAGGCGAATACAGTCCCTTTGTAGAACAAGGAAACAATAGAAGGTGAAATTGAACCAAAGAAGAGTAATAATAAAATTGTTGTGTATATAATAATTAGAAAATTGTTTAGCCTCTCCTATGTTTACAGTTTTCGACGGAAGCTTGATGTGGTCTCTCCATACTTTGAAAGCTGATCATTTTGTGTTGTCATGTGAAGAAAACAATGATAGCAAATACGACAATGCTTGCCCTGTGAAAACAATCAATCATGATGAGAAACCAAAGTGGAGAAAGTAAAATAGGTTATTAATGGTGGATAACAGAGGCATTTAGAAAGAGAAGCATGCTAGTAGTAATATGACTGGGAGCCTCACCAAATGTGGTTTTTCGACAAAAGTCACAACATTTTTCAGCATCCAATGCAGTTGCGATAACTTTTAGAGGATCAAGAATGTCGGTCTTCATCGTATCAACATAGATGCCTGCAACACAACATGAAGCTCACATCTAAGAATGAAAACAAAACTTGAATATTTACAGCGAGATGTGCAAAAGTGGAAAGGATAAGCATGTGGGACATTGAATTAAAGCATAAGCATGCAAGAGAAAAACTAAATTTATCTTCCAATCTATGGATTAGAGGAGAGTAAATTAGCTAACCTTTGTAAGGAAGTTAACTATTGTATACTTTGTATTGGAAACTCTATTGTCACAACAAGAATCTGGAGAAGTGTCATTGCCGTTGATATGAACATATCACTTTATTTTGTAATACAAATTGAAGTGATTGGGAATCTGCATCAACAAAAAGAAGCTCATGAGCAAAGTCTACCTGAAATTGTGTCTGTATTTCAAATTGGGATCAGGAGATACAGTAGTATGGATAGAAACCTTATTTGGGAAAAGCAATGTCAAATTCACATTCTGAGTTTTAAAAAAAATTATGTCAAATGGTTGTACCAGTATAAATTGAAATCCTTTAAAAAAAGTACAAAGCAACCATAGAGCATCAACTTCACACTTTACAATAGAAGACTATCCATCTATACTGTAATGGACTTTTTTGGAAATTCAGAAAACACAGCAGAATTTTATGAAAATTTCAAGATAAATTCTTCATGATTAGAAAGGTTTATGGTAGAAAACAATAAAAAATGTGCTAAAAAATCGTTGTATTTTTGCAGATCTGAAAAAAAAATCAATATTTTGATTTTACGGTGCATTCTGTCTGGAGGATAGCCCGTGCCCATTGTAATTGCCACTTCCATGAACATAACATCGAGATTAATCTATAATAGGGACCATTCCAAAATGTTCATACTTAATTGTTGAAGTGTCAACTTGATCTTCTTTGATCAAACTTGAACATAGTCATGCCTTTTCTGCAATTAAGAAGCCAATGCAATAAGGTGTCTATATAGAATTAACAATAGTCCAACCACGTGGCGGAAGCGGCGGGCCTTCTCCAGACCTTAAAACTTATTGATTTATCCAAGTGTAATAAAGTGTGGATCGAGGGTGATTCTATGAATATTTTAGATTACATCAAGGAAAAATATAAACCGTTGTGGACAATTAGAGCCTTTATTATAGATGCTCTTGAAATCATTAATACTTTTCATGATGTACTGATCTCACATGTGTATCGTGAGGCCAATAAGACGGCTGACACTATGGATAATTTGGTTGTCAAATTAGAGGCTATCATGACTTGACATGGCGACAATAAAATTAATGTTGATTTGAAAGCTAAGGTGGAGTATGATAAGATTCATAGTTGGAGGGCTGATTTGGCATATCTTCATAGTAATAATGACAAGACATTTTTTAATTAAGGATTGCAATACCATTATAGAAAGTTGTGGCCTTCCCAAGACTGAGAGGAGAAGACACGAGTTCATTAGAGTGGTGACGGGTTTTTCCTTTATCATTGTTTTTTCTTTGTGCATGCTTCCTGTTGTGTATCCTTTTTGGTTTGAAGGTTGTTGCTAGTATGGGTGGGGAGCTGAATCGTCGGGAGCCCAAGAACTGTAATAATTGGAAGGAAGAGAAGGAGGTGGCTCTATTAAGAGTTTGGAAAAAAGAGGTAGGGATGATGTGTGCAAGGAGGGGCTAGCCTCTAAAGAGTTGAAATGTGTGAAGAAAAGTGGTATGGAGACTGATTCTAAGGGGTAAAGTGTTGAGGGGTTTTTGGATATGAAAGGGCATTCTTAGAAAAGAACCAATGAAGACAGTAAGGACACTATGTCTGTTATTGGTAGTGAGTCGGAAGCAGAGGGTGATAAAAATATTAAGACCACTATAGAAATGGAAGATTGGAATGACCCTAGTGGTGAGAAAGTTCCTACCTTGGTCGATTATGACAGTTCTCTGGACTATGATGTTCCTCTCTCCCCGCACAATGAAGCCACCATGGATGTGCTGTCGGAAAAAAAAGGGTAAAGAGGTGAGATGTGAAGAGACTTTTCTAGATAAGGAAATTCCCTCCTCTTCTAGAACTATCCCTTTCCTGAAGACTGTGGACATGTAAGAGAGAATTGTTCAGCTCCTCAAGGAAGATCTGGAGGATAAAATTGATCCCCCATTTGGAGTCATGTAAATGGAAAAAGCTATGTCTATGTACTCCTTCCGTTTGGTTAAATGGGTTTTTCATGAAATCAAGACTCCGAGTCTTGACTTTAGATCCCTTATTGCCAAAGTTGATAATATCTAGGAGAGGCTGGAATCTGGGTCTAAGTGGAAGGACAAAGCCATGGAGAATAGGGACAACAAGAAGATGAGTATGTTGCAAGAGAAAGTGGATAAAATGGAGTCTACCCTCAAGAAGCATCTCTTGGATAGCAATCTGTTTATGGAAATTGCGGTCGAGTGCATCAAAAACATCAAGCATGAGCTAAACATGGGGTCCCCTTTGAAGATTGAAGATACCAAAGATGACGATGAGGACCAAACTGGGTCGGGCAAGCATACCATATCTTATAAGAAAAGGAAGATTCAGGATAGGATTCTGGAGCTCTCTAATCTCAATGATTCCATTAGTAAGATGTCTAATGTTAAAAAAGACATGGAGGCAACTCTTCTAGAGTTTTCCTAGTTTCTTGTTGTTTTATTTGTTGTTTTTGTCTGTGTTTCTGTTGTTGGGTGTCCATTTCTGGTTACTAGTTTTTGGCTAGTTTTGTTGCTGGGGTTCAGGTTTGCTAGCGAACTATTTTACAACCCTGTTTCTTTTTGGTGGGCTTAATGTCTAATCTTTTGTTGTAATTTTGTAAGGGGTTTTGAGTCCCCATAAAACCTATTTTTACCAGTAATAAAAAACAATATCCCCTATGATTCTATTTGACAAAGTATTATTTTTACAATGGAAACCAAAAGTATGAAACTGAGAGCATTTGCAAGTTGCATACCATCTACTTCTGAGAAAAAGGGGAAACTGTGCTCTAAATTCTCATCCATTGAAAAGAAAATATAATTTTCACACAAAAATGTTTTTCACAGTAAATAAATTAAAAAAGAGCTTGAAAGAAACAAATCTCCCCATTTTGAATTTTAATGGGAAAAATGGGCTCCCCTGTTGCGCGCTCGAGTACCCTTCCTATGGATGCTTCTAGAGGTCCCTGCGAGCCTTCTTCTACAGTCGTGAATCCCGCCTCAACTATCCTGGGAGTTTCAGCTGGGTCTGTGGCTGTGTCCTAGGTTGAGGGAGCGAATGTGGGTGAGGGCGGGAAGGGGATTCATGTTTCCCGCTCAATTTTTTTTAAAAACTCTATGGGGAATGGTGGCCCAGATCATTCTACAAAGGGGTCTACTCTTGTGGTGAGGGGGATTGCTTTTGAGGGTGACACTTCAGGTTCTCCTGGTTCTCTATTTCCATCTTCAGCTAAAGTTCCTATTGCTAAGGCTAACTCCAAGCCGGTGACCGCTGCTTTGGATCGTGGTGAGGTGGGTTCCTATGCTAAAGTTGCTTCCAAGGCTTTGCATGGAAATGGGGGCTCTTCTTGTGGGGTGCCCTCTTCTATTCATATTTCTGCTACTGGGTCTCTTTCTGTTAAGCTCTCTGCTGTTGTTGAAGGGGAGCTGGATAGTTGTTCTGAAACCCTTATGGGCCAAGCTCCGATATGTCATTTTTGGGGGTTCTTGCTGTCTCTTTCTCAACTTCATGATTGGATCTCCTGAAAATGCCAACCAATACTTTCAGATAATGCTTACATCTTCCCCTTAGCTAAAGGTTTCTTTGTAGCTAAATTTGATAGATCTAAGGATAGAACTAAAATCTTATGTGAAAAATTCTTCAACTAGGGGGAGGACAAATTCTTGTTTATGTTAAAACCCTGGGACCCGGACTTTAATCCCTTAACTGAAGTTTTTAACAATGTCCCTATATGGGTTAGGCTCCCCAATCTCCCTCTCCATCTCTGGCAAGGTGTTGTCCCGGAGGAGGTGGGGGAGGCTTTGGGGGAGTTTCTGCTCATTGATAACTATTCTTCCAATATGTTCCATTCTACCTTTGCCTACATTCTGGTAGATATTGATATTTCAAAGGGTCTTCCTACTGAAATAAAAATTGGATCATGGAAAGGTTTTTGGTTGCAACAACTGGATTATGAGGGTATCCCCTTTAGGTGTAGAAAATGTTTTAAAATTGGTCATCATGCTTCAAAATGCAGTTTAGACTTTAAAAAGAAGAAATTCTCTCATACTTGGTGGAAGGATGCTTCCATCAAACATTATACAGTCCTTAAAAAATCTTCTGAGTCCTTGAAGGAATTTGTCTCTGGTTCTTAGAAGCCTATTGTTGAAGAAAATGGCCTAATTCATGTAACATCTCTTGTTGATCCTTTTGGGAATGTTATTGGCTCCCAGGGTCCCCCCTCTCCTTTGTTGATGGATTATAGGCCTTCTGCTGGCGGTTCTGTGGTTGTCGTTCCTGCCAGCCCTGTTGGTGAGATGATTATTGAGGTTATTGGTGCTTCTGTCTCTCTTGCTGGGAGCATTGCTAGCCCTGTTTTTGTGGCTACTTTTCCTACTAGCTCTGCTGGTAAGATGACTGTTGAGGACTATGGTGTCCCTGTTCCTCTTGCTTGGAGCTTTTCAGATCCGATGCTGGGTGTTGTTTCCTTGAATTTGGTGTGCTGGTAGAAGGAGGCAACAAAAGTCAAAGATGGTTGGATTATTGTTAAAGGGAAACATTCTAAGAAATCCTCCTCATCGTTTGACATGACCCTTCATTGTCATAAAAAGGAGATTTTTGGATAGCCTTGTTGCTATCCTCTGTGGACTGCCGTTTATATTGCTTATTTTGATGTAGTGTTTTGGTTTTGTTGTTGGAGTGTCCTACCTTTTCTTGACTGGACTAAATCATTTTGGGTGCTTGTAATGATCTATCTTAAGTTTATTTTTGTTAAAGGGTTTCAGGGCCCCTTCAAAACTTGCTCTTACCATTAATCAAAAACAAATCTCCCCATTTTTAATTCTAGATGATAATTTAAAAAATGAGCAACAACCATAGAGAAAAAAAAAACATAGCTGTATCACCATATCATAATTTTAGGCCAATGTATATATAATAGAACACTTCTTGTAGAAATTCTATTTAATAATTTGAAAAATAAGCAATGGTCCTAGACACAAAATTCTTTATAGCATCATCAACTACATTGTAATTGACCAAAATATTTTACACATATAACCCCAAAGAAGAGCATAATTTGGCGTTTATGCCATAACCATGTTTACATAGATCAAAATGGTAATAAACCACAACACAAAATCTTTAAATATTTTGTCAAATACTTGGAAGTTACAAAAAGTGCAACACTAAAAATAAAAATTGGGGGGGTGGGGGGTAAAAGCTACAAAAGAATAGAATCATAGGGGTTGTTGTGAATAATGGCCAATTTTAGATGAGAAAATGATACATCCTCCTTATTATAAATTTATAATTTACCCATCTCTAGGAAGGGGTTATATATATCATCTTTTTGTACAGGGTCATCTGCAAGCCTGTAGTTGTTATCAGTATTCCAAATGCTTGAAAAGTTAAAGATCTAGTGTGATCAACATCATCATCAACATCTAGATAGAAAAACATGTATTCATATAGTATTAAGGGTGGTTTAGATATGGTGGTCCTAAGAGGAAGGACTTGTAAGCTCCAGTCAAGCATTGTAAAACATTCTGTACAAATCCCTTGCAATGGTCATTTCCATCATATCTGAGGAAAGACAAGCTGCAATGCTTTCCTAGATAAATAGGCTCTCCAGAATTTAATATACCAAGTAATACAGACAGTCACATGTATTCACACTTTCCAACAACACCGGTCAAGTAGTACAAAATAGAAACATGTTCTATATTGGATGTGGGTTATGTAAGATAGCTAGGAGCATATGTTTGAACATTCTTGGAGTCTATCAACTATGTAGATACTACAACACACTTCTTAGCACAAAGAATTATGGCAAAAAATTAAAACCTAAAAGATAATATTTTAGATGTGAAGATGCCTTGAACCATATTTCTCTAGAAAGGGTCTATCATGGAATCAATATACTCTTTAGTGTAGGAAAATTGCAATTCATAAAGCTAAGGTTCTATCATAACAAATATATTGAGGAGACAAAAATTATTTTTAAAAATATTTCTTAAAAAATGGTTTTTCCTTGAATCCATGAATCTCGAAAGAAAATATTATTTTACAATAAAATAAAGTATGCGATGCCTAGAAAACATTTAAACTACCTATACTGCATAACTGACAGTGCTCAAATTCTATACATGTTGCGGTGTATAACCCTAATTCTGTAGGGAAGAATAATATAAGAAATGTTTCACAAAATATAGTGAAGTGCTTCAATCGATTCAACATTTTAGCCAACATTCCTGAAGAAACCAATGGGTCTCATAGACTCTCAAAAAAGAGTTTTCAGGATCACATCGATAGCAATGAAAATCCTGCTATTATATCCTCATTCTGTCAAAATCTTAGGCCATCATTGGATAAGAAAAATGATGTTTGGAACCATAGGAATAAGCCAATGGCTTCAAACAATAGATCCAATATAAATTCAGGGTGGGGTTTACAATTCATAGGAAGCAATGGATGGGTTACTACGCGTAACCATTGAGCCAAAATCTCTCTGAAGCTAGGTATTATGAGGGATGAGAAAATCAAAGGGGTATGTGGAATTCCCATAACCAATAAAATTCAACCTAAGGCAACTAGGGAAAATAGGGTTCCGCTAAGGCATAAAAATTTAGATTTTAGCTCGACTGCTATTATGGGTTTCTCATTTGGAAAATCTAGCAAATTAAACAACCCTCAACCCAAGGGTTTTCAAAAGTACTCCATGCGGGCTCATAATACAACCCATTCTATGGTTATTAGAGGAAACCTTAGATATAGGGAAATGGCTAATTTTTCAAAGGCCAAACCCGCATTGAATCATGGCTCTCTTTGTTCAGTCCACAACAATGTCGGGGGAAATCCCATGGATACCACCAAGATGACTACGATAGTTGTTAATAATGAATATACGAAACGCATGTGGGATCGCTGCAAAATCCATTGAATATTTTCTCATTGGTGTGGTCTAGATTCTCTTATCATCGAGATTGTAGACTAGATGTTAGATGCGTTCAAGATGCATGTAAGTATCACTATCCTTGAGAACAATTTGCTTTACATAGATTGCAAGGACATATATCTAAAGAAGGAATTACTGTATGGAAAGTCAATTTTTTTCAAGGGGCATGTTGTTAAATTTTATAACTAGAAACCCAACTTTGAGGAATTATCCTTGTAATACCCCAAAAATGGGCTATATGTTCATTAACCTCTTATATCATCAAATCGAACGAAATCGACATCGAAGTCCTAACCTAAGGCACATCTGAACATCATCAAATCTAATTGATTATCTTAAATTCTGCATGAGGGAATATTCCTAGTAATATTCCTAATTATCTTAATTATCTTTAATTTAATGATTATTTGGCGATAAATCCAATTTATCCTAAAGTTTGATTAATTGAATATTTTGCATATTTAATTAATTAGATTTAATATTTGCCACTTAATTGTTTAATTAAATTTAATTCTATCTATTATTAATTGTATTATTTAATTTTGACAATAAATCAAAATTCCTATGAATAATTGATTAAATTCTTATTTAATTAATTAAAGCATGTTGTCATTATTTAATAATATAATTTTTAATAAAAGTTTGGTAAAATAGTTAATTAACCCATAAATTAATTATTTTATTTCAAAAAGTAGTTAAGTTGAGAATAAATCACTTTATTTATTTATTAAATCATAATTATCCATGTGCACATTCAAGGACCAGTTAAACTCAAAATTGGAAAATCAATGCAAGTTGTTATCTTTTTGAAACTCAACATCTTTTTGAGTTTTAAAGTTGATCTAAACTTCTAATTCGAGTTGAACTGTGCTTTTGCATGATTTTTGTGACTTAATTATCTTTATTTAAAAATAACTCAAAAATCAACCTAAGTTATTTGAGTGATTTATGGCTTTTTTCCATGCACCTCCAAAGCCTTGGATTTCTATAAAATCAAGGCTTCAGCTATTCATAATTCATCTCATAATTGTGCAAACTTAGGCTGGAGAATTGGAATTGAAGAATCAAAGCTCTTGCGAATCGGCATCTTTGTGAGATCAATCTTATTTTTGCATTCATATTGCATATCATTGTTAGATTAGCATTGCATATCAATTTTCAATAGCATTCATAGCATATCAATTTCATCTAGCATAAATTCATATCAAGTTTTCATTCCTTATTGCATCATAAAATCCAAAAAAAAAATAGCTTAATTGCATTCAATCTCATATCTAGATCAATTGCATTCAAATCCTTCATTTAGGTGTCGTCTAGGTCATTGATCTCGATTACAATCTGAGAACATCAATCTCACACCTACTAGAAGGCAGTAAATCGCTTGGTTAAATTAGATTTCAATTTTGCACGATTTTGATTATCACTAACCTCTAATGTTTTACTGAAGTGTTGTGTCTACAGATCAGGTACAATTTTCACACACACAATCCTATAATGATATCATGGGCCTTACATGAGTTATTATTCATGATTTTTTGGTAAAATTAATGCACTACAAAATCTTAAAAAGGATTGGAGATTTAATGGGGGGTGCAATAGGGATTGAAGAATCATACACATATGCATCTTCTATAAAATTCCTAATTAATTTAGATTTGCATGCAACAGATATAAAACCTGTTAAATTAACTACGAATCAATCCATTTATAACCTTACACTCAAAATTTATGTAGGTTACATCAGAGACGTTGTTATCTTCAAACAAGAATCATACATCCACTATTATTCTACCCCTAAAATCACTAACCTATATATACACATTTCACCATAAGTCCCCCTAAAGTCACAAACTAGGGAGGTTTCATAATTGTTAACTCCCCTACATCTTCAAAACCTAGATTCCAGCTACAAAAAGTTCTAGGAGCTAATGATAAATCTAATGTTCTCCCTAACCTCAATGGAGTAAAATCCCCCAAGTGTTAGGTTCATCCTAATTCCCTCTCAAACCTTAGAGTAGGTAACACCCCCATGGAAATAAAACACCTCATCGAGACCCATATTCGGAGTCATACTATTCATCAACATTTAGAACCACTCATAAATTTTGATTGTGAGGAAGGGAAACTAATAGGTGTTGTGGAAAAATCAGAAAATGATAATATAGTTAAGTCATTAATTGAAATGGGCTGGACAATACTAGTAGTTAAGGAACCAAACACATAATTCAATAAATATATTATAATGAGGGAGGGGGGATTAAACACAAAAAATATACAAGAATGTGTTGAAAATATGTATAAGGAAATCATGGAGAAAGTCATAGGGGATTTTGCTGTGGAGCTTGTGAATGAGGAATGGACTGAGGCTACTATTCCTGTAGCCCTTAATGATAGTGAGAACTTACAGGCCCAAGCTGAAACAACTAAGAAACTAGAATCAAACATGGCCCTTCTAAGTGATATGATGAAAGATTTCATATCTCTCCATAATGAGATTGGCAATTTATTGTCGTATTGGCACAAACTGGAAAACCTATCCTCTAAAATACCTATTACAATAGAAGTACATGTTTACATAATTTAGGTAATCATATAGTAGGGGTCACAAATACCAGCTACAAAGAAGGAACTATGGAGGATCTTCTAAGCCCTATGGATTTAGAAACCTTCTATAATAATAGTTGAAAATACCCATTGTAAATGACATCTCTGCTAGAGAAAACTATGGCAGAGAATTTTTTGAGCAACTAGATAATGAAACTATGGTCGCTGAAACACTTAGAGGAAATGTTGATGGAAATGATGAACTAGAAGAGGAACAACAAGAAGATGGAAATATTAGTAATAATGTTAAGGAAATTTCAACCTCTCCTTATAAAATCGCATAGCATACTATCATAAAAGGTAAAAAACAAGATGCAAGTGTAAATGAACATACAAATATGAATAGTTTTTCAAATATTAATTAAAAAGAAGGAAATTAGATCCCTAAGGAAATTGAGGTAGCTTATAATATTATGGGGTTTTATAACGACTCTTAGAATAATTAAAGTAAGGAAGTTTTTTATGAGGATGAAGACAATGTGGGTGAGGAGTTATTCACAATGTTTTAGGAATAGGAAATAAGAATTTAGATAATGAAAAATATACTAATATGTAATTATTGTGCAGATTGTCATGAATAATTCCATTATTAACGATAATGAAAAACTAGGTATTTCTTCAACTATTATGGGTTTGGAAGTCCTAATTGTGGGAAAGTTCAGAAAAAGAGATGAAGAAAGTCCGATTGTGATTTAAGGAAAATTGATGGGGAAGCTGAAAATTAGGCTAAACTAACTACCTTATTACATGTAGGGAAGGGGAAGTACCTTCCCACGACATAATGAGACTTACTTCATGGAATGTTAGGGACTTGAATGACCCTAACAGACAATGTATACTCAAATATTGTCTAAATACAATAAAAATAGAAATCTTATTAATTCAAGAAACCAAATTAAATAAAGAATCTAAATGGTTAAATTTAGTAGGAAACTAGGCATTTGGAAATTAGAAAGCATTAATACAAAAACTACATCTGGAGGACTAACAATCCTTTGGGACCCCATAAAAATTAAGTTTGACTATGAAATTAAAGAAAATAAGTGGATGGGTGGTTTGGGTGCATAGCATAAAGAGCTCTTTATCATTCTATCTAATTAACATTTATGGGCCAATTACAACTATTGGTAAGAAAAACTTATGGGTAGAAATAGTTAACTTCTGTAATTCTCACAATAATAGAAATTATATATTCAGAGGAGACTTTAATGTGATCTCAAATATAAGTGAAAAAAGGGGTGGAATTCAATATGAATCACAATCCCTCAAGGACTTTAGAGAATGGATAGGTAATCATAATATGTTGGATATCAAAACTAGTAATGGAATTTTCACATGGAATAACAGAAGAAAATGAACTAGCAATATAGCAAAAAGGTTAGATAGATTTATGTTTTTTTGGAGACAGTCTCCTTTAATCACACATTGAACACTTATATTTTAGCCCTATTGGGCTTTGACCATTTTCTGATTATATTAGACATTTTAGAATAAATTAAACTAGCTAGGGATCCATTTAAATTTGAGAATATGTGATTTTAGGACAACAATTTTTAGAGCTCCTTGAATGATGGTGGAAGGAAGAGAACTTTGAAGGATCTAAAATGTTCTATTTTGTGTCAAAATTAAAATCATTTAAAGTTAAGATACTAAATTGGAATAAATGTCATTTTAAAAACATCTTTGAAGAAAAGATAGAAGTAGAAAAAATATTCAATATTTGAACAAAGTTGTAATAAGGGATGGTATGGATAATAATAAATTATACTTCAGAGAGAAAGAACTACTTAATAAATATGAAGAATTATTATCAAAGGAAGAAACCTTTTGGAAACAAAAATCAAGGGAAAATTGGCTATCCGATGGTGATAGGAATTCTAATTTTTTTTCATAATAGCATCAAACAAAGGAGGAATATTAATAGAATAATCAAAATAAAAAATGAAAATAGAATCATAATTGATAACCCTAAAAAATTAGGAGAAGAATTTGTTAAATTTTATTAAAAAAACCTTTAAATAATTGGGAATTTTCAGATTTAAAAGCACAAAAAACAATGTTGGATAACATTCCTAAACTTATTGCCAAAGAAGATAACAAAATTCTTAACAAAAACTTCACAATAGAAGAAATCAGAACAACCCTATTCCAATTACACCCAGATAAAGTACTTGGACCAAATGGCTTCTAGGCTAGTTTTTTAAAAAAATGTTGGCACTTTCTTGGTCTCGACATATGGGAAGCCATAGAGAATACTAGAAAGGTTGGGAACATATTAAGAGAAATTACTAATACCTTATGGAGACTAATTCCAAAGAAAGGCGAGGCAAAAGAATTGGGTGATTTCAGACCAATAGCATTATGCAATACTATTAATAAAATCCTTTCTAAAGCCCTTGTAAATAAACTCAATATTCTATTACCTTGAATAATTTGAGAAGAACAAACATGGTTTGAACCTGAAGATTGATTTTCATTGGAATTATAATAGTGCAAGAAATAATCCATTCAGTACAACAAAATAAGGAACCTAGTATGATCATCAAATTAGATATACAAAAGGCATATGACAAAGTAGACTGGAGATTTTTATGTAAATGTTTGGAATCATTTGGCTTTTTCAAGCAATGGATCAATCTCATCTTTAATTTCATTTCAACCTCTAAAATATATATTCGTTTAAATGGTTCTCCAAAAGGTTTTTTTGATATCTCCAGGGGACTAAGGAAAGGGGATCCCATCTCACCTTTCCTATTTATTATTTTGGTGTCCCATGAAAATAAGATGGGTTGAAGAAATGGAGTTGAGGTCACTGAAGAGGTGCCTAATGTCACTCATCAACAATTTGTTGATGACACCCATCTTATTGCAAAGAGTTCTAAAACAAAAGCTAGGAATTATAAGGAAATATTGAATGTTTATATGAAAGAATCGAGACAAATTGTTAGTGCAGATAAATCTGAAATCTTCTTTCTTAATACTAACAAAAAATCAAAGATGAAATTTGTCAAATCTTGGGCTTCAAGAAAGGTACTTTCCCATGTAGATACTTAGGAATGCCCATCAAAAATGGCAAGAGATCCACAAAGACATGGGATCCCCTAATAAATAAACTCGATAGTAAAATGAGTAACTAGAAAG
Source organism: Chamaecyparis obtusa (assembly GCA_027943335.1). NCBI lineage: Eukaryota > Viridiplantae > Streptophyta > Pinopsida > Cupressales > Cupressaceae > Chamaecyparis > Chamaecyparis obtusa. Next base: position 1,859,049 of record BSBK01001668.1, read on the forward strand.
GCAAGTGGCTTTCAAATGCTTTTAAAGTCACCTTGATCAAATCTGTACTATCTACTATTCCTACTAATCAAATTTCATGTATACCCCTTTCAAATAATGCAAAAGACAAAATGGAAAAGAAAATGAAAAACTTCCTTTGGTAAGGAGTTTCTGATAATAAGAAAATGACTCTAGTTAGCTGGGATAAAATTAGTAGACCTCTTAATGTGGGAGGGTTAGGTATAAAAAAGACCAAATGAAAGATTATGGCATTAGGAGAAAAACTTGTGTGGAAGATCCGCAAGGAACTAGAGAGAATGTGGGTCAAAATTATTACAAATAAATACTTAAATAGTAATGACCTTTTAGTATATTTAGAATAAAAAAACCCTCCCAAAGGTTCAAGAGCATAGAAATTCATAATGGATTGTAGAGACATTATTAGTCAAAAACTCACTTGGCATATAGGATCAGGCAATAGAGATTATTTTGGGAGGAATCTTGGGGCATATATGCACCTTTGAAAGGAATAATTTATCCAAATACTAAGGAGATTCTATCAAACCTATGGGGTAATACACTTAGTAACTACATTGTTTTCCCAGAGGGTGATCTGAGATTAGGATGGTAATGGAAATATTTAGATAACACCCCTTTATCCAATGGAGAAAAAATAGAATTAAGTAATATCCTTAATACTAGACATATTGTCCCTAAAATTGGGGAGGATAAGATTATATAGACCAGATCCTCCACTGGACCGTACACGGTTAAGGATGGTTATGACTCTCTAGTCAAGGCCCAACTATGGAAAGAATCAAAATTACCTCTTCATTTGTGTTGGGATAAAGTATGCCTTCCAAAAGCATGGATTTTCTTATGGATGACCTTGCATAAAAGGATTATTACCATTGAATGGTTCAAGAAAATTGGCTTTGAGGGACCCTCTCAATGTATAATTTGTGAAAAGAAGGGATAAATAGTAGACCATATCCTCTTACATTGTCCCTTTGCTAAGAAATGTTGGCAATGGCTATTTAAAAAACTTCACTTGCAATTAGCCATGGCAAATAATCTAGTAGACCATTTGAAAGCTTGGTCAATCTATAATAGGAAAATTTTATATAATATCATCTAGAAGATAGCTCCTATAATAGTTTGAAAAATTTGGAAAGAATGTAATCGTAGATTATTTTAAGAAAATAAAATGAATAAGGAATCTCTTCAAAATAAGATAGAAGCCAGTATAGTAGAAACAATTAATAACGGATTAAGAAATAAAAATCAAATAGAAGGCCCATTCTCTTATTGGGACAATGAAATGAGAAAAGAGTGGCATGGAATCATCATACCAACTCAATATGGTAAAGGAAGTAAAGATAGTGTTAAAGCTAGATAAAATTGTAGATGGACTCTCCCTCAACAAGATTGGTATAAACTTAATTTTAATGGTACATCTCGTGGCAACCCAGGATCTTCCAAAATTGGATGTTTAGTTTACAAATGGGACGACACTATTTGTGGAAAAATAGAAAAACCAATTAGGAACACTACAAATAACATTGCAAAAATTAAAACTCTCGTAGAAGGGCTTATTTTATGTAAAAAATTATGTATAAACAATCTAGAGATCAAAGGAGATTCACAAATTATTATCAATGCTATAAGAAAAGGTAATACTCCAAATTAGAAACTAAACACAAGACTAGTTCAAGAACAGTAGAACTACTTAATTATTTTAACCTCACAAAATTTAACCATATATATCGAGAAGGAAATAAAATTGTAGATGAATGGGCTAATATGGGAGCTGATGGAATAATAACTGAAGTCATAGAACCTAGTTTTTAATTATAGAGGTAGAAAATAATAACATCTACAGTAGTAATAATTAGAAAGATGACACTGTAAAATACAACAACTACAAGCCCACCCAACAAATCAGGAAACCGATTGTTCTAGATTAAGGTCTAGATTGAGACATTTTATGTTTAGCACGCACATGCACACACACACACACACACACACACATATATAGATATATATAGAAATATATAAATTCAAATATTCTACAAACTCATATATATATATATATACATGTATATATATATATCTATACATGTATATATATATACATGTATACATATATATATACATGTATATGTATATATATCTATACATGTATATATATCTATACATGTATATATATCTATACATGTATATATATACATATATATATATACATATATATATATACATGTATAGATATATATATATACATGTATATATATATATATATATATATATCTATATCTATACATGTATATATATACACATGTATATATATATACATCTATATATATATACATGTATATATATATATATATACATGTATATATATATACATGTATATATATATATATATACATGTACATATATATATACATGTATATATATCTATACATGTATATATATATATATCTATATCTATACATGTATATATATACACATGTATATATATATATGTATCTATATATATATATGTATATACATATATATATGTATACATATATACATATCTATATCTATATATGTATCTATATCTATATATATATATATATATATTGTTGGAAATATAGATGTAGTAACTGAGAGGGGGGGTGAATCAGTTAACCACAAAATATTACCACTGATCCCTTAGATTTCCTATTAAATTATTTACTGCTGACATACAGTAAAATGCTAAAACTCGGTAATTGCAGAGAGTGTTAATTATAACTGTTCTTAAGCATTCATCAGTGATTAACATGCATGAATAAAGAAAATACCATGAACACAAAAGACACAAGATTTAACGTGGAAACCCAATATGGGAAAAACCACCAATATAACTAGTTACTGATTTTCACTCTTCTAAAGTGATGCCCTGTTAGGAGCCAACCCGGTAAAAGGTTACAAAATACACTGTTAGGTGTGACCTTGTTAGAGGATTTAATCACCTTACTAGGAGTGGCCTTGTAAGAGGTCTTGAAACAATTCAATAGAACTGTCACCTTGTTTGAGGATTTACAAAATGGCTGTTAAACCAACTCGGTTAGGAGATTTTGAAATCACTGCTACAATGGTAAGAAAGTAACAATGAAGTGACCTGAATAGTGATGCAACTGAATTGCTGATTATAGATCTCTATTTTGCTTCACTAGATCCTTCCTGATCAAATATATATCTGCTACTCTTCAAGGATATCTAACCATCCTTCAAAATTCACTCATACTATTCTTCTCTTTCTTCTTTTTGCTTGCCCATAATTCACAACTTGACCTTCTATATATATACCATTCGGATTGTCAAGTCAGCACTAATAATTATTACAAACATTACTAATCATTACAACAGTCAGCTGGAATAAACCAACTTTATTTCTTAAATTGACAAAATCCTTTACTGGGCCGACCTTGCTCGGTAAACATTAATTCGAAGAAGATTTCCTTTGGTGACTGAGAGAACTCGGTAAGTACTGCGAATTCTTCAACATCCTTTGGAGACCGAGTGAACTCGGTAGACACTAACTTTCCTTCGATAACCGAGGAAGCTCGGTTAACATTATTTTCTGCCATACTTTTCTTTTGACACCTAAGAGGTCTCGGTAGACACTGGTAACTACTTTGCTGACTGACTGAGCTCGGTAGACACTGGGAACTACTTTGCTGACCGACTGAGCTGACAATTGATATGACATCTGTGTGACATCAAAGACAACACATAATCATTCCAACAATCTCCTTTAGATAATTATATCCAACAATCTCCCTCTTTGGCATTGATGGCAACACAATATGTCATAGCACAATGAAATTTCATAGCAAACATAGAATAAGGAACATATCCTTAGCTTCATTCTGATTCTCATCTCCCTCTGTCAGCACACTTCTCTCTCTGACTAAAAACTCTCCCTCTTTTCTTCTTTTTTTTTTTTTTTAAATCTCTTTCTTAGAAATTTCATGAAATAATGACAGCAAATAGAAAAATCTCCCTCTTTGACAACACATGCCAAAGATAACACATTTCCATTGAATACCAATGTACCTTAAGTACTGATTCATATCCAATGATTCCTTTACTATGATGCATCAACTGACTGATCTTCAACATGCTCTGGTTGATGCATTACTAAAACTCAATTTAGTGAGCCTTGGATAGGGGAATGACCCCTAACTTACCTCTTAGATACAATAATGCATCCTTAGGTAGTGGCTTGGTGAAGTTATCTACAATTTGTTCTTTTGTATGAATATATTCCAATCTGATTTCCTTGTCCTGCACCAATTCTCTGACAAAGTGATATTTTATAGCAATGTGTTTGGTTTTGGAATGCATTACTGGATTTTTTTTAATATTTATTGCACTTGTATTATCAAAGAACATAACAACTGGTTCTTTGATTTCAACTTTCATGCCTTCCAATAACTGTTTGAACCAAACAATATTAGAGCAGTTTACTACTGCAGGAACGTATTCTGCTTCTACTGTGGATTGGGATGTGCAATTTTCCTTTTTACTGGTCCAAGATACTAACATTTTGCCAAGAAAAAATACTCCACCACTTGTACTCTTTCTGTCATCAATGTTTCCTGCCTAATCAGCATCAGTAAACACTTTTAAGTCCAGATTGCCTCCAAATTTATACCACAAGCCATAATCTTCAGTTCCTTTCAAGTACCTCAAGATTCTTTTGATTGCCATCATGTGATTTTCTCTGGGTTTTGCTGAGAATCTTGCTACTATACCAACTGCTAAGGCAATATCAGGCCTTGTATGTACTACATACTATAATTTTCCAATCATTGATCTGTATAAGGTCTGATCTACTTCTTTTGAATCATCATCTTTGGTAAGCTTCAGTCCAGTACACATGGGTGTACCAACTAGTTTTGAATCTTCCATACCAAACTTCTTAAGTATTTCCTTGATGTATTTAGACTGAGTAATGTAGATACCATTCTTGCTCTATTGAATTTGAAGTCCAACAAAGAATTTTATCTGACCAAACATAGACATTTCAAATTCTTTGTTCATTTGCTCTGAAAATTCTTTGCACTGATCATCATTCCCTGTAAACACAGTATCATCTACAAATATTTCTGCCAAAACAATTTTGTTATCTGGTCCTTCTTTGATGTATAAATTACTATTGTCATTGGTTCTTTTGAAATTAATCTGAGTTAGATAGTTATGTAATCTTTCATACCATGCTCTAGGGGCTTGTTTCAGACCATACAGTGCTTTGTGTAACTTGCAGACCATATCCCTTTTGTTTGGATCCATAAAACCTTCAGGTTGCTCAATGTAGACTTCTTCATCAAGAATACCATTGAGAAATGTAGATTTTATATCCATCTGATATACCTTAAATCCTTTATGTGTTGCATATGCAAGTAGAGTCCTTACACCTTCTAATCTTGCAATAGGAGCAAAAGTCTCTCCATAATCTATACCTTCTTCTTGAGAATATCCTTTACATACCAATCTTGCTTTGTTTCTTGATACTTGACCATCTTCATTCAACTTATTTCTGAATACCCATTTTGTCCCAATTAAATTTTTATCTTTAGGCCTAGGTACAAGAGTCCATGTCTTATTTTTCTCTATTTTCTCTATTTCTTCATTCATAGTCTCAATCCAAATTTCATTTTCCAATGCATCTTCGACATTTTTAGGTTCAAAATCAGCAAGTAAACATGTACCTTTTAGTTTATTCCTTGTCATAGTGCCATCTGATTTGTTTCCAATAATCTGATCTGGTGTATGATGCTTCCTGACATACTTGGCCAATACAGGCTCCTTTCTTCTTGAATGAGTTACATTGTCATCTTCTTGAATTTCATCTTCAGATTCAGTTTGCTCAGGTTCGGTAGATATTTGCTCGGTAACTTCAGGCTGAGACTCGGTTTCTTGTGACTCGGTTCGAACTTCTTCTTGTGACTTGGTTACTGTACTGGGCTCGGTTGATGTAGTCTTCTCATTGACAGATGTGTCTGGCAATGTATCAGGTTCAATGTAAACAAATCTTCTGTAATCCTCTGGTTCCCTTTTGCTTTCTTCTTCAATCTTTTCTACAAACTCATCTACTTTCACATGTGCACTTTCTATGATTTTATGAGTAGACAAATTTAGACATTTATATGCCTTAGTTTTGCAAGAATATCCCAAAAATATTCCTTCATCACCTTTTGCATCAAGTTTTCCTTTTCTAGATTCTTTCAAGATGTAACATTTACCACCAAATACTTTTAGGTAACTTACATTGGTTTTATAGCCATACCATAACTCATAAGGAGTTTTGAATGTGTCTTTACTCAACTGTACTTAGTTCAAGGTATGAACTGCAATGCTAATAGCTTCCTTCCAGTATTTCATAGCAATGTTATTTTCAATCATTAGAGTCCTTGCATAATCCATGATAGATCTGTTCCTCCTTTCAGCTATTCCATTCTGCTTAGGAGTTCTTGGAGCTGATACTTATCTTTTGATTCCTCTTTCAATGCAGAAATTATTGAATTCATGGGAGATGAATTCACCACCTCTGTCTGATCTCAAGCACTTCATTCTTTTTCCTGTTTCCTTTTCTACTCTTGCCAAATACCATTTGAATTTCTCAAATGCTTCTGACTTTTCTCTTAAATACATAACAGTCATCATTCTAGAGTAATCATCAAAAAAGAGAATAAAGAATTTTTCTCCAGTATAGCTTTCAATTCCAATAGGTCCACATAAGTCAGTATGCACAATATCCAAAATATCTTCAGACTGATAGTTTTTACTTTTAAAGCTAGTCTTTCCCATTTTACCAATCTGACAATTCTTGCATAGACCAATATCAGGTTTCTTCAAAGTAGGAATACCTCTTACTTTCTTGAATTTGCTTATTTTCACCATATTATCAAAATTTACATGACATAACCTTTTGTGCCATAACCAAATTTCTTCAATTTGAGCAATAAAACATGAGCATTCACTGAGATCAAGATAAATAGGGTACCTTTGGTTTGTTTTCCCAAACCAACCAGTTTTCCTTTTTCATTCAATAGTCTTGCTTTGCCATTCATGAATTCAACCTTGAGTCCACTGTTGATTAGCTGTGCTACACTTAGAAGATTATGTTTTAGTCCTTCAACCCAATATGCATTATCACATATAAGTTCTTTGTTTAATGAAATTCGTCCTCTTCCTTTTATACAACAAGGTTCATTGTTTCCAAACCTTACACTACCACCATCATAGTCTTCAAAATGTTCAAACTTAGTTTTGTCACCAGTCATATGATGTGAGCATCCACTGTCTATAATCCATGTATCATTTTTGCTTATATGAGAGATAAGTGCCATCTCATCTTCATCATCATCAAATTCATCTTTTACAACAATGAAGACAATTTCTTCTTCACTATCAGAATCCTTAGCCAAGAAACATGTTTTCTTACCTTTATCCTTGAATGACTTGAAATTCTTCTTGCCATTGTACTTGTGACCTTTCTTCTCATCTTTGCTTTGTTTGTTTTGGCACCTAGCTGCAATATGACCAATTTCTTCACATGAAAAATAGATTAAGGGAGTTTTACCTTTGTATTTACCTCTGCCTCTAGTATATTTCTTTGCAAGTAATGCTTCAATAACTTCAAGATCACTGTTTGAAATTTCCTCTGATTCTTCTTCACTTTCTGACTGGATTTTCTTACCCTTCTTAAGTGAGAGTTTGGCCTCAAATGCTGATTCAATATTTTTAGAAGTTGGAACATAGTTATCATAGTTGTCCAATTCAAAAGCTGTCAATCTTCCAACTAAGGCATCCAAATTTATATTGTGATTTTTTCACATCTTCTTTCTTGAATAGCAGATACTCTTATAGCATAGATAGGAAGCAATGTTCTAAGAACCTTACTTATAACAGTTTCATCATCAATTTTTCCTCCAAAAGCTCTAATTGCACTAACACTCACCTTGATTCTTTCAACATATTTTGCAATGTTTTCATCTTCTTTCATCTTCATCTGATGAAATTGTCCTCTTAGGCTTTCTGCTTTGGCTCTTTTCACATTGTCATCACCACCATAAATTTTCTTCAACTTGTTCCACATTTCATAGGGAGTTGTGCAGTCTTTGATCTCATCAAATTCTTCATAGCTAAGGGCTGATGCAATATCTATCATCATGGTGTTATGGTTCTTTTTCTCTGCAATGTCTTCAACAGTTAACGTGCCAGTAGGAATAGTATATTCTTGATCAATATATTTGCATCCTGAATCACCAATGGAAGCCAGATGAAGTTTCATGAGACCTTGCCATGCTGAAAAGTTATCTCTGTTAAGCCTTGGAATTTCTCTCTTGTAAGACATCCTGATCTTTAGCTTAGGTCCTTAAAACCCTTCCTGCAAGCACCAAAAGCTCTGATACCAATTGTTGGAAATATAGATGTATTAACTAAGAGGGCGGTTTGAATCAGTTAACCACAAAATATTACCACTGATCCCTTAGATGTCCTATTAAATTATTTACTGCTGACATATAGTGAAATGTTGAAACTCGGTAATTGCAGAGAGTGTTAATTATAACTATTCTTAAGCATTCATCAGTGATTAACATGCATGAATAAAGAAAATACCATGAACACAACAGACACCAGATTTAACATGGAAACTCAATATGAGAAAAACCACCAATATAACTAGTTACTGATTTTCAGTCTTCTGAAGTGATGCCCTGTTAGGAGCCAACCCGGTAAAAGGTTACAAAACACACTGTTAGGTGTGACCTTGTTAGAGGATTTAATCACCCTGGAGTGGCCTTGTAAGAGGTCTTGAAAAAATTCAATAGAACTGTCACCTTGTTAGAGGATTTAAAAAATGGCTGTTAAACCAACTCGGTTAGGAGATTTTGAAATCACTGCTAAAATGGTAAGAAAGTAACAATGAAGTGACCTGAATAGTGATGCAACTAAATTGCTGATTACAGATATCTGTTCTGCTTCAGTAGATCCTTCCTGATCAAATATATCTCTGCTACTCTTCAAGGATATCTAACCATCCTTCAAAATTCACTCATACTATTCTTCTCTTTCTTCTTTTTGCTTGCCCAGAATTCACAACTTGACCTTCTATATATATACCATTCGGATTGTCAAGTCAGCACTAATAATTATTACAAACATTACTAATCATTACAACAGTCGGCTGGAATAAACCAACTTTATTTCTTAAATTGACAAAATCCTTTACTGGGCCGACCTTGCTCGGTAAACATTAATCTGAAGAAGATTTCCTTTGGGGATCGAGAGAACTCGGTAAGTACTACGAATTCTTCAACATCCTTTGGAGACCGAGTGAACTCGGTAGACACTAAGTTTCCTTCGATAACCGAGGAAGCTCGGTTAACACTATTTTCTGCCATACTTTTCTTTTGACACCTAAGAGGTCTCGGTAGACACTGGTAACTGCTCTGCTGACCGACTAAGTTCGGTAGACACTGGAAACTACTTTGCTGACCGACTGAACTGACAATTGATATGACATCTATGTGACATCAAAGACAACACATAATCATTCCAACAATCTCCTTTAGATAATTGTATCGAACAATATATATACATATATATATATATATATATATATATATGTATATATATATATGTATATATATATATATGTATATATATGTATATATATATATATGTATATATATATACATGTATATATATATATACATAGATATATACATGTATATATATATATATACATAGATATATACATGTATATATATATCTATACATTTATATATATATCTATACATGTATATATACATGTATATATATATACATGTATATATATCTATATATATATATATATACATGTATATATATATATATATATACATGTATATATATATATATATATATGTATGTATGTATGTATGTATGTATGTATGTATGTAAACACACACACACATGTATATATATATGGGAAGTTTTACATCCTTTGTTGTTTTTATTCTTTATATTCATATATTTCTATATTTAAATATACCTATGTTATCTCTATTTGAGCATTAATGGATTGTCATTAGTATCAATCAGTTATTCAGTTGGTAAAGGTTGGAATAAGGAGACAAATAGAACAGTCGATCAAGCATACAAAGCTATCACACTGAGAAAATTCAAGGCAGAGCTCTAAGACAACTGAACACAAGTTTGACCAAGCACACTTACCGAGTGACAATAAATTACCGAGTATCGAGGTAGTGATCATCGATCATTCATATGAACTGAGCATCAGTAATTTACTGAATGGTGAATGTAGTGCTTATTGAATAAAGTAGGAAACAACATAGTAATTGGGAATGGCACAAACATCTATGCAAATAGTTTACACCGATCAGAGAAACAATTTACCAAGATTGAGACATATTTAATATGGATGTAATCATTAATTTTTGTGATGATTCCTATGTAATGTTAGATCTAGGTTATTTTCTTACACCATTGATCTTAGGTTTTCTAAGATGATGTAAACCCTAATTAGGTCAATTCAATTTGATATAAATTTGTAAAGATGTCTTTATGATCATGTATCATGAAGGAGTAGACGTACTAAGGACATCAAGAGGTCTAACAAAGGGTTTTTGACAAAAGGATTAAGAAAGAAGGATTCAATTTTCAAAACACATACAAGACTACCGAGCAGAACAAAAGGGAAAATACATCACACTGAGGTGATATTTACTTGATACTTCACAAATCTAAATCATACAATAATAAGTTGTTATTTACATATACTTTTACTGTTATTGTATCATCTTAAAATGGAAGCACTTCCGTGATAAGAGCATTTAGCCCTCTGAGTAAGTGGTCTGGGGTCATGTTAAGCACCTTGATTGGGTCTTTGCATGTATTTGGCTCTTCCCCCTCATTCTTCTTCCCTCTGCACCTATTTTCCATTTTCTTTCTGCATTTCCTGACATTTTGGGCTGAGGTCCTGAGGTTTTTGACCTCAAGGTCAAAGTTGACCTTGAGGGTCAAAGTCAACCTCAAATCTGACCTAGGTCAGGGTCGACCTTGACACTGACCTAGGGTAGATTCTACCTCGTCCTTGACCCACATTTCAAATTTCAAGATTTTCTGATTTTCAGGTATCGGGTTTCAGAAAGATTCTTTTTCCCGCCTCCAGGTCTGCCATTTCGGGTTTTGGAATGGTAAATCCTTAAATTGCATTTAATATGGGTCCATTTCTAGGGGTTAAGGTTAATTAGGATTTAATTCCCCAATGTCAGCCTTCTCTAGAGGTTTGTGCCCTAGTTCACTATAAAAGGAAGCCTTCTTCTCTCATTTTCATGTCTCATCTCAAGTAATTTCATAAGCAAGCTCTCAAGTGCAAGTAAGTGAATTCAAGCATTCAAGAAAGCCTTCAAGCATTCAAGTGTTGAAGCATTCATTCATCAAGGAGATCCATTGTTAGCCATTGAAGGATTCAATCTCTTTGGAGCCCCCTTGAAGATCCATCCTTCCACATTCTTCCAAGTCAATACTTATGGAAAGATCCATTCAAGATTGGTGTTGAAGATCAAATGCCATTGATTTGAGACATCCTACATTCATTCTACACCCATTGGATCATCCCTACTTGTGGATTTGAGGATTCGAATCCTCTACAAGGACTTCAACATAAGCAAGGTGAATTGTTTCATTTACTTTGTTTATGCACATTACAATTTCAATTCAATTTCAAGGTTAATTCCTAAATTGGGGTTTGACCAAGGCAAACCCCCCATACAAACAACAAAAACCCTATTTTTCTTGTAGGTACAGGTGCGAAACTGCAGATCTAAGCTTGGATTTGGATACCCTTTTCGGTGAACTTCCAAGATCTGTGAACAAAATCAAAGTTGACCTTCAGAATATTAATGTAGCCTTTGACCTTTTATCAGGGTCAAAGACTACTTGCTGTCAGAAAGATAAAAGTTTTCTCGGTTTTCTTCGTCTCAGCATTTCTAGTCTGAAACAGGTTGCAGAATTGCCCGTAACTGCACACAAACATCAGAAATTGGTATTTTCTAGATTTGCCCTATTTTGAGGTTAGTATTTGCCTTTCAATTGTTTCAAATTTCAAGCACAATTCCATTATAGGGAAATATAAGGTTTTCTTCCTCTTTCATATTCTCCATAGATTGATTCGATTGTGCATTAACCTTTTGGTTGATCAATTTGGATTTTTCCTTTGGGAATTTGGATTTAGAAGTGGATCTCATATTTCCCCCATACATTATAGGGTGAACACTATTTCATCCTATTCATTTTGGTGAACCCGACATACTTACTCTCCTTTCTTGTGTGGAATTGGATGCCCTATTGATTTTTGTGGTGTTAGATTTCCTTTTATCTTGTTGGTATTAGATTTCTCTTTTATGTTAAATCTTGCATGCTAATTAGATTTCAAAAATACAAAAATATTCATGCTTTATGTGGTCTTAGTTTAGTTCATTTGCATTGCATTGGTTTATGAGCTTTACTACTACTAGTCCTACTTATAACATTCTGATTAGAAGAAGTCGTAGACTCATCTTCCTCTCCTTTCCTTAGGATCTCGGATGATAATTTGATTATTCATGATTCCAATCCTACAATGGAGAAAAAATATTCTCACTCATCTCATGATGAGGATGATGCTTTAAGAGTTTTTCCTGAACAAGTTCAAAAAATTTCAACTAAACTTGATAAAATGGGTAATTGGCTTATTCAAGAGAACCATAATCAAGATTCTATTCAAGCTATAGAGACTCTTAAGAAAGTTCTTCGTGATAGTGATCAAGGTGTTAACCTCTTGTGTGGTATTACTCACCTCATGCATTCAAATGTTAAACCTTTAGCTCAAGAAGCTCAAGATTTAGGGTTGATTCCTCCTATCACTAGTGTAGAACCCTCTTCTAATCCTTTACCTAGTATTCCTACCTATACTCCTTTGGTGATTGTGACGGTTTCCTCTATTCCTATGAGTGTTCCTCCTATGTCCCTTCCTACATCACAACCTTCATATGATAATGTTCCTTTTACTTATTCCAATCTGCTTCCAACTATAGTTCCTAGTGTTCCTCCAGTTGTGTCTTCTATTCCTGCAGCTTCTTACACTCTACCTAGTGTTTCTAATGTTGTTATTCCTCCTCTTTCCTCTAATGATTCAACAATCATCAGTTTGGCTCAAAATGTGTCATCCTTACAACAACAATTTGCTTCCTTAACTCAAAACAAGTTTAGTATTCCTACATGTGACATGGGAAGCCCTTTGTCCTTGGATATTATTCGTACTCCTATTCTCAATATAGGGTGAACACTATTTCATCCTATTTAGTTATCAATTTAATCATTGTAGCAGAATTCAAAATCCCTTAATAGAGTGAATTGAGAAATTCTTATGTAAATCTCTTAACCAAGTACACACATACTTTGTGTTGTTAAAATCCTTTAACTAGGTAGATCTAGTCGATCTTTTGTTACTCCTAATAGGGTAAGATCATCAAAAGTGATCACAAACTTGTAGCCTTAATCAACATACTTTATTGTTGTAGTAGTGAACATTTGTGGGTGTCATCCCCACCGCAATTTTTACCTTCTAACAAGGGTTTCAGTGATACCAAAATATCTGTGTCATGAGTATGGATTTTCATGTATGATTTATTAATTTGTTTACATGCAATTTACATTTTTAGTTACTTGAATGTATGTTTCAAACAATGGAATCAATCGGTTAATAGAGCTCTACTATTGCAATGTTTAGTCTTAAAATTTTTTGAGGGGACTGATTCACCCCTCCCCTCTCAGTACTTATCTTTCCATAATCCCAATAACATATTAATATATATATATATATATATATATATATCTTTTTACTTCACTCTTGAAACTTAACTTGATTGCTTAAGTACTAAAATAAACATCAATGTAAACAAGATAAACAATCAAAACACATAACACCAATATGGTTACAGGGAAATTCAAATAGGTAAAAACCCAGGTGGGAATTGACACCCACAAAGAACTGCACTAGTGTTTTATGATCCTTGTTAGAAGATCTGCAACCTTGTTAGGAGTTATTCTTTACAATGCTTTTAGTACAGTGACCTGGACAAAGGTTAGACCCTGTTAGGAGTCTTTTAAAATAACCCTGTTAGGGGTGGGGACACACTATCCTAGAGCTCACCGCTCAAGTGGTGAAGGCTACAACCTTCTGATCTTAGATACATACTATTTCTGTTGGATGAACTAGTGCTGTGACACTGCTTATTTGATCAGTTCCTTTTGTGTACTGATGCTTTAGCCCCTTGTAAAGCTCTAACTCATTCTATCTTCACTTTGCATGTCTCTACTCTACTTTTCTTATCTCTATATTCACTTCCATGCTTTATTACAAAGGTGCATCTTATATTTATATGCACTAACAAAACAATTAACTAGGTCGGTCTATAACCGATTATATACAACACTTCCAAGTGAATTGGCTCAAGCGTGTTTACAAACAAAGATGTTTACATGTCTACAACCTAATTACAATAAGCACATAGCCTTTACAAAACATTATTATAACCGCTAATCAAAATACTAATAGTCAGTTTCATACTCTATTCTGTTCTGGCATTCACTATCTGTACCACTTCAACTGACTGTATCTTTGTCATACTGTCTCATCTGATCATGCACTCTTAGACTTATCATGAATACACACTTACCAACTTAACTTCAAGGGTACATACCATAACTCAGTCATATGCACGTGCGCTGATGCTCTGTTCATCTGGTGCTCTGCTAACTATCCAATCTTTTATACTTAGCCATATTCTGACCTTATGATAATGTGCGTTGACTCCAAAAATCTATATGACTTTGTTTCCATAATGACAACACTATGTCTATTCATATACAATAGTATAGTCAACTTTCCAACAATCTCCCCCTTTGTCATTAATGGAAACAAAGGAATATGGCGAAGTTACTAACTGTACCCTTATACAAAATTCTTTAATATACACTCTAACTTATATCTCCCTTATACTCTATACTATACTTCTTCTTTACATCATATATGATACTCCATATTCTACATAAAATACTCCCCCCTTGACATTAATGACAAAGGTGCTAAAAAAAGTGTATCTACAAGTACTTACAAAGAAAGTACATCTGGATAGGCTATCTGCAAGTTCTGGATCTCTTGTTTCCAAAATGTTATCAGTACATTGATAGTCTATAGATGGGCGCATAATGCATATGTCAGCTTCTCCATATTTTCCAAGTCTATACTTGGACCTTGATCATATGTCACCATAGTGGCATCAATCTCCTTCATGTTCTGATGAAGTACATCTAGAGAGGGCACAAGAGCATTCGTGAGCTGTGTTTGCCTTACCCTTATCTTAGACATCTCTTTCTCAGCCTTTTCTATTTTGTCTATCTTCCCCTGGTACACATTGTTACACATGTTCACATCAGTGGAGGGATCTTCCACTAATTTCCTTATTTTGTCTATCATTGCTTTTGCTACCTGAATTTTCTTGTAGTGATCAACAATCAGCTTATCCTGATTCATGCAGTTTGCAATGATCTTCCTTCCCTTAGCTATGAACTCCTTCGAGGATGCTTGACCTATCTTTAATGAACTGAGGTCAAGTGCAAAGTTTCCAAATAGTTCACTCAATCTCTTCTTCATATATTTCTCTTCTACAACTTGGGACACAGATTCTTCCAAGCTAGAAAATTTTGTCTTGAAGTTTGTAAGAATAGTGCTAACATCATCAACTAAATGAACCTTAGACACTTTCTTGTCTGAAGGTAACAAGCTATTCAAAATGTTGTCTTATTCAACAAATAGAGGGTTCCTCATCACTTGCTTCTCTTTTTCTTTTTCGATAGCAATGACACTAATCTTAATTAGGTCTTCTTCTCCCCAAGAGTCTAATCTTGTGGTGTCTAGTATCAAACTTGACAAAAATGATGCTAAGGGTATGGGAGTGATTAGAGTGTTGTCCATCACTTCTTGATTTATTTTGATTGGTATTTCAACAAATGGTTCATCTGCTGGTTCACTATCTTTCCCTTTCTCCTCTTCTACCTTTTCTTTTTCTTTTTCTATCTCTTTTTCTGTCTCCTTTTCTTCTTCTTCACCTGTTAGATCCTCTATTAAAACTTCTTCTTGTAGCTTAGGTGAATTGTCACCGCATAGAATTTCAACCTCTTGTGTGCTCACAAAGGCTTCCTCAAATTTATCCAAGTCTTTATCTGTGGCCGCCATTTCTATATCTACATTATCAATAAAGATTATTTTATCTTTTTGTGTCTCAGTCATGGGCGTAGACTTTACTGCCTCTGTAGGTGTTACCACTGTAGGTGTCTATTGGAAACTACAATTGAAGCAATTGTTGTATTATCATTGATGTCAAACCTTAACTAGTACGAGTGTTGCTACTTAGGAAAGTACTATATCTATTTGATTTTTGTGAAGGGGAAAAGCAAGGATGGTAACAATAGCACCTAAGGAAAGGTTGAGTTATCTTGATATTTCAATGAGTACTTGATTATGTGGCATAATGATAAGATAATGTATTGTTTATCTAAGTATGATTGAAGACTATACTAGTAGGCTTAACTGAGCAAAAGTGAAGAAATCTAGTTTAAGCCGAGTGATGTTAGTGTCGACTGAGCTAGTTTATGCCGAGTAAATTCAGTGTTGACTGAACATCAGTTAATTGTCGAGGAAGACAGTATTAGCCGAGGGAACAATTTTGAGGTGACCGAGCTTTCTAATGAAGACCAAGGAGTTGAATACTATATTGACCGAGCATTAGTATTTTACATTTGAGGGAGAATTCAGATTTCCAGCCGACATCATTGAATTCTTGGATTATGTAAAATATGTTGACTTTATGTATTGATTGTACGAAAGCATTTAATGCATTGTCAAACATTTTATTATAAATCTATTAAGAGATTTGAGATATTTATAGAAGGATAGCTAAAGAACATAAAGTAGGAAGGATTCGATGAATCTGACCTAACCCTAAGATCTACGAAGGAGATTAAGCACCAAAAGATGTATTGACCTAATTGAGAAAGTATTAAGAAAACCTAAGCATGAGGTTAACAGAAGAGAGGATGTTGGAAGTGTTGTTGATGTTATCGACTGTACAAGTAGAGAAGGCTGAAGGAGAAGTGTTGTGATTACTTGAAGAGAGTTCTGAGAAGATCAGTGATGGTGATGGTAAAGGTTCATAGTCAATAAGCCAACATATGAGTATGGAATTGGATCTGATATTTGCAAAGTGAGTTGTATGTTTTTCAGATCAATACTACTGCTACTTTTTAACCATTGTATCAGTCAAAATCCTTTTAACATAGGTTGACCTAATAGTCATAAGTATAAATCTTTTGAACAAGGTTATATTCTAATGGAGTGTATGTAAGTCCTATAACAAGGCACACTTTTAACAAAGTGGTTTAAATCCTTTAACCAGGTCACACCTGATAGTGTGTTTGTAACCTTTGACAAGGTTGGCTTTTCACCAAGCTCACTTCAGAAGAGTGAACATAATAGTAACATGTTACAAAGTGGTTTTTCCTGAATTGGGTTTCCACTATAAATCCTGGTGTTGATTACTTGTGTGAATGTTTTGGTTTTAACATTTCTATGTTTTACAAGTTAGATACTATTGGATAAGTGGATTGCACTATTGTATGTTTCTGTTATGAAATCAGTAATGACTGAGTAACTGTTGGTTATTAGATTTGATTTGTTGAAGAGTTTTAAAGTTTTTTTTATACATCTAGACCTGAGAACAACTGATTCACCCCCCCTCTCTATTGTTCTAAATTATATTAACAATTTGTATCAGAGCTGTTGGTGCTTACAAAGAACAAGTTTGAAGGTACTTGAAGCAAATGATCAGGATGTATAAGAAGGAGGTACCAAAGTTGAATAAGGAGAACTTCCCTGCATGGAAAAGCTTGATGAAGCTACATCTGGCCAGTGTTGGTGATTCTGCAAAATATTACATTGATCATGACTATGTCACACTTGTTGCACCTTTGACTGCCGAGGAAATGAAAGCTAAACAAGAGCACAACCAAGGAATGTTGGAGATTGTATCTTCCCTAAGTTATTCAAAATTTGAAGACATCAAAGACTGCAGTAATGGAAAGCAAATGTGGGACACCCTTGCAAACATTTATGGTAGTGATATAAATGTATTGAGAGCAAAAGTCAAGAGCCTAAGAGGTCAATGTGATGAAATGAGAATGCAAGAAGGTGAGAATATTGCACAATATTGTGGTAGAATAAAAGAAGTTGTAAATGCTATTAGAGGAGAAAATGGAACTATTGATGATGAAATTGTAATTGGAAAAGTATTGAGAACTCTGCGACCTATATATGCCATCAAAATTTCAGCAATTTAGGAATCTAGATGTAACCCTAACAATACTCTTACTTTGGAAAGTTTGGTAGGTAAGCTTACTACTTTTGAACTTTCTAACTATTATAATTTCACTATTGGTAATGTTGAATCTACTTTTAAGTCACAAATGGTTTTAAGTAAGTCAAAGAAAGAAAAAGAAAGATGCATCAGTGAAAGTGAAAGTGAAAGTGAAAGTGACAATGACACATCTGATGAAGAACTTGAGGATCTAGAAGCTCTTATGGCTAGAAGACTGAAAAAGGGAAAAGGAAAGTACAAAGGTAAACTCCCTATTATATGTTTTGCATGTAATAAAGTTGGTCATATAGCTGCTAGATGTCCTGACATGGATAATAAGGATGAAGAAAGAGACAACAAGCTCAAAGACAAAAGAGAAGATAGAGGTTGCTGAAGATACAAGGACTACAAAGGAAAAGGTAAGAAATATTTCTATATTGCCAAAGAAGAGACTGACACTGATAGTGATGATTTTGAAATTGAGGTTGTCTATGTTGCAATGAAAGATGAATTTGATGAGGATGAGAAAACTACATTGATATCTTATGTGAACAAAAATGATAAATAGATTATTGACAGTGGTTGTTCACATCATATGACTAGTGACAAGAGTAAGTTTGATACCTTAGATCATTATAAAGGTAGGAGTGTGAAATTTGGTAATGATGCACCATGTCCTATTAGAGGAAAAGGATTGATTAAGCTGACTGATAAGATCACTTGTGAAAATGCTTATTGGGTTGAGGGTCTTAACTATAATCTACTGAGTGTTGCACAACTTAACAACATTGGCTACCGAGTGGAATTTCATCATAGGAAGGCCAAAATATTTGATGCCACTGGTGAACTGATCGGAAGTGGAGAATAGATAAGAGGTAATTTGTTCTATCTAGACCTATCTGAAGAAACATGTATGATTGCACAACTTGATGATATTTGGTTATGGAATAAGTAGCTATGTCATGTTAACTTTGATAATCTGGTAGAAATTAGTAAGAAAAAGAAAGTGAGAGGTCTACCTAGATTGAAGAAACCTGAGAATGTAATGTGCAAAGAATGTTAGTTGGGTAAGATGACAAAGTCTAGTTTCAAGAGAAAAACTTTTACTTATGAGAATATCTTAGATTTGGTTCATACTGACCTTTGTGGACCAATGGGTGTACAAAGCTATTGTGGTGCTAGATATTTTATCTTGTTTGTTGATGATTATACCAGAATGATGCATGTAATGTTCTTAAAGGAAAAATCTGATGCTTTTCAATTTTTTAAGTGGTATTTGGCTAAGGTTGAAAAGGAGACAGGTAGAAACCTAAAGTGTCTGAGATTTGACCGAGGTGGAGAATTTATATCCAATGAATTTAATCTATTTGGCAATGATAGAGGGATCAAAAGATAGATGTCTGCACCCAAGACTCCTCCATAGAATGATATAGGAGAGAGAAGGAACATATCTATCTTGGATTGTGCAAGGACATTAATGATTGAAAATAATGTTGCACAAAAGTACTAGAAAGAAGCTGTAAGTATAGCTATTTATACTCTTAACCGAGTACAGATCAAAAAAGGTACAAATCTGACACCTTATGAGTTATGGCCTGGGTATGCACCTAATGAAAGTATTTTAGAATTTTTGGAAGTAAATGCTACATACTAAAGGACAATAGGAATGTAAAATTTGATGCTAAAAGTGATGAAGGTATATTCCTAGGCTATTCCAAAAAAAGTAAAGCTTATAAGTGTTTCAAATCTAACACTAAAAAAATTGTGGAAAGTGTGAATGTCAAAGTTGATGAGTATGCAGAGAGAAATGAAGCTGATAGTAAAAGAGAACCAGAAGATTACAGATCTTTTATGTATATAGAGGAAGGAGAGGCAAGTGACAGACTTGAACCTGATGCTGAGTCTCAGGTAAGCAATGTCGAGCATCAGGAAAACAATGCCGAGAGAGAAGAAGAACGTGTCAAGTGACAGGAAGAAGCTATCAAGTATCAGGAAGAGGTTGTCAAGCATTCAGAAGCTAAATCTGACAATCTTGTTGGTGAACCTGAAGAGAAAAATGAAAGGAGAGTAGAAACTGTTCTAGCTCAATATGTAAGGAGACATCACAAGCCTGAACAAATAATTGGAGACAAGATACTGGAGTTCTGACCAGAAGCAAGACAAGAGATCCAACATGTTTACTATGTGAATTCAAGCCTAAGACAACAAAGGAGGCATTAGAAAATGAAGACTGGATACAAGCAATGAATGAAGAGATAGATAAGATAGAGAAGAATGATACCTGGACTCTGGTGCCAAGACCAGAAAATAAAAATGTCATTGGGACAAAGTGGGTATTCTGAAACAAGCTGAATGAGCATGGTCAAATCACAAGAAACAAAGCTAGGCTGGTATGCAAAGGCTACACACAAGAAGAAGGAATAGATTATGGGGAGACATTTTCCCCTGTAGCTAGATTGGAAGGAGTAAGAACCTTACTTGCATATGTTTCCTATAAAGATTTCAAGGTATAACAAATGGATGTTAAGTCTGCATTTTTAAATGGTATATTAGAAGAAGAAGTGTATATTGAACAGCCAGAAGGATTTGTTGATCCAAACAAAAGACACATGGTTTACAAACTGAATAAAGCACTGTATGGACTAAAGCAAGCTCCTAGAGCATGGTAAGAGAGATTGCACAACTACCTAATACAGATTGGATTCTCAAGGACAAATGACACAAGCAACCTGTACATGAAAGATGAAGATAAATGAATCTTGTTAGCTAAGATCTTTGTAGATGATATTATATTTGGTGGACAAGATGCCTTGTGTAAGAAATTTTTAAATGAAATGCAAACTGAATTTGAAATGAGTATGTTTGGGGAGATCAAATTTTTTGTTGGTTTACAAGTATATCAGATGGCGAAAGGAATTTTCATCACCTAGTCTAAATATGTTCATGAGATACTTAAAACCTTTGGTATGGAAGATTCAAGGCCAGTAAGTACTCACATGGCTACTGGACAAAAGTTGTCTAAAAATGATGATGCTGCAGAAGTAAACCAGACTTTGTATAGATCCATGATTGGAAAGCTACAGTATGTTGTAAATTACAAACCAAATATTTCTTTAGCTGTTGGGATTGTGGCAATATTCTCTGCCAATCCTAAGGAAACACACATGATGGCGGTCAAAATAATAATGAGATATTTGAAAGGGACTGCTGACTATGGACTGTACTATAAGAAGCATGAACATTTTGAACTAAGAGTGTATACTGATGCTGATTGGGCGGGAAATGTAGATGATAAAAAGAGTACTAGTGGTGGAGCTTTATTTCTTGGACAAAGATTATTTTCCTAGACAAGCAAGAAACAAAATTGCATTTCCCAATCTACTATTGAAGTTGAGTATGTGGCTGCAGCTATGAATTGTTCAAACCTAGTATGGATAAAGCAATTGTTGGTAGGCATGAAAGAAGAAATCACTGAACTAGTTTTCATTTTCTGTGACAACACAAGTGCTATCAATATCTCTAAGAATCTAGTGATGCACACAAAGACCAAACACATTGCAATTGAGTATCATTACTTGAGAGAACTAGTACAAGATAAACAGGTTTGAATGGAATATGTGAATAGAAAGGAATAATTAGCAGACATATTCACTAAAGATTTACCTAAAGAAGCTCATGAATACTTGAGAGGTCAATTAGGGGTCCTTCCCCTAACTGAGGCTACCTAGTGAAGCTAGGACCACTGCATCAAATGTGCTGCAAAAAGTATCTAACATGTTGATGCAGAGACAGGTCACACTTTAGGAGCAACCTAGAGTTGTGAAAAGTATAGCAAAGCCAAGAATCAGTCATAAGCAAAGATGATAGAGGGAGAAATACTATTACTGAACTGAAAATATGATATCTACATCTATAGGATGTATGTTTTAGTTGGTGCTTTGGCATTTTTGTCAAAGAGGGAGATGATTACATATGAATACACAGAATGAAATTTTCATGGAAGATCAAGTAAGTGGGAGAGATTTAGTGGATGGTCATACAAGCATGGCTAATAGATTCTATATCAGAATGAAGCTAAGGATATTATAAATATTTTTTAAGGACAGATAAGTTTTAGATTGGTTGGTAATTCATGTGATATTCATATAGTGTTGCCATCAATGCCAAAGATGGAGATTGTTGGAAACTGCAATTGAAGCAATTGTTGTATTGTCATTGACGTCAAACCTTAACTGGTAAGACTGTTGCTACTTAGGAAAGTACTATATCTATTTGATTGTTGTGAAGGGGAAAAGCAAGGTTGGTAACAATAGCACCTAAGGAAAGGTTGAGTTATCTTGATATTTCAATGAGTACTTGATTATGTGGCACAATGATAAGATAATGTATTGTTTACCTAAGTATGATTAAAGACTATACTGGTAGGCTTAACCGAGAAAAAGTGAAGAAATCTAGTTTAAGTTGAGTGATGTTAGTGTCGACCAAGCTAGTATATGCTGAGTAAATTCAGTGTTGACCAAACATCAGTTAATTATCGAGGAAGACAATATTAGCCAAGGGAACATTTTTTGAGGTGACCGAGCTTTCTAATGAAGACCGAGGATTTGAACACTGTATTGACCGAGCGTTAGTATTTTACATTTGAGGGAGAATTCAAATTTCCAACTAACATCATTGAATTCTTGGATTATGTAAAACATGTTGACTTTATTTATTAATTGTATGAAAGTATTTAATGCACTATAAAACATTTTATTCTTGCACTCTCTCTATTCCTGATGATGGATCACAGAGTGTGATCCAAAATTTTGATAACAAAAATCACACACAATCAAATCCAAAAATGCACACATAGTTAAAATGGATTGTGGAAATTTGATATTATTAATCTATTAAGAGATTTGAGATATTTCTAGAAGGATATCTGAAGAACATAAAGTAGGAAGGATTTGATGAATCTGACCTAACCCTAAGATCTACAAAGGAGATTAAGCGACAAAAGATGTATTGACCTAATTGAAAAAGTATTAAGGAAACCTAAGCATGAGGTTAACAGAAGAGAGGATGCTGGAAGTTTTGTTGATGTTATTGACTGTACAAGTAGAGAAGGTTGAAGGAGAAGTGTTGTGATTGCTTGAAGAGAGTTCTGAGAAGATCAGTGATGGTGATGGTAAAGGTTCATGTTAGTAAGCCAGCATATGTGTATGGAATTGGATCTGATATTGCAAAGTGAGTTGTATGTTTTTCAGATCATTACTACTGCTACTTTCTAAACATTGTATCAGTCAAAATCCTTTTAATAGAGGTTGACCTAATAGTCATAAGTATAAATCCTTTGAACAAGGTTGCATTCTAATTGAGTGCATGTAAGTGCTATAATAAGGTGCACTTTTAACATAGTGGTTTAAATCCTTTAACCGGGTCACACCTGACAGTGTGTTTGTAACCTTTAACAGGGTTGGCTTTTCACTGAGCTCACTTCATAAGAGTGAACATAATAGTAACATGTTACAAAGTGGTTTTTCCTGAATTGGGTTTCCACTATAAATCCCGGTGTTGATTAATTTTGTGAATGTTTTGGTTTTAACATTTCTATGTTTTACAAGTTAGATACTACTGGATAAGTGGACTGCACTATTGTATGTTTTTGTTATGAAATCAGTAATGATCGAGTAACTATTGGTTATTAGATCTGATTTGTTGAAAAGTTTTAAAGTTTTTTTTATACATCTGGACCTGAGAACAACTGATTCACCCCCCCTCTCTGTTGTTCTAAATCATATTAACAATGCCAAATCCTGAGGACCTGTTACTGGTACATTGGTGGCCTCTGACTCCTTGGCTTCCTTAGAGGGAACTTGAGTTGTGGGTGTAGTAGGTGGGTACATGTGCCTATCCAAAAAGACTTTCTCAAAAGCTTTCTATGTCTCTTTAGCTACCAACTCAAAGTTCTTATCCATTATGTGCAGTGCTCTCAAATTTGTTTTGAGGTGCGGCTTCACCAGATCTAACAATAATGTTTTCTCTTCTAAAGAACATACAAAGAGGCTTTCATCTAGAATCTTTTCTCTTATTCTTAGAGCCTCCTCTATAGCCTGTCTTTTCAAGAATTCCAAGATGTTCCACACATTGTCTGGAATTACTATTTTAAGTTCTAGGACTATCTTCTTGAACTTGAGCATGTCTTTTATTATCATTCCATGGATTTCTGATTTATCAATCTCACTATATTTCTCATAGAATTTCCCTATCTAATCTATTCTGCCTTCATCAATAATCCTTGTTCTCAAAACTTGAAGACTAGGTTTGAAACCTATCTCAAGAGGTGCTTGAGTATTCTTCCTCAAACTTTAGGTAGTCCTAGAGGATGGATGACTTGTTTTGGTTTCCTTCTTCCTCTTTGGTATTCTTTTGTATTTTGGAGGTGATGTGGTATCCAGATCAATTGTCTCTTTGGGTGCAAGAGGGATATCTTCAGATTTACTCTCATTTTCCTTTGTGTCATCAGTCTTCTTAATCTTGATTTTCTTCATTTTAGGATCATCTTTCTTAGCTTCCACTGTGGATGTGCTCTCAATCTCCAATGCTATCTTTTCTTCTCTTGCTTTGTCTAGGTCTTCCTATGTTACACCATGAATTTTGAGTATCTTAGATTTAATCTTAGAGGCTTTCCTCTTAGTTGCTACACTGTTCAGAACTGCATCAACTTGCCTTGTCTTTTCTTCATAAGTTCCCCATTTAGGCTCATTACGGTCCTTAGGTGCTAATAGTAATACTTGTGCATATGCTTCCAAGATTGGTTCTTCTACCTCATAACCAAGTGGATGGATCCACTTTGTCCTAGGCTCAACTACTTCCATACATATTACATCAGTTTCTACCATAAAATAAATGTTGTCTTTGTATTTCTCAACAATACTTTCTGGTATCTTGTACGTCATATGCATTTTGATCCTAAATGTCTTCAATTCTAGCTCCATGTAATCCTTCAATGTGCACTCAGTAGATGCCTTAAGAGATATTTGAGGCATTGTAGGCATACTTTTGTCTAAGTACAAATCTGAGACCTTTCCAAGTATATGGAAGTACATGTAAATGATTAGAGACCGAAACTTGAATATTTTGGTCTTATCATGCTTGATGGCTCTAATGTTATCAATCAATTATGCACGCAAGATCTCACACAGATTGAACTCTCCATTTTCTCTAACAAGTCTAATTATTGTAAGAATAGTGGCTGCGGACACACTATTTACCCTATTGGTGTGCTAAAACTTGTAACCTAGTATCATAAACATTAATTTGATGTCTTTCTCTTCAATAGGCTCAATTTTCATACCACACCTATCACTTCTAGATTTACATGCCTGTTTAACTAATTTCCTCACATCCTTGGCCACTGAAAGAATGGCACCTGTCTTAGAGAGGCTTGTCATTTCATGAATGAGTTCTCCTATGATTCTAACTTGCACTTCACCTATCCATAATAGGTCATCATGAATCTTACTTAGTAATATCTTGATCCACTCAAATTCATAAAACTCATATGCCGTAGCATACTCAACAATGGGATGGTTTTCCAAATGTGCGAACTCATCTAGGAATGTTTTTTCTGGTTTCATCATGGACTCAAGGTGTGACCTCATCGTATCAAGTCCAACTAGTTCCTTCTTACAGTATATATATGCATGAATATCCTCAACATACATTACGCCCATAGGAGTTCTTGAAAATGCACCTTCTAGGTCATATAGAGTTGACTTAAAAGGGTGTCTCTTAAAAAAATATATCTTCCTTTCTACGACATCAAATACAATAGGTGTAGCCATGACTTACTTGGTTAATGCTTCAAATTGGTTTTCAAAGATTTCTGAATCATCACATTAGACTAGGGCTTTGCAACTAATAAATCACACTTCTTCGCTAGTAAATCAAGCTCCAACACTTCACAATCCAACTGCTAGGGCTTCTGTGGTCTCGCTCTATCACAAATGCAATGAGTGATCTGTAAGTCTTCGTATACTATAAAGTGAAATTTCTACCATTAATGCTTGCTACGTAAACTAGAATTTGACTGAGAATTTCCAACTTCCATCTTGCAATCGATCAGGTAGTGCACTCTTGCACATAGCATCAAATAGTCTCCAAAATGTTAAATCGAAAGGTGCATACTTTGAGGGTGAGTATACCGGCCGTGTAAGAGTTTAGAGCTAAATTAACTCCCCCTATGACCATGAGGGTCATTCATCCAGATGTAGAGGGTGCATCCATTGCAGATGCATCCAATACATACTCAACATCCTTATCCTTCTTTTCCTCTATCCAAATCAAGCTCACATCTTCTGTAGCTTTCACAAACTTGACTTCTCCTTCTTCATTCAATATTGATACTTCTGGCTTTTTAGGGCTTTCCTAACTTTGCATTCTTGATCTACAAAACTTTGAGATGTGTCTAGCCTTGTTACAAGAGTGACAAATAACTGGAAGCCTTAAATTCCTCGGTGCATTGATATGGGTTACCATTTTACACTGTCTAGATAAGTGACCATTATAATTACATATCTGACATGTAATACTCTAAGAACTTCTTGCATTTGGTTGATTCTGTGATTATGCTAAGTCTTGTTCTTCTGACTTGTTCTACAATTCATAGCTCTATGACCAAATTTATTTCATGAATAATAGTAACCATTGAAATGTCTTACCTCTTTACAATCCCTTGCTATATGTCCATGCTTGTTACACGCATAAAAAGTTTAGTCTACTAGCTTGCACTCATCCTTAGATGGTTCAACATTGTCTTTAGTTTGATTTCCAGTCTCCTTAGCATCTGTAGTGTCCTCTTGTGCTTTCATCTTTGCTCACATGTCATCAATCTAATTTTGTGCTTCATTGAATCCAATATAGCTGGTATCTCCTTTAATCTTTCATACATACAACTGTGACTCTATCAAATCAGAACTGGTGTGTAATTTCTCAATGTGATTCTTTGCCTCTTTCAACTCAAATTCCAAATTTTCTTTGTTATTTCTTAGCTCCAAGATTTCCATGTTTTCTTGCCTTAATTCTTCATTTAGTTGAAGGTTCTCTTTGATCTATTCATCATAAAATTCTTGATTTTTGCATAGCTTTTCATCCAATTCTTCAATCTGATCTTTCAGAGATGTGTTCTCTTCATTTAGCTTTTTGACCATTTTCCCTAAATCACTGTTTGAAGAATCTTTCAGATGATCAACAACATATCATTTTATGTTTCTTTTCTCTCTAGCAACATCCTGATGATGGATCATGTAGTATGATTCGAAATGTTGATGGTTAAAAAATGCTACACAATTAAATCTAGAAATTGACACTTACAATCTTTCAAATCTTTTCTCAATTTCTTGATGAATACTTGTGTGCCACTGACTTTCAATTTTAGTTCTTCAACTTCTTTCTCAGATCTCTCAAGGTCTTCAAGAGATGCCATAAGATTCTTCTTCATATTTTTTGGTTCTTCTCAACCCATTGATCTCCTCAAGTGGTTAAAATTTTCTTCAAAGGACCAGAGCTCTGATACTGATTGTTAGGAATGGGAACACTAAGAGGTGGGGGGGGGGGGGTGAATCAATGTTCACTATATCTTTATCTTTTTACTTCACTCTTGAAACTTAACTTGATTGCTTAAGTACTAAAATAAACATCAATGTAAACAAGATAAACAATCACAACACATAACACCAATATGGTTATGAGGAAACCCAAATAGGTAAAAACCTCGGTGGGAATTGACATCCACTAAGAACTGCACTAGTGTTTTATGATCCTTGTTAGAAGATCTGCAACCCTGTTAGGAGTTTTTCTTTATAATGCTTTTAGTACAGTAACCTGGTCAAAGGTCAGACCTTGTTAGGAGTCTTTGACAATAACCCTGTTAGGGGTGGAGACACACTATCCTAGAGCTCACTACTCAAGTGGTGAAGGTTACAACCTTCTGATCTCAGATACACACTATATCTGCTGGATGAACTGGTGCTGTGACACTTCTTGTCTGATTAGTTCCTTTTGTGCACTGATGCTTTAGCCCCTTGTAAAGCTCTAAATCATTCTATCTTGACTTCACATGTCTCTGCTCTACTTTTCTTATCTCTATATTCACTTCCATGCTTTATTACAAAGGTGCATCTTATATTTATATGCGTTAACAAAACAATTAACTTGGTCGGCCTATAACCGATTACATACAACACTTCCAAGTGAATTGGCTCAAGCGTGTTTACAAACAAAGATGTTTACATGTCTAAAACCTAATTACAATAGGTGCATAGCCTTTACAAAACATTATTAACTGCTAATCAAAATACTAACAGTCAACTGCATACTCTATTTTGTTCTAGCATTCACTGTCTTTACCACTTCAATTGACTGTATCTTCATCATACTATCTCATCTGATCATGCACTCTTAGACTTAGCATGAATACACACTAACCAGATTAACTTCAAGGGTGCATACCATAACTTGGTCATATGTGTGTACGCTGAAGCTGTGTTCATCTGGTGCTCTGCTAACTATCCAGTCTTCTATACTTAGCCATATTCTGACCTTATGATAATGTGTGTTGACTCCAAAACTCTATATGACTTTGTTTCCATAATGACAACACTATATCTAGTCATATACAATAGTATAGTCAACTTGCCAATATATATATATATATATATATATATATATATATATATATATATATATATATATATATATATATATATATATATATATATATATATATATATATATATATATATATATATATATATATATATATATATATATATATATCTTACCTGTGGTCATATTATGTTCTCATGATTATATTGTATTAATTATTATATAGTTTTTCTTTATCACGAGCCTTCATTTACGATTGAGGCCATCACAACATTTATTCCACTTTCTTTTTTTTTTTTCTTCCCCTAAAATTATGACACCCTTTCACTAATCCTCATGTTCAATGATCATTGCTTTCCTCATCTCTTAGTTTTCTCTTATTATTTCTTCTTCTCGATTTCCTTATTTAACCACCATCTCATTTTCTACCTCTGGCTTAATTGTGTTAACTTGTGAGTTAATTGGCATTTGTGTGAAGATATTTTGGGTATTGTGCCCTTCTCCTTTCTTCTCATTTATTTAGAGGTTATGGTTTTTTGTTGCCTTCCTTATATAATACCACTATTATAGGAATCATGTATTCCAATGTGCACACCTTCCACACTTCTGGTAATCGAGATATAGCCTTTCAAGGTTGCATTAAGCTAGAAAGATGGAGTTGTATTCTTAAACCTTTGGATGATATGTCTCGAAGGGCTGTTGAGATAACATTTGGGGAAAATTAATTTGATTACAGCTTCACTCTTAGAACCAATGGAGAAATTGTAGGAACCTTTATTTCCTATTTGATCATAGTCGACATTAATAAGAAGGATATCATCACCTTGTGTAAGGAAGTCTTCATAGAGAAAACCCTTTGGGGTCTTGAAAAAGTGGTCTATAGCATCAATAGGAACCATGGGATTCATTATCCTAAAGATTACATTCTTTCCAATATTGGTAGTTTGGAGAATATAGAACATGTTTCCAAAAGGTCGATTCTAACCTTTAAAGATAAGACCATTTTCAATTTTCATTGGCTAGAATTCAAAAGGAATTTACACTTCCTTCTTCACTAGAAACAAATTATCCCAACTGAGGATATGCAATGGTTGTTTCATCACTTTACAATGGAAGGCTATGAAGTCCCACCTTCTCTCAAACATATGGAATTAGATAAAATTGAAATTATTCCTCTGATGATCATCAAAAAGAGATGGATTCGTAAAAGACTTGGCAATACCGTTTCGAAAGGAAAACCTAAATTGATCCTAGAGGATGGAGAAGAAGATGGAAACTTGAAAGATGACATCATTATTATTAAGAGAAATAAGTTTTGAAAGATCATGTTACTTAGTACTTTACATTTTTTGCAGCTATCTTATGTTTAAACTTGCAGCTAGTAGACTGTTATCTTTTAACCCCCGGTTTTCTATATTATACTTCATCAATTTTATAAACTTTGTGGACACATCCTACTAAAACCTGAAGTTTATAAATAATAGAAACCTAGTAGATGCTCATTATCTCATATTAATTATCTTTACATTTTTTTCTATTTCTATTTTGTGCTAATCTTTTATGCTAAAAGTGACAGATATAATATTGAGATATATAATTTGAGCAAGTAAGTCATGGAATTCCATTTAAAGGTTTAAATTTATCTATTGACAAATGTCAATTATGAAATAGATTTTTTTATTTTTTAATCCTCTGAAAGAGAGATTATTATATTAGTTGACAAATTCATCTACTAAGATTTCTTTGCTTATATTATATTAACAATATTAGAGCTCATATACCTTGATTTATAAGAATCCTAAATTAGGCATAAGAGGACATCTGAAAAGGATATCTAAAGAGTGGTTGTATGGGTATATCTCCTCAAACTATATATGTGAAGGAATGGATGTTTATTTCCTTCAGGATTCAATATGGATAACTAACTGTACTTAAATCATTTAAAGACATAGGATTATGTACTTCAAACTAGATTAATGATCAAGCATAAAAAATGACAGACATGATAGTAGGGTAACAATAACTTAAGGAGAAGAATGATTCAACCTTCCCCTTTGTTATTGTAGCCTTGATAATATCTTATGTTGGAAACATCACACAAACAAATAGTAGGAAACCCTTGATTGATCCAAGATACGAGATGTATAAGGTTGCAATAACTAAAGGGGATTATAGTATAATTAATAAGAGTTGGAATAAACTTCTCTCATAATTTCTTTTAGCCTTACTAGGCTTATGCTTTCACTATCACCATTTGTAAGCATAGGTGGTCATCTCATTTCATTTTGTATAGTTAGAATGATTATTACTTTTGTTTATCTTTGAATATGTATAAACCTTTGTGACAACTCTTTAGTTTATAAAGGGTGGTGAGACTCAACCATCTTATTTTTGTAGATGAATGTTTGTGTCTTACTTCTAAAATACAAAATTCATTATGATAAAATAGATGATTTATTTGCATAAAGGTCACTCCATGTAACTAATCCACTGAAGAAAATTCTAATAAGTTAATCTATTGTTGAGAAATATAATAAGTCTTCCAATCTCAAGGTTATTGCAAAAACATTATTGGAGGTATATATATGTTTAATGTAAGAGGAAGATATTATGAACTAAACTCATAGTTCTATGGTAAAGAAATGTATGATTTTGTTATAGATGCAACTAAGAGTTATTTATAATACTTATTTAAATCTTCCTTTTAAAATGGTAACATCAATGCTGTTGAAAATTGCTATAATTTGTTTCATTACATATATGAATATATACAACACACAAGATGAAACTATGTGTGTGTGTGAGTATACCTTCAAAGGTAAGTTAATATAAGTTTGTTAATTCTCTAATCTATATCGAGTTTCAATTGGTTTAAGGCTTATCCATGTTTCAAATGATTAGCAGTTGGTTTAGATATTTAAATATAAGGGCTATCAAGTTTGATTTATGCAACTAACATTAACAAATCTACAAAGCTAAAAGCTATAAAGCATTAACAATGACTCCATATCATGTTGCAAGAGGGATATTGGTTGACAATAATAGGTTTACATGAAAGGCAAAAAACATTGGAAATGTTACTAAAGTATAAAATGTATACAATCCATCATATACAACTAGGAATTCCCATTATCATACTAGGGTGTGTGACTATAGTCATAGTCTAAATGCACAAAATCCCATTCTATGTTAGGAAGTGATTCATGTTTTTCTTGAAGCGCTTCTCCAATGTCATGAGTTGGTTGCAAATGCATATCACTGGGTAGCACAATGTCAAACTCAACAATGTAGTGAGAACCAAATGTGTAATCTCTAATTGTATCAATATGTTGTATGGCTTTGTGATGATTCCAACATAGATATGTCAAGTTTTACAAAAAATCAGGTGAACTTTTTTCACCCACCAAAGAATTCACACTTTCAAGAACTATGTTTGAGCATGTCCTAATTGTCTAGAGTGCCAACTGCACAAAAAGTTCATTATCAAGTTTAATATTTCAAATGATAAAGATTAAATATAAACTTTATAACTACTTGCAATGTGCTAAGAGGAAGATAATCTATATTTTGAAATTGGAAAAAAAAATATCTACTTTAAGTGATCGGAGGAGTATACATCCTCCTTCCTAAAACTATTGAAATAATCTACTAGACAATAATGGCCAAGTTTAAATGAGAAAATGATACATCCTCCTTATTATAACTTTACAATGTACCCATCTCTAGCAAGGGGTTATAGATGTCATTCTTTGTACAGGGTCATCTGCAAGCCTGTAGTTTTTATCAGTGTTCCAAATGCTTGAACAGTTAAAGATCTAGTGTGATCAACATAATCATCAACATCTAGATAGAAAAACATGTATTCATATGGTATTAAGGGTGGTTTAGATATGGTGGTCCTGAGAGGAAGGACTGATAAGTTCCAGTCAAGCATTGTAAAACATTTTGTACAAATCCCTCGCAATGGTCATTTCCATCATATCTAAGGAAAGGCAAGCTACAATGCTTTCCTAAATAAATAAGCTCTCCAGAATTTAATATACCAAGTAATAAAGATGATCACATGTATTCACACTTTCTAACAACACTTGTCAAGTAGTGCAAAATGGAAACATGTTCTATATTAAATGTGGGTTATGTAAGATAGCTAGAAGCATATGTTTAAACATCCTTGGATTCTATCAACCATGTAGATACTACAATACACTACTTAGCACAAAGACAATTGTGGCTAAAAAGTAAAATTGAACAGACAATATTTTAGATGGGCAAATGCCTTGAACCATATTTCTCTAGAAAGGGTCTATCATGGAATCAACATACTCTTTAGTGCAGGAAAATGATAATTCATAAAGCTAAGGTTCCATCATAACAAATATATCGAGGATAGAATAAATAGCTACATGCATCCATAACCCCATATATTCAAACAATAGGGAATAACTACATTGCATCTCTGAAACTAGTTGAAATAAGATACATACAAGTAGCTTGGTGTTAAAACCATTAGCGTTAGTCCTCTCATATCAATCATACATGGATATGTGATCTTTACAACATCAAATGAAATCATCAAATTATGTTAGGTTTTATTAGGATTTAATTGCATAAAACAAGGGATCATACAAGATCTATTGAAAAAAGGCCGAATTTCTTACAAACGAATGCTAATGTTTACATAATGCTCAAACTGGTGAAAATATCAACTAAGTATTTCTCACCATTGAAAATAATCACAAAATGCTCACAAATTGCTTGATTCCATTTTCAAACAAATGAAGAAGATTACACCTGAAACGAGGCCATTACCCGCAAAACAAAAGAAAAATCTTGAAAAAAGGTGAAATGACAATAATTTGTGTGAGGAGAGAGTCAATCATACAAAATTGGCCTTGCTAACATAGGATTCCTACTTTGGGCTCGCATAGAAGAGGCCAAAGATTGGGTTAACATATGATTCCTTCTTTTGGGCTTGCATAGAAGAGGCCAAAAATTGGGTGGAATGTCTTAAAAACAAGGAAAAAATTGGTATGTTATTGTAAAATAGATTGAAACGGTTCAAGGCTTTACAAATTGCAAAATAAAAACCATTTATGAATTCTACTAAAACACCAAAAATCCAAAAATATTGAGTAAACTGGTAAAGCCCAAGAGCCCTACAAAAAAATATGAATTCTACTAAAACACAAAAAAACCCAAAAAGATTGGAGTAAATTGGTAAAGCCCAGGAGCCCTACAAAAAATGTCTATGTAAAAGTATAAAACAAAGTTCAACATAATTCATATGACAAGAAGAAAACCATGAATAAGGTGCATAACACAATCATTGTGCGTGCACACTCAAAACCTTGCTTGGAATTACTATGGGTAGAAAGTTAAAATGTTCTTGAAACAGTCTTAAAACCCCAAATAAAGCCTCTAAAATCTCAAAACCTATTCATATAGAAGTAATTTTATCTGACAAAGATTACCCTGCCCATTCAAATATGAAAAAGAAAACATCAAATACTGATGAAGTGTAAGGAATCACCTTCAATCCCGTGTTTGCAAAGCTAGATGTAGTGGTTCATAAAACCTAGATCCTCAAACAATCAATTTCCCAATGTTTCGGCAACCTATAGAAGCATAATAGTTTTGAATATTAACTGTTGGATTAATAATGGAAATTTAAGTACTGAGAGGGGAGGGGTGAATCAATACTCCAAATTTTTTTAACTTCTTTTCTAACCATTCATCGAATTGAAAACTTTGCATACATCACCATAAAACATCTAGAAATTAAAATATAATTCACAATTCATAACACCATGATTTTTGGTCTTGTAGAAATCCTTGGTTATAGGAAAAAAACTACGGTGGGGATGATACCCACAATACTTAACTACTGTAGTAAAAAGTTTTCTCAGTTAGAACTACAAAATTTAGCTATTTCTGATAGCTTACCCTGTTAAGAGTATTTACCCTACTAGGAGTACAAAGACTTATTCAGTCTATCTTGCTAAAGGATTTCACAACTCTAATCTAAGAGATGTACCATGTTAAAGGATTTACAAATTAAGACCTATTAGGGCCTACCTAGTCAAGGGATTTTACAATTCTGATTATATAATAAATCAATACTAAAAATGTTTGTAATGATGCATCAAAAAAGGCTTGTCAGACTCAATATGCTCAATATCATATTACCTCATTCTGCATTTCACCTGTGATAGTTTAGCTTTTGTACTTGCAGGTAGCTTCAACCAGTTCTTCTCTAACTGTTATGTTACTCAATAGCTTCTTTGCTCTTCATCACCTTCACATTCTATTCTGTTTGATCATCACATGTTCTCTGTAATTTCTTTTCTCTCTTTGACACTTTGATCTTCATACATTGATCCTTTTATACTCAATCTAGAAGCAGTAGAAATGTTCTAGATTCTTCTCCTTAAATGGTGCTAGCATTGGTTACATCTCCACTGCATATATTCCACTTAATTTATATTGGTGGATCTTATCTCGTTATCATGTGCAATCATCATGTTTATATCTCTAATGCTTTACCAAACAATCTCCTTGGAATTTGTAAAATATTTTATGCTCGGTGTCCAGATTCAATGTATCTATTAAATTTTGTTATGTCATCCTATGTTACTCGGTAACATGTATGCTTGGCTCGATAATTGAATTTCTCTTCAACTTGGTAACTACTATGACTCAGTAATTGTTCGGTGCCTGTCTTTCTTTGCTTGGTGTCTGATTCTCATTTCCCTTTACCGACTGACTAATCTGCTTTACCGACTGACTTTGACAATCAATATGAATTTAAGAAAACTAATGACAACAAAATAACTCTTTAGGAGTATCAATCTCCCCCTTTGGCATTAGTTTGGCATCTTTGTTAAAAACTTCAAAGTCATCAAAATTTTGTGTCTTTAATCAAAATTTGACCATGTATAAACTCTTGGTATAACTTATAACTCCTTAGCTTCATAAATCTCCATGAATCTCCATAAATCCTCCCGTGAGAATACTTCCTATGTACATATCTCCTTATGATTATATCCCCTTTATATACATACATCTATCCCCCCTTTTTGACAAATATGCCAAAAACAAAATTAATGACTCAGATTCGGTGGTGGAATCTTACCAAAAATATATTGATATCTTTTATTTGCATCTCCTATGGATGAATCCCATGATTCCTTTAGTGTTTGCAACACCAAAATTTTCTCACCTATTTCGGTTGCTAATCCCTTCATGCTATCCATAGAACTGATGTAAGTGGTATTCACTAATCATTTTGCCTTGTGAATATGCTTATGCAATGATTCAATTTGGTGCATCAAAATTGCTTCTAGCTCTAAAAGTTCCATTATGATCTTATTCTCCTATTTCTTAGCTCATGTTGCACTCCTGTTAAGTTTTTTAGCCTTTGATAGTATACTTGAAATGTTCTAGGCTCGGTGGTGACCTTTGTCAGTTGCTCGGTCAACTCTTTTTCAACAGATTCATCTTTCTTCTTGATATCATCAGTAAAGTTTGAAATTAAACATATCTTCTGAAATAATGAAAGGATAGTTTTCAACTCATTTTCTAACTTTGCAACCAATTCAAAAAGTGATACCTTATCTAATGCCACTGATTGATTTTAACAAAACTAATGACAACAAAATAAATCTTTAAGAGTATCATTAACTAGAAAGGAAAATTGCGTGACAAATTTTGAAATCTTCTGACTATATCTTTTTAAAAATAGGTAAACTGCATCAATGTAAATAGTCAACAACTCTCATAGTGGAGAAGGAGCGGCCTTTTAAGGTTTGTATGCTCTTTAGAAATCATGACAAAGACCTAAAAAATCAGCAATTGAGAAATTGTGTAGCAGACCTACAGAAGGGTGATTAGAGCGAATTTTGACAATGGAAAATATTTAGGGAGAAATACAAATAAGAAATCTAGAAACTTCACAAGAACATTAATATGCATTTAATGTACCTATGAGTGTCTGCCAATGCACTTGTTAACAAGTGACCTTTTTTATTTAATTAATAAATTGTATTTTTTTGCTTACTATTGTCTTTAGCAACCAATGAGAAAGTTGATAAATGCTTTTATTTAGATCATTTAAATA
Source organism: Chamaecyparis obtusa (assembly GCA_027943335.1). Classification (NCBI taxonomy): domain Eukaryota; kingdom Viridiplantae; phylum Streptophyta; class Pinopsida; order Cupressales; family Cupressaceae; genus Chamaecyparis; species Chamaecyparis obtusa. The sequence continues at coordinate 1,896,294 of BSBK01001668.1, forward strand.
TGTATAAATATGTCAACTATAGGAAATGCACAAAAAGTTTAAAAATACTTTAAAATGATTGGTTGATTAAAAAATATATTGTGCTAGCACATCTAATAGATGCAATAGTATTGTGCCTATGGTAGAAGTCTCTGAAACCTTATGTAACTAATATGTAGAAGCCTCTGTATGGAAGAGAGATGTCTCTTTTCAAAGAGGCATATATTCTAAAATATATAGAATTAATTTCAATTCCAAAAGAAAGGGGTCAAGAATCACTCTCTATTTATCATAAGTTTTGAAAAGAATATGACAGCTCATGGCGGTTGTAAGAATACTAACAAGGGGTAGCAGAAAAAAACCATTGGAATTAAGTATCATTTCTAATAAGAAAATAAAGATCAAATCCAATCTATAGAAGGTATGGTTTGTATGTGTTTTATTTATTATTAATTAAGTTCAATAAATGTGTAAGCATGGGGTATTACTTGAGATTATATCTGATTACATTAATATGGAAAGGATATGATCAGATCTGTAAATAATTATATGGATATAATAATGTGTTCATGTGTGTGTGTGTGTGTGAGAGAGAGAGAGAGAGTTATATATATATATATATATATATATATATATATATATATATATATATATATATATATATATATATCTGTGTGTGTGTGTGTGTGTGTGTGTGTGTGTGTGTCTATATATATATATATATTGTACAATGGGAAATTTGTTGAGCAATGCTATGTATGGAATGGATCACTCATCAAATTTGTTTTTTTTAATACATTAGGGAAATGTTTTCCCAAAGGCCCACCCTCAAACAAATAAGATTAGCACAACCCAAGAAGGATGCAGTAGGAGTGCTAATGCACGATCTAAGTAAGAGTGGGTAATTAGGGTGCACTTTCCCTTGATGTGGATGATGGAGAAATGAAATGTGTGATATTAATAATGTAAATGCACAAAAGGAATTGAAGCTATAATAAAGAATTGACAACTACCAAAATATGATATTAGATTTGATGTATAAAAGTAAATGAAAGAGGGAAACAAGAGGGATGAACTCACCTTGAAAACAAGAAGAGAGAGATTGAATTTTAGATCTGACTCTAACTGTCACAGAGGTGTTAGAATATGAAAAGGTTTTAGATCTAGAACTCTGACACTTGTAACTTCTAACTGTGAAAATTTCAGACCCAAAGGACAATGTTGACTAAGTCGACCTAGTTTTGGACATTGCTCCAAAATTTCAACCTAGTCCTTTTAACTTCAAAACTGATGAAATTTGCACGAATCTTGTAATTGGCTTTGTTGTTCTTGAATTTGGATCTGAAACTCTGCAACCTGTTCCTACACATAGAGAAAAAGGGGAAAATATTGTGGAAAGGGTCTTTCCTTGGTCAAGCCCCTATATAGAAATCAACCTTGAAATGAAATTCAAATTACATAAGAAAAGTGTTGTAAACAAAATAAATATAAATATTCACCATGCAAGAGAAATCCTCATGGATGGATGTTAGGATTTGATAAACCCACAAGGATGATTTTATGTAGAATGTAGAATCAAGGATGTCTTCACCAATGCATAGATCTATGATCACTAATCTTTGGTCAAGAATGCTAATATGCTTGATAACTTCAATGAAGAAGAAGAGGAAAGAAGAGTGGATGTGTGAATCTTCTTACTAACTGGAAAATTCCTCTACTTATCCATCATAGGAGAGAAACTTGCATCAATTAGATAAGATTACCTTTTCTTGAATGGATGGAGACTTGGAGATCTTGAATGGGTTCTTGTCTTCAAATCTTGAATCCAAATCTTCAATTACAAAACTTGAATGCTTGAACTTACTTGCACTTGATCAATTGAGAGCTTGTTTGCATATAGATAGCTTGTATAAAGAATGGATAATATGTAATGGATGTCAAGATGAGAGGCCTTGATTTCCTTTTATACTCATTTTGGGACATAATATTATCATGCCGGCCACAAAGAAAGATATACAAGAAAAACTCTGACATTAGGCTTGAAGCCCACTTAAAAATAATGCAAAAGGACAAGGTTGACTTAGTCAACCTAGTCTTGAAAGTGTTTGCAGCTAGCCTAATTCTACGGGAGTGTGATAAGTGTTAGAAGAATAAAATGGAAGATGTGGGAAATCAAGCTTAAAAATATTCTAACCTCAAAATCACCAAAATTGAGCCTAATATGTCCTAGAGCCTCCAATTATGGGTGCTCACTTTTTAGGACAATACATTTAAGCCCACTTTAGTAGGTGTATGAGACAAAATTATGCTCATGGTAAAGTAGATGAAATGTATAGGATGATATTATCAAGGTCAAGGAGACAAGGAAACATCAAGACCCCAAGTGACTTAAGTCCTCATAAAATCCAAAACCAAAATAAGAGAGACACTGATCAAGAGAGAGAGAGAGAGAGAGAGAGAGAGAGAGAGAGAGAGAGAGAGAGAGAGAGAGAGAGAGAGAGAGATGTGATCACCTATCCCAGTAAGATTGTAAGTTTTACTATGAGCCACACAAAGAAGTCACTGTAAAAGATGACATTGAAAGTTCCATTAATATGTGTTATGCTAGTTTAATCCATCAAGGATCTATTCTTAAGGAAAGTGTATCTAATAAAGGATCTGGAAAAGAAACAACCTTTCCTATGAGAAGTTAAGATATCTTAGGGATCAAAAAGAAAAGAAGGATGTGTCCTTAAGGAAAGTGTATCCATTAAGGGATCCAAAAAGAATGATCTATCCTAAGGGAAGGTAAGCTTCCTTAGGGATCAAAAAGAAAAGAAGGATATGTGCTTAAGGAAAGTGTATCCATTAAGGGATCCAAAAAGAATAAAGGATCTAGAAAAGAAACAACCTTCCTACGAGAAGTTAAGCTATCTTAGGGATCAAAAAGAAAAGAAGGATGTGTCCTTAAGGAAAGTGTATCCATTAAGGGATCCAAAAAGAATGGTCTATCCTAAGGGAAGGTAATCTTCCTTAGGGATGGAAAATAGAGGGAGGATCTTTCTTTAAGGAAATTGTATCCATTAAGGGATCTAGAAGGCGGCAAGTCAAAGGACCAAATATGTATGTGTTTAAAATGTGAAACATAGAGCGGAGTGTATGCCCCCACATTAAAGCAATTACAAATTCCTTAATGAGAGAAATGTCTTTAACGAAGCGTATACGCATCCACTAGAAATATTTCCACTATGAAATGCCCCCAAGAAAGGAAAAATCAAGGGAAATGAGAACATGAAAAAAGTGAGCACGAAAGGATCTACCAACTCTGAAGTCAATATGATCATATGATAATATGTGAAATATTATATCAAAATGAAATGTCATCACCCACCAAAGGTAGTAGAGCTAAAAGGACAATGAAAGAAAAGCATGTAAGAATTACGAAGAAGAGTATTATTTGGCCAACATCACATAGCCAAAAAGAATAGGTAGCTATCATTTTGTATCATCCCAAGAAGACAACACAAAGGCATGTTTACAAATATTAGCACAAGAATGACATAACATGTAATGAAATATAGAAGAATTTTTATGAAATTATGATTCATTTAGCACCTTGCGCCAATGAAGAAACAAGGGTCATTTAAATAAATATAAACAAAACTTGTAACAAGAAGCACATTGTGACAAGAAAACACATAGAATCCACCGCACAAGAGGATCTAATCAAGTGTATTGCCTACCCCTCCATCTTGGTCTAAAATGTTTAAGGAAGGTGGGAAAATCACAAGAGCAACAACATCAAGCATGACATATGGAACAATAGCTAGTTCCAAAAAATGACCATTATGTGAAGATAGGTCAATGTGTTTGTCACTAGGAGTGATACATAACTATTGTGAAAGCATAGCCGGTAAATCATTATCAATATGAATAGTCTCATTGTCATCAAAATTAATAGCATGAACATAATTTTTAGCATCAAGAACATCATCATCAAGAGTATTTTATTCATATAGATTAATTTTAATATAATCCAAGATACGAATAAAATTTTCATGTTTGTTCATTTTAATCTTGTTTAAATTCACTTCCTTCATTGACTCAAGCATGGTTGGTCAAAGGGAAGTGAAGCATGAGGAGGTGTATGAGGTGAAGCAATTTTATGAGAAGCACATTGGTGGGATCTAGCATGACACTTATGATGACACTCATGAGAATGATGGTTGCATTTTTTTTTTGCAAGAAATTTGGTTTGGGATGGGATCTATCAATATCAGGTCCTTTTCTTGTTTAGGAGACAGAACAAAAGGAACCACACTAGGTTGAGAGATGGGTTGAGAAGTATGTGTATAAGCAATAGGAAGAGGAGGTATATGTGGTGTAGGAAGAAGTTCATGCCTAGGATTGTCCTTAGGTTTACTATGCTCACAAAATATTTTGGACCTTGTAAGCTTGGTATGAGAAAAAAAGATGGTCAGGATGGGTTTGAGTTGGTTGAGGCATGGAAGGCCAAAAAAAATCAAGGTCAAATGAGTCTCGAGGCACTAAAGGCTGATAAAGACTATGGTTAATAGTCATGATCTATCCATTATGAGGAAATTTAAGGTATTTATGAATAGGAGAAGCCATGAGTTTCATGAAAGTGAGCCAAGGAAGACCAAGTTTGACTTGAAATTGGTTAGAAGTTGGGATGACAGTGAAAGTAGTATGTACAGTTTACCACCAACTTCAAAAGGGAATGAAATGAAACCATGGGAAGGATAACAAAAACCATTGCAAGTTTGGACCATAACATCATATTTATCATACAAGTTACATTGCAATTGTCTACTATAAAGATGTTCTTCAATTATCACATTCACCATGCAAGTGGGATCAATGAAGACACCACAGGAAGCAAGGCTAATGACCTTTGCGAGAATATAAAGGGGTCTAGTAGGTGCTTTAATTGTTTCATTAGGGTCAAAGGTAATGCAAAGTTCAAATAGAAGTTTAGGTTTAGGTTGAACTTTCTCAACTTGATTGACCACATGGTTAGCTTCATCAAATTTTTCATTGTAATCAATGAAAGGAGAAGAAGAATTAGGTTGGGTTTGATCAATGGTATTGGTTGAATGGGATGGAAAAGGATTATTATATGTTTTCAAGTTTTGGTTAGGAGGTGTAAAAAATTTATTTCCATTATTATTGTCACCTTCCACAAATATAGCATTGGAATCAATAAGGTCTTGAATAACAGTTTTCAATTGGTAACATCTCTCAATATCATGCCCAAGTTGACTGTGGTATTGATAGAAAGATTTGGGATCAAAGCATTTGGATTTAGGTTTGGATGGATCAATGGGTTTGATAGGAGGAAGTGTTAACATATTATCATTAAGTAATTTCAACATCACATTAATTATGTAAATATTCAGAAAGATGAGTAAAATTATGAGCACGTTTAAAAATAGATGACAAAGGAGCCACACCTTGGGATGTTGTTTCCACTTGTTCAACAATAGTATTGGATGAGTTGTTGATTTTGATGAAGGTTTTTTATTTCTGAAATTTATTGAAATTAGATGTGACATCACTCTTATCAATCATAACATGATCTATTGGAGTGGTGCTCTCAAATTGACTTGCTTGAAGTTGATAATGATGAAGCACTGCACATAATTGAGAAAAGGAAGAGAATTCATAAAGAAAGATCTTAACTCTAATGTCTTTTTTTTATATTAGAAATAAAAATGTGTTGCACATCACATCAGGCACATGATAAGAAATTTGAGCATGTAAATGCTTAAATCTACCAATGAAATCACTAACCTTTTATTTAACACGTTGTTTACAATGCATTAAATTAGTCAAATAAATTTGATGACCAATTTTTTTTTTAAACTATTGAATGAAAGCATTAGAAAGCTTTTGAAAGGAATCAATGGAATAAGGAGGAGAAGAAAAATACAATTGCAAGGATTTGTCTTGAAAGGTCCTAGTAAAAAGCTTTTCTATGAACCTATGGTCATGAGAGAAATCACTACACAAGGTTTGAAAAGTCTTAACATGAGTCAAAGGATAATCCCTACTATTATAGGTCTCAAGATGTAGAATCTCAATGTTTTTTAGGATAAAAACATAGATGATATCCAAAGACAAAGGAATAGTAGTATCCTAAGTAGGAATGATGAACTTGGATTGAGTCATGGAAGAAATTTGTTGCTACAAAGAAGTCATGGTTTGAGCCAAGCTATGAATGGTTGAATATGAAAAAGGGAAACTATGGTAAGTGGTCATGGAGGAAGGAAATGAAGCACATGACATACTTGAAGGAATGGAAGGAAGAATAGGATTAGGAAGAATCAAATGTGTAGGATTGGAATTTTGGATTAAATTTGTAAAAGTAGACACACTAGGAATTGAAGTAGAGATAGGCAAAGATGTTTCAACACTTGTAGTAGGTACAATAAGGCCTAAATATTAAGAAAAATCCCTAAGAGGTTTGAAGTTGGTATGAAAATGATAAGAAATTCTACACAAGATGTTAACACCATGTTCATCATTATGAATAAGTTTCATTATGCCTTCTACAATGGAAAGAGCCTTAAGATTATGGTTTTCTTGAGCTAGCCATTGTTTAAACTTTTCAAAATCATGGGAAAGTATTTGGACTTGGATAGGATAAAAAATTGAGGCTTCATATTCATCATGAGAAGAATGAGAAGATTTATTCTTCATGATAGGATTGATGTCATTAATATGCATGTTGATCCATTGGAACATGATCCATTGGAATGGTGCTCTCAAATTGACTCTCTTGAAGTTGATAATGATGAAGAACTACACACAATTGAGAAAAGGAAGATAATTCAGAAAGAAGGATCTTAACTCTATCACTCTTATCAATAAGAAAATGATCCATTGGAGTGGTGCTCTCAAATTGACTTGCTTGAAGTTGATAATGATGAAGCACTGCAAACAATTGAGAAAAGGAAGAGAATTCAGAAAGAAGGATCTTAACTCTAATGTCTTTTTGTAGATTAGCAATAAAAATGCATTGCACATCAACATCATGCACAAGATAAGAAATCTGACCATGTAAATGCTTAAATCTACCAATGAAATCACTAACTTTTTATTTAACACCTTGTTTACAATGCATTAAATTAGTCAAATAAATTTGATGACCAATTTTGTTTTTAAACTATTGAATGAAAGCATTAGCAAGCTTGTGAAAGGAATCAATGGAATATGGAGGAAAAGAAAAATACCATTGCAAGCCTTTGTCTTGAAAGGTCCTAGTAAAAAACATTTCTATGAAACTATGGTCATGAGAGAAATCACTACACAAGGTTTGAAAAGTCTTAACATGAGTCAAAGGATAACCCCTACCATTATAGGTCTCAAGATGTAGAATCTCAATGTTTTGTGGGATAACAACATAGATGATATCCAAAGACAAAGGTGTTATCTCTATTTTGAGCATTAAAGATTGTCATTAGTATCAAAGTTAATCAGTCGATTACCTATGCTATCAGTCGGTAAATGGAAGTACTACAAGTCATTCATGCTAGTCGTTGAACTACATAAGCCTTCATACCGAGAACAAATAGTTGACAGTTCTAACCGAGCACTAGAGTAGCTTTACCAAGCATCAGTGTACACCGATACCGAGTGTCAGTAAACTCCAAGCAGACTAGATAACCAAGTACCAGTATATTAACCGAGCAACATTGTTAGTGTTTACCAAGTGATCCAGGAAATGGCATACAATTTAGTAATGGTACATTTATCTATGTAAACGGTTACAATAGATTCACTAAACATTTTACCAAGATCGAGGATCATTTATTATAGATTTAATCATTAATTGAGATGATGATCTCTATGTAATTGCTAGATCTAGGTTATTTTTATGCATTGTTGATCTTAGGGTTTTCTCTAAGATATTGTAACCTAATTTTGTAAGCGGCAAAAGTTGTATGCTATATCATTGTAATTCATGTCATTTTTGACATAAGCATAATATGAGAGAGAGAGAGAGAGACTAAGTGTGATAAACAAGCGAAGAAGTTCTTGAAGCATCAGCCATCTTCAAGACATTAGTATTTAGATATTGCTGAGCAGTGAATTAGACAAAGCTACTGATCAGAACAGAGTGCAGAGATATACACATTGAGGTGATACAATATTGTGATTTCATTGATCTAGATTAGACAAAGTTAAGTTGTCAATTTACAGATACTTTTCTATTATTCTCTTTCAATTATAGGAGCCCCAAAATCTCCTAACAGAGTAGACCTAACAGTCTTTTGTAAAATCTCTTAATTGAGTGCACACTCAAGTAGTGTTGTTAAAATCCTTTAACGAGGTAGATCTAGTTGATCTTTGTTTACTCCTAACAGGGTAAGATCACCAGAAGTGATCACAACTTGTAGCCCTAATAGGCAAACCTTTTCTATCTACAGTAGTGAAGATTTGTGGTTGTCATCCCCATCACAGTTTTTACCTTCTAACAAGGGTTTCTGCGTAACCAAAATACTTGTGTTATGTGATTGATTTGTTGTTTGATTTTATGAAATTTAATTTCATAAGTTAATTGAATGAATGATGCATACAATGATTTCAATTGGATAGATTATATACTACTATTTGTAGATCTATTTTAAGGTTGAAAGTTTTTGTGGGTATTGATTCACCCCTCCCCTCTCAGTACCCTATTTCTCCATCCCAACAATTGGTATTAGAGTGCAGATCTCTTATTGGACAATTTAACCACCGAAGGGTAAAGATCTCATCATGGAGAAATACAAGTTAGACAAAACTATTGAGAATCAAAAGATTCAGACGTAGATGTTTGTAGAGAAATATAGCAAGCTAAGGAAACTTTGAAGAAGTTACTGGTTCAATGGAAGAACATGGATATCATGGAAAATGAGACCACCTACCATGAAGAAGACATTGAAGATCTATTTGATCACATTGGATCAAGTTCCAACAGTATTTCTGATGGTTCTGAAAGTGCACTATCTGATTTATATGAAAAGAATCTACATCTGATTGAACAAGTGAAATCCCTAAAGATCAATCAAGAAGCACAAATGGTAAGAATGATTGATGTCATGAACAATGCTATACAAGCAAAACAAGAGAGGAATTTGGCAATTGAAGATCGAAGATAGATTACTGAACAACTACAAATGAAAGAAACTGAGATTCAAAGACTTATCAAGCATCACTTTGAAATTTCCAACTAGATGATTATTGTTAACCAGGAGATCAACCGAGTAAACAATGAGCTTTCAAGGAAACTTGAAGACATTGGAGTACTAAGGGAAGAAAATGAAAAATTGTGAAATGAAGTCAAGATGCAGCTTCAACACAATGAAATGATGAAAAAGGCTAAAGACAGTACTAAGACAATTGATGACTTTTTGGTTAATCAAAGAAGATATGGAAGCAGAGCTAGAATAGGCTATACTGAGCAAGGTGAATCATCCAAACAAGTTGAATAGAGGAATGACAACCAAAGTCCAAGACCTAAGACTCTGACATGCTATCACTATGGCAAGCTGGGACACACTTCAAATGTTTGCAAGAGTAAAGCACAAGGTAATCCAAAAACCACTCCTAAGTTTAATGGTTACCATTATTATAGTGGTAAATTTGGGCATCAAGCATTTGAATGTAGAGCTAAATTGAATAAGAGTCCTAACAATCCTACCATGGAGAAACTATGTTATACTTGCAACAAGCATGAACATACTTTAGAGGATTCCAAAATTAAAATGAAGCAAGTATGGACACTGAAAGAAAAGAAAAAAACCTATAAATTGAGAAGAAAAGGTAACTCCTACATGTGGGATTACAACACTTGGGTTAATTGTACAACATGTGGAAGGTATGGACACATAGTAGCTAATTGTATGAGGAATAGATGGATTGGTCAATCTTGAAGTTGGACAGGATCTAGAATGGCATGTTTGCATTGTCACAAGGTTGGTCACCTAAGAAAGGATTGCAGAGACCAAGCACCAGAAGAAGGACATGTATTTGAAAGTGGCAATACCATTATAGATATCATGAGGATTTGAAACACTATGTGAAGAAATGCATCAAATGAGAATGCTGAGTCAAGCAATGGAGTCAGTGAAACCTCATCCATTGGATTAGGTGACATCGACACCTCCACTTAAGTGAAGAAGGTATGTATGAGACTGATATTCCTAATTGATCATATTTTAGATACCGTTCCTATATTTGATAAGCATGTATCAAATCAACATAAAATATGATGCATTATGGTTTATATGTTATTAGCTAACAAAGTCATATAGTCGGTAAAAGCTAGACCAAGTAGAATGTTTCCTATCAATGATTATTAAGGAAGGTTAACTGAGTATCAGTATCAACCAAAAGTATAATCATGTGTTAACCGATATGTTGAGTTCTTGCACTATTTACCGAGTTGACAACTGTTGTCAAGTTGTAATTAGGTCGAGCATTTATTGCAAACACTTTGAGTGGGAATACAAGAAAAAGTTATAAATACATGAAGAACTTAGTTCATTCTTCACAATGCGATTTCGAAGAGTGATAACTTTCTGAGAGAGAATTCAAGAAAAGATTTTTTAACAGCATTCAAAGTAGTTTAAGATCAAACTGAGTGTGATCCTCATCATTTCTGAGTAAGTACTATTTCTACCAAGTACATTCAAAGCATTTTATAGAAACCCTAAATTTTTTATAATGGCATTCGCATCCAAGGCAAACAAATCCAAACTTGTTGAGGAGGAAGTGAACTTAATTATTTTTGCAAATTGTGGTGAACCCTGATATAAACTTAATTCAGAAATAGCATCCAAAATTGATTCAGAGGGAGCTTTCTCGAGCATCCCACCTAGTTTTATTTTGATTGAAGATGTCATATCATATATCCACTACAAAATAGGTTAAATTGGAGATTTTGAGACCGCTGTTGCTTATTAGAAGCTTTGCAGTGAGGATGGAAAACTCAAACCTGAATTTTCACAAGTCAAGAAGATTGGTCTTACAAATGCCCTAAATTTTTAGAAAACCTTCAAAAATGAATGGATTGGGGTTGTACTCAATCGGTTTCATGATGGAATATTTTGGTTGGATGAACAGATAAAGGTAACAAAGAAAATGATACACAAGGTCACCAGATACCCAACAACGGACAAGACCAAGGCATTTCACAGTGCGTCTAGGGCTGATATTGAGAAAAATATAGGAGCAGTATGGGATGGCTAAGCACTGAAGATAAATTCTATTTAGGATCCCAAGTTTAAGTTTGCAGCACATGTTATTGGGTACAAGATTTACCAGTCAATCAGAATGAACAGTGTACCATGCGGAGCAGTAGACATTGCATACAAAATAACTAAGAAGAATTTCTAGTTAGACCTTGCCAAACTTCTACTGAAGTAGATTGAAGAAAATATGAAGACTATCCGGTCAGCAAAATATAACTCTTATAAGTTTGGATCACTCCTTGTGTGTATATTCTTCTACATACAACATTATTTCCCTTCTGTCAGTAATGTTGAGTGGGCTACCGACAAATCAATCATAGTACAAATAGATAATAAAATTATAGACTTGGGAAATAATCTGAACAATGTTTTTGACAATTATTTTGAGAAATTAAAGACAAGGATGAATTCTCAGAGTAGAATTCCAATAGAATTAGTTGATAAATATGAGGTGGATATTTGTTTTCTTGTGGACACCGATCATAAATTGATAAAAGCTGTGGAGCTGAGAACTAAATGGCTAGCCCCCATGGGTTATGAAATGGATATTAATTTTTCTTCTAAATCAATCAAGGCTCTACTAGACACACCAAAGGATAAGAATGTAGAAATATTTGGCACATTCAAAGAGGCTAAGACAAGAATAAAGATAGGTTTGGTTATCAATAAGATAACTAAGAAATTAAGAAAAATGATGAAAACTTTTGTTGAGGAGTTTGGTGATGATCCTAGTTCATCAGACAGTATACTAGTTGAAACCCTGACCGAAGGTCAGTTAATGCTAACTAATAAACCACATGACAGTGAGTCAGATAAAGGTACATACTCTTCACCAGTTTCACCCTCTATCACTCCAAAGAAGAAGTAGTTATCAGTGCAACCTAGAGCATGAATAAGGTCAGCAACTGTAGCCTCACCCCCAACAAGAAAAGGAGTAGCAAGGATAATAAAGCCCAAGGCAGCTACACCTACAAAGACTTATGCAAAAAGAGGAACTAAAGCTACTACCAAGGCACCAAGGAAAAGAAGAAAATTGATAAGAGGTAAGGAAGATCTAGAAGATGAAGAAGAACAATTCAAGGTTGTTAGTAATAAGAAAATTTCAATAGATGAAATAGTTGAGGATATAATTAAGCATGGAAAACTCACTGATCCCAAGCTTAGTCGGTTTGAGCATATGTCAACTGAGGATCATAACAAAATAGAAGAGACAATCATCTAGATGATGATTCGGTTCAAGAAAATTCCAATTGAATTTGTCAAGAAATTACCTAAGGTATTAGAGGAAAGAATAGAACATAAATGGTCTTATGCATTAGACACCAAGAAAAGAATGAGGGAACAATCCCTAGTTGCTAGTATGCCACATCTCATAGTTCTGGAGATAGATAAATTAATGGATAATCACTCCAAGAGATTCAGAGTGAAAAGTCGGGCATTACAAATCTTAGATGAAAATATTGTAGATGTTGATGAGGAAATCCAAATCATCTGGACATCCATAGTACAAGCCCGAGATGTAGCAACAAAATTGGCTATTGTACCATCAAAGAAATTGAAGAGAAAAGGAAAAGGACTGCATGCTGATGATGCAAATTTGGCTTTAGATCAAACCGTGGACATATCAAATATAGATGTACCTAATTACAATCAAGCCACTGAGGAAATAAATCTAGTCTGGGATGCACCAAATCATGAAAATATCCTATTCACTGAGCATAAAGGAGATGTTGTACTCATAGAGGGCATCACAAATGGTAATCCCGATGATGAAGATGTAACAACTATTGGAGCTCAAGCACAAGATGAAGGTATGATTACCGAGCCAACAATCACATCATTACCAGGTGAACTTCCTACTTTACTAGAAGCAGTTGAAATTGTTACTAAGGAACAACCTGGTGGCTCACACCTTAAGCAACCAATAGATACTTTAGGGGAACAAGTAACTACAACATAGGCCAAGACAAACAAGCCTGAAGAGAAAGAGGCAACAAAATAGAAACAAAAGGAAGAGGACACCAAGGCAACAGAGGCCAACCCACATGACACAACTTTAGAGGCTCCATCCCAGTCAACTGACACACAGGGTACCAAGGAGGAGAAAAAGAAAGACAATGTGTCAACTGGGAAAAAAACACAGAGTGTTGATGATAAGGCAATAATTCCATTTTCTAAGAGCTCATCTCATGAGCTGAAGAAGAAGAAAAATAAATCTAGAAAAGGGCTAGTCACATTAGAAGAAGTCATAGTTATACCCGAATGTGACCCGAGGACCCTAAGCGCTAAAGAACTGAGAAAATATGGGGAATTGTGTACAAGGAAGACAACTCAAGAAAAGTTGAGTCAAGAGAGAAAGAGCAAGGAAGTATTGGAAAGTCTAAGAAACATCTTACAATAGGTCATTCCAGAGGTACAAATCAATGAAGATACACCTATCATGGACCAACTTGCTACACTTGTTGATGAAATAAATGCCCCAACATTGATGTAGATAAAATAATAGAAGAGAGGGTAGAATCAAAGATTCAAAATAAAATGGCAGAGAAAATCAGCCAAGAAGTGGCCATAAACAAAGTAAAATTATCTGAGGTAATAATCGACATCACATCTATTACTCTGTTAATTAGTAAAAATTTTGTTAAGCTTTGAATTGTGGAGACATTCACTACTAAGGTCAGTGAAAAGATTAAACAGCTCGATACCCAAATCCAAGCTAGTGCACAAGCAGCCTTAACTGAGCTAGATGCTATTTCCAAGCATATATTAAAGGTTCAGGAACTCAAGTGGTTAAGGGAAGATTTAAGGAAGCAAGAAGAAAGGATAAGTGACCAAGTCACCGAGCTACAAACCAAGTTGCTTCCCTATCTGAAATTTTTTGAGAAACATATTATCAAAGCACAAGCTCTAGTTTCAACACCAGAAATCTCTATGTTGGACAACATCTTTGACATGCATGCACAAGTCAGCCTTGAGTACATTGCTCTAGCCAACTTGAAAGAGGAATGGGAAAACCTCTTGGATTCTTTGAAGAAAACCCATCAGCACATTTTTGATAAATTGTAAGTATAGATTTTTGTATTTGGCATTAATATCAAAAAGGGGGATAGTTAATGTATATGCCAGATATTGTAAAAATTCTAAGTATACTACTTATTACCGGGAGCATGCACCGAGGGGGAGAAATTTTGAATTTTTTGAAATTTTGTTAAGTTATGTATATGGCGAAACTAGAACAAATTTTGAGACACAAGGTCTATATACATTCAAGGTTTTGATACTAATGCCAAAGGGAGAGATTTTTATCTCTATTTTGAGCATTAAAGATTTTGATTAGTATCAAAGTTAATTAGTCGGTTACCTATGCTATCAGTTGGTAAATAGAAGTACTACAAGTCATTCATGCAGCTAGTCAATTGAACTACATAAGCCTTCATACTGAGAACAAATAGTTGACAGTTCTAATCGAGCACCAAAGCAGCTTTACCAAGCATCAATTTACACTGATACTAAGTGTCAGTAAACACCAAGCATACTGGATAACCGAGCACTAGTATATTAACTGAGAAACATTGTTAGTGTTTATCGAGTGATCCAAGAAATGACATACAATTCAGTAATGTCACATTTATCTATGTAAACAGTTAGAACAGATTCACTAAACATTTTACCAAGATCAAGGATCATTTATTATAGATGAATAGTTTCACAATAGGTAGAGATAATCACACCATTGTCTCTCTTAGGGGTAATATATCTATACTAAGGATTACCTATTCCCATCATGAAATGCATTTAAAATTTTCAACCTAGGGACGTAGAATTGAAATGGGACAACATAGTTTGTGCACTAAGTTCCTTCAAAGTCATAATGCTTATGCTATAGGAAAGTAAAATGCATGAAAGGAATCTATACTATTATTGCAGGAAGGTAAACACACTTGACCATTCAATGATGTTGCTTGTAGAAGGCATATGAAATGAATCTAAGCTGTCTAATAACTCAAAACATTCACCATAACTATCTTCTGCAAGTGCTACAAGAACTTCCATAGTAGTAATGCTACAATAATTCTACTTGAAAGCAAGGAAAGTGCAGGAAACAAATCTATTCTAACTTGATCTAATCCATCTTCCAAGTGGGCCCCCTTGGTTGGTTTCTACTAACTACCAACACAAAAAATAATCCAAAATTACTCTTCCATTAAATTCCTCTTTGCTGGTTACATAAAAACTGAATAACTTGTGAAGAATAGAAAAGAGTAACTTTCTACTGTATTGAAATTATTATTCAATATTTCTCCTCCCTAACTAAGTTGAAATCCATTTATATAAGTGGATTTGACACTTATTAATAACATATCATAAAAGTCTAAGTAAACATCACCAAATGAAAAGGCGAAAGAACAACCATGACATAATACATTTACTAAAAAATAACAGAATAACAGCTTGCAGGAAATATAGCATGACTCATTTCCTATATTAACTAGAAAAACAACTCCTTTATAGGTGCATCATATCCATTAGAAATGAACTAAATTCCTTCACCATGACCAGTCTTCTTTGAACTTCTCATTTAATGTGGTTGCACCACTCTTTGTGCTACTCCTCATTTACCTGAAAGGTTAGTAACATTCAGTACACATGTACAAGTTAACATTCCAACTCCTACTCAAATATTAGAACACAACTTAAAATAGCTATATGAAGTACTGCATTATATGTATAATAGTCAGCAAAACATGTCATTCAAGCTACCCATAAGCTTAGTGGTTCCTAGTTGTTCTTGGCATAAGTTCACATAGGTATTTATCACAAATTTTTTTAGAAATGTCTATCAAAGCACAAAGAGTGTCAAAAAAGTATGAAAATTATATCAAAATTGAGACATTAATTTGTCTCATCATCTACCCCCTACTAACCAAATGCTTGTCCTCAAGCATTATATTTCTTTACCATGGCCCTGAAATCATTGACTATTGTCTTCCCTTTCTTTCCACTCCTGAAAGTATAGTAAATTCCCTTTGTACATTCCCAGTGATCACCTCGGTGCTCCTCAACCAATGGATCCAATCTGGTAGTATTGATGTCATATGGGGGCCAAAGGAGTGTAGGCGGTTGGAAGGACAAAGGCATCCATAGTTATTTTCTAACCTATTGCCCCAACTGCATATATTTAGTCACCCTATTAACAACTACCTCATAATTAATTGGACTATGCTGTTCTACCTTTCTGAAAGCTTCTGGCAATCTGTTCCACTGGCTTCTTACCCATGAAACAGCTCTTTGGGCTATAAAATTGGGCAATGTTTGATAATCCTTGTAGACCTTATCTCGTACTGAAAAAACTTTCTCCCTAATTTCAGGCTTCTGCTTCCCATAGGTCAATTTGAACCAATCTCTCAAAAGAACATCAGGCTTATGTGACTCAACCCTTAATGATAGGGGCTTAGATTTCTCTAAATCTCTATAGATATTCAGTTGCCTATCATATTTTATTTCTTTATGCATCTAGGACATTAGGGCCCTTAGGTGAACATCCCCTATATAAAGTAGAGGGTTCCACTCTGTTTCATGTGGAATTATGAAATTATGTAAATATAGCTCACACAAAAATTTTTTTTGCCATGATGGAAAATTTGTTTGATCAATTGTATGGGGTCTTACAGTTATTGCTACTAAAGAGAGAATAGAAAAAGTCACTGGGTTACCAATTAATGGAGAACATTACCACAACAAGCATGACGCCAGGTCATCTCGAGCTCAATTTTCCCAGTCGGGTGATCCTCCTCTGGAAATCACCAAGTAAGGATGCAAGAGGCTATCTCTTCCAGCACCATTCCCAGAATTGGCCAACCATATCATCAGGTACTTAACTTGTGAAGGTAGGTTCTCAAACCTGCATGCTCATCATTTTAAACTACTTAGTTGTTTAAGACATAATCTCCAGGTTAATGTCCCCAATTTTCTTTATAATATGTTAAGTATTAGTGCTGAAAAAATGCAAAGAAGAAATGAAAATTCCATTAGTCACCATGCCCTTGTAAAAATTTTGGTTGAGAGATCCCTTAGGGATGTCTCTCCTATGTCTTGGGTGGAATTTTTCCAATTTAAAACCTTGCAGCCCCAACTTAACCCTATTCCTCAAGCTTTAGGGAATGAAGAAGAATCTACTGGGCCTAGTCAAGAGGTAGCTAAAAAAGGAAAAGAACCATTATTGTCCCCTAAAAATGAGTCTACTCAACCCACTCCAGAGAGTGATATACCCACTTCTTCCATGAAGAAAGATAAACATAAGGTTGAAAAAGAAATCCCTAGCTTGGAAGGAGAAATTCAAAACCCTGCAGTTCAAGTAACTAAGAGAAAAAGGTCAGCTCCTGTAGCATCTACTCCTGCAGTGTCTACTCCTATAGCACATAAGCCAAAAAGATCCCACCAAACTAAAACTGTAGAGGTTAAAGAGGCGACTATGTGTAGAAGCCCCCACATGTGAGGTGAAGTGCCTTCACTTCCTCTTGGAAATCCAAGTGTTTCAGTACCAAAACCTAATCTAGAATCTCCTATTCAAAATATTCCTGATGACTCCCCTCCATGGGTAGAAACTCAAAATGTAGAAGAATGTGAGAATGTGCAAGCACTTGATAGTAATGTGCCACAAGATGATCAAGAAATGCTTGAGTCAAGTCCAGATGTTGAGCATAATGAAATTTTATTTCTTGACAAGATGATCAAGAAATTTTGTACTTGGTAATTTGATATCGGTCGCCCAAATGAAAATTGATGAGAGTGTTAAGTTGAATGACCACATGAAAGTGCTTACGGTGTGTTTTATTAAAAGTAGTTGAAATAGAAATTATGGGTGACATGGAGTTTAAGTGGGTGGTAGATATAGAAATAAGGTGAATTGGTAAGAAGAATATAGAAAAGTGAATGAAAGAATGTACCTCATTTGAAATGAAGTTTTATTATGGGTGCTTCCAAAGGCGTGTTATTGCTTGGCTATAGGAAGAAGGTTGCCACCTTCTGTTGTAGGAACTGTGTCTATTGGTGCTGTTGAACTGCCTATTCTGAATTGCTACAGGAATTCATCTTTGGTCTGGGGCTTATGATAGAGACGTAACTGATGTCTGTTGACAAGAACCTTAAACTGGACTGGATCAAGTGTGGTTAGTTGGATTGCTCCATTATCAAAAACATATTAAATTTCATAAGGTCTGAGCCACCTAGTCTGGAGTTTTCCTGGAATCTCTTTAAATTGAGAATCATACAGTAGAGTCCAATCACCCACTTGGAAGTGCTTATTCTTGATATGTGAATCATGCCACTTCTTGCATTGTTTCTAGATTAGCTCTATTCTTTCTAATGCTAACTTTCACATCTCATCCAATGAGTTGAGGTGGAGAAGGTGCTCTTTTTGTGCTATAAGAAGATTCATATTCAACTCCAGAGCTGTTCACAATATTTTGTGTTCAAATTTGATTGGTAACATTGCTGCTTTTCCATAGACTAGTTCAAATGGTGTGAATCTTGTTTTTATTTTCCATGTTGTATGATAATCCCAAACTGCTTCATTTAACCAACTGCTCCAATCCCTCCAATGTAATTGCACTATTTTGGTTAATATTGCCTCAATTTCTCTATTGGTGACCTCTGCTTGCCCATTCACCTATGGGTGATAAGGGCTAGACTTTTGATGCCTTATGTTGTATTCCTTCATAAGTTTAGTGATTAAATTTGATGTGAACTATGCTCCTTGGTTTGTGACAATTTCTCTAGGGACTTCATACCGTGTAAAAATTTCCTCATACAAGAACTTGGCTACTTTCTGATCCCTTGCATTTTGCATTGCTTTGACTTCCACCCATTTTGTTAAATAATTTGTACATACCAAGATGTAGGATTTCCCATTTGATGGTGGGTCAATTGGTCTGATAAAGTCCATACCCCATTTATCAAATGGTGTGATTAAAACTTATGGATTGAGTGGCATCTCATCTGATCTTGTTGGGTGTCCCATCCTTTGGCATTTGTCACACATGGCTGTATAGCTGGCTGCATCTTTATGCAACGTTGGCCAATAATATCCTATGGTTAGGATCTTCAGAGCTATTCTTTTTGCTGCAAAATGTCCTCCACATGGCTCATCATGAAAAGCATGGAGGATATCATATACTTCATCTTCTCTGACACATCTTCTCATAATCTAATCTGGACTAGTATAGAATAGATTGTTATCTAGCCATGAAAATTGAAAACTTTTCTCTGCAAGCTTTTTCCTATCTTTTGGAGAGAAATGTGGGGGCATTGTATTTGCTGCAAGATAATTTTCTATGTCTACATACCATGGGTTTTTGGTTGTGATGTGGAATAAATGCTCATCTGGAAATGTATCTTCAACTTGAGTTGTGTCTCCATCAGCAGGTTGTAGTCTAGAAAAATAGTCTGCAACTACATTGACCTTCTCTGGCTTATCAGCAATTGTTATATCAAATTCTTGCAATAGTAAAAACCATCTTACCAATCTGCCTGTTATAGCAGGTTTGTTCATCAAATATTTTATGGTTAAGTGGTTAGTATGAACAAAAATGGGATAGCCTGTGACATAGTGTCAAAATTTGTTCAGTGCATAAACTACAACTAAAAGTTCTTTTTCAGTAACTGTGTAGTTTAGTTCAGGGCCATGGAGACTTTTACTGATATAATAGATTGCATTCTTTGATGTATCTGTATGGATATGAAATGGAATAGACCAATCTGGTCCTTTAAGGACTGGTGCTATGGTGAGAAGTTTCTTAAGTTGCAGGAAGGATTCATTACATGCTGGTGTCCATAGGAATTCGACCTCTTTGGTTAGCAATGTATACAAAGGACTAGCTATTTGACTAAAATTCTGAATGAAATGCCTATAGTATCCTACATGACCTAAAAAATATCTTACATCCTTTGGTTTAGTAGGTGTGGGTAATGTTAGAATTACCTCAATCTTGGCTGGGTCTACTTGTATTCCTACTGCTAAGATAAAATGGCCAAGCACCACTCCTTCCTGCATGAGCATGAAGCATTTCTCACTATTGAGTGATAGGTTATGTTATTTACATCGAACTAGAACCTTTTCAAGATTCTTCAAAGCCTCCTCAAATGTCACTCTGAATGTTGTAAAATCATCCATATATATCTCCATACAATCATGTGATATGTCAGCAAAAATACTAATCACAACTCTTTAAAATGTTGCTGGAGCATTACACAATCCAAATGGTAATACAAAATATGCATATGTTCCCCATGGACATATAAATGTAGTCTTATCCTAGTCTTCTGGAGCAATACTTACTTGATTATAGCCATTGTACCCATCAAGAAAGGAAAAATACTTCTTACCAGCCAAAGTATTAAGGACTTGGTCAATAAATGGTAAAGGGAAGTGATCTTTCTTTGTGGCCTTGTTTAACTCCCTGTAATCTATGCAAATCCTCCATTTCCCCCCCTTTTTAGGTACTAAAACTAGAGGTGATACCCATTTACTATCAGATATAGGATATATGAAACTCGCATCTAGCAATTTTTGTAATTCAATTTTAACTATCTCTCTGAGTGTTGGATTGATCCTTCTCTGAGGTTGATGGAGTGACAAAAATCCTTCATTGATGTATATCCTATGGGTGTAGAGTGTGGGGCTTAATCCTTTCATATCTCTGTAGTCCCATGCAAAAGCTTTTTCATGTTTTTGTAGGAGCTCTGTTAACTATTATAGCTATTTGGAAGGTAGTTTGTTATTGACCTGAAGGTTATGGCCTTTAGATAGGTCAACATTAGTTGTAAGGTCAAGCATAGTGGCTTTGGATATGGGACTTGTATCCACTTCACAAGGTAAGAGTTGATGGATAATGTCTGGTTCTTTAGGCAAAGCATAATTCTCAACATGGTCCTCATATGTAGTTAATTCCAATATAGAGCTTTCAGATACATCCTTTGTTACCACATAGTTGTTATTAAGTATACTCTGAATTACTAAATCCTCCTCTTTCAGTTTTAGGAAAGACTGTCTATGTAGCATCATGAGCTAAACTATAGAGTTCAACTCTTCCTCTCCATCCCCTAAATCTGGCCATACAGGTGTGCTTAAATATGGTTGGGGCTATGCTGGTGGGTACAAGATGAGTTTCTTAGTGGCTTGCCCATCTAATATGGTCATGTTTCCTAACCTAAAACTAATGTTTTCATCAGTTGTTGCCAACCATGGGCATCCTAAAATGATAGGATAACTAGCAAGATTGACCTTTGGTGAGAGAATCATGAAATCAGTAGGGTATTCTAAAGAATCTAGGGCAACTATTATGTCTTCTATCATCCCATCAGGTGTGACAATAGAACTATCTACAAGTTGTAGAATTGTTGGGGTAGCCCGTAATCCTTCTATGCTCATTTTGTTCATAGTGTCCTTAGTCATTACATTGATGGCAGCACCTAAGTCAATTAATGCATTTTTAATAGACTGACCATTAATAATGATGTTCACAACTGGACTTCTCAGATCAAAATATTTAGGAATGACTAGTTTCCCTAATATGATATCAGCCAATTGTCCTATCACATGAACTGTTGTAGGATCCTTTTTCTTCCTCCCAGGCTTTTTGAGATAAGCCTCTTTTATTGCTTTTCCATAAATAGGGACATCCTTAATAGCTTGGAAAAAGGGAATCTAAACATGCATTTTCTTCAACTGGTCAAGGATATCAAATGGATGTTCTTCAGTTAGTGCAGGTTTGCCTTGTATAAGCCATTGTGTGAAAGGAGGTTCAGCTGATGTTTGAACATGAGTTGGATTGGATATATTAACTGGGTCAACCATTTTTTACAGAGAAGTTGTTGGTATTGGTACTGATGTTGCAGGAAGGTCTGGCACTTCTGTTATAAGAGGTGGTTCAGGTGCTGGAAAGGTGGTACCAGATCTGAGGTGAATATCTGCTACATTTAGAGCATAAGCAGGATATTGTTGAGAATCAGTAGCATACATTTTCTGCTGTGGCTATTGACTATTGGGATTTGGTTGTGGTTGAGCAGGCAACTGAATTTGTTTTTGAGGGCCAAAATTTGTAGGTGGTGGCATTATTGTAGGTATATTTTTTGGAGGTGGTAAAGGTGGGTATCCAACATTTGGATTAGGCCATTGCTGAGGTCCTCTCCATTGGTTAGTAGGCTGCCAATTTCCTTGTGGTTGTTGCCATTGGTTTGGAAATTATGGCCATTGGGGTTGCTGTGGAGGATACCATTGATTCTATTGATTATTTGGCCAAGCACTATTCCAACTAGGTTGATTATATGGTGGAGGAGTTTGTGCATTCTAGTTTTGCCATTGACCATTATAAGAAATTGAAATTTGTAATGGGTCTTGAGGCATACCTTGTCTTGTGGCGCATGGCTGTCATTGAGAAACAAAAAATACTTGCTCATCCTCTCCTTCTATCTTTAAGTATTCAGTTGGAAGATGCTGATTCTCCACATTTGCAACCAATTTGCACTGACAATCCTTCTTTTGCCTACGACAATGGGGACAGTATTCAGCTAGCTACACCTCAGCATCTACATGTTTCTTCTTGGTAGTCATTGTGTCTAGATGTGTAGCGACATCATTTATGATGTCTTTCTTGAAATCTAACAATAGGTTTGAAATCTCCATCTTTGAAATACCAAAGCTACTCCCTTTAGCCATTGTTAAGCGAAATCCCCTTCCTTTCTTCACTGTTGCTCTAGAATAGTTCAAGTAAATTTTCTAAAGGTCATCTTGGGAAGATTGAGATATATCTCCACCCACCATGAGGTCCAATGCTTCAAGACCATTTTCATTCACTCCCCTTAGAAAAATCAGCTTCTGGGACTCCTCTTGTAGTGTATGTTGTGGGTTCTTTTGTAGGTTGAATAAGAAGCGTAATATATAATCTTCCAATGTCTCATCTTCCCTTTGTGACATTCTAAAAATGTCATCTCCCTTTGAATCACTTCCCTTGCAATATTCCTTATACTTCTTGAGAAACATGCCTCTCATTCCATCCCAATTTTCTACTACATTTTCTCCTAAGCCCATAAACCACTTTAGAGCTGACTCCTTTAGTATGGCTGGAAATAGCTTTAGCTTGTGAATGTTAGTATTATAATCAAAACTTTGACATAGAATGTCAAATTCAAAAAAAAAGGTATCAAGATCTTCTATGATGAGGCCATAGAACTTTGGTAATACTGAAGTAGGTATATTCTTCAGGTTGGGATTATTAATGAGACTTGGTATCGGGAATGGAAATGTGGGAGCTGCCATTGCTGGAGGTGTGGGATATTGAAAATGTGGTTGGAAATTATTGTTGACTAGAGGGTTCTGGACAACAGGTGGTCCTGAAGTGGGGTTATTATGGAAACTGGCCAATATTTCTTCAAAAGGATAGAGGTCAAATGCTTTATGAGTGTCTTCCTCTATTGAAGATGAAGATGCAGTGAACTCAGGACTTGTGTCAAGGAATGGCAACTCAAGTTCTTAAAATTCTTCTTTTAGTTTTATAGGTGCTTTCAGAAGGAATCTACCATGGACATCTCACCTTCTTCGATGCATGCAAGTAAGTTGATGACTTGTGAAGTAGGCTCACAACTTCTTGGTTTTGACTAAGAAAAATAGAAAACTAATCTGAAAAATAAATGACTCATCAAGGTTCCTACTTTGACACCATCCCCGGCAACGGTGCCAAAAATGAACAGTTACACAATAGGTAGAGATAATCACACCATTGTCTCTCTTAGGGGTAATATATCTATACTAATGATTACCTATTCCCATCATGAAATGCATTTAAAATTGTTAACCCAAGGACGTAGACTTGAAATGGGACAGTACAGTTTGTGCACTAAGTTCCTTCAAAAGTCATAATGCTTATGCTGTAGGAAAGTAAAATGCATGAAAGAAATCTATACTATTACTGCAAGGAGGTAAACACACTTGACTATTTAATGATGTTTCTTGTAGAAAGCATATGAAATGAATCTAAGCTATCTAATAACTCAAAACATTCACCATGACTATCTTCTGCAAGTGCTACAAGAACTTCCACAGTAGTAATGTTACAGGAATTAAAATAGTAATTCTACTTGAAAGCAAGGAAAGTGTAGGAAACAAATCTATTCTAACTTGATCTAATCCACCTTCCAAGTGGGCCCCCTTGGTTGGTTTCTACTAACTACCAACACATAAAATAATCCAAAATTACTCTTCCATTAAATTCCTCTTTGCTGGTTACATAAAAACTGAATAACTTGTGAAGAACATAAAAGAGTAACTTTCTACTGTATTAAAATTATTATTCAATATTTCTCCTCCCTAACTAAGTTGATCAAATCCCTTTATATAAGAGGATTTGAAACTTATTAAAAACATATCATAAAAGTCTGAGTAAACATCGCCAAATAAAAAGGCAGAAGAACAACCATGACATAATACATTTACTGCCAAATAACAGAATAAAAGCTCGCAGGAAATATAGCATGACTCATTTCCTATATTAACTAGAACAACATCTCCATTATAGGCATGGCATATACATCAAAACTGAACTAAATTCCTTCACCATGACCGGTCTTCTTTGAACTTCTCCTTTAATGTGGTTGCACCACTCTTTGTGCTACTCCTCATTTACCTGAAAGGTTAGTAACATTCGGTACACATGTGCAAGTTAACATTCCAACTCCTACTCAAATATTAGAACACATCTTAAAATAGCTATATGAAGTACTACATTATATGTATAATAGTCAGCAAAGCATGTCATTCAAGCTACCCGTAAGCTTAGTGGTTCCTAGTTGTTCTTGGCATTAGTTCACATAGGTATTTATCACAAATGTTTTTAGAAATGTCTATCAAAGCACAAAGGGTGTCAAAAAAGTATGAAAATTATATCAAAATTGAGACATTAATTTATCTCATCAATAGATGTAATCATTAATTGAGATGATGATCTCTATGTAATTGCTAGATCTAGGTTATTTTTATGCACCGTTGATCTTAGGGTTTTCTCTAAGATATTGTACCCTAATTTTGTAAGCGGAAAAAGTTGTATGCTTTATCATTGTAATTCATGTCATTTTTGACATAAGTAGAATAAGAGAGAGAGAGAGAGAGAGAGAGAGAGAGAGAGACTAAGTGTGATAAAAAAGCAAAGAAGTTCTTGAAGCATCAGCCATCTTGAAGACATCAGTATTTAGATATTGTTGAACAGTGAATCAGACAAGGCTACTGAGCATAACAGAGTGCAAAGATCTACACATTGAGGTGATACAATATTGTGATTTTATTGATATGGATTAGACAAAGTTAATTTGTCAATTTACAGATACTTTTATTTTATTCTCTTACAATTATAGAAGCCCCAAAATCTCCTAACAGAGTAGACCTAACAGTCTTTTGTAAAATCTCTTAACTGAGTGCATGCTCAAGTAGTGTTGTTAAAATCCTTTAACGAGGTAGATCTAGTTGATCTTTTTTTACTCCTAACAGGGTAAGATCACCAGAAGTTATCACAACTTGTAGCCCTAACAAGCAAACCTTTTCTATTTGCAGTAGTGAAGATTTGTGGGTGTCATCCCCACTGCAGTTTTTACCTTCTAACAAGGGTTTCTACATAACCAAAATACTTGTGTTATGTGATTGATTTGTTGTTTGATTTCATGAAATTTACCTTCATAAGTTAATTGAATGAATGATGCATATAATAGTTTCAATTGGATAGATTATATACTACTATTTGTAGATCTATTTTAAGGTTTGAAAATTTTTGTGGGCATTGATTCACCCCTCCCCTCTTAGTACCCTATTTCTCCATCCCAACAAAAGGAATAGCAATATCATAAGTAGGAATGATGAACTTGGATTGAGTCATGGAAGAAATTTTTTGCTGCAAAGAAGACATGATTTGAGCCAAGATATGAATGGTTGAATATGAAAAAGGGAAACTATGGTAAGTGGTCATGGAGGAAGGAAATGAAGCACATGACATACTTGAAGGAATGGAAGGAAGAATAGGATTAGGAAGAATCAAATGCATAGGATTCAAATTTTGGATTAAATTTGTAAAAGTAGACACACTAGGAATTGAAGTAGAGATAGGAAAAGATGTTTCAACACTTGTAGTAGGTAGAATAAGGCCTAAATCTTGAGAACAATCCCTAAGAGGTTTGAAGTTGGTATGAAAATGATGAAAATTCTAGACAAGATGTTAACACCATGTTAATCATTATGAATAAGTTTCCTTATGCCTTCTACAATGGAAAAAGCCTTAAGATTATGATTTTCTTGAGCTAGCCATTGTTCAAACTTTTCAAAATCATCGGAAAATATTTGGACTTGGATAGGATAAACTAGTAAGGCTTCAAATTCATCATGAGAAGAATGAGAATATTTATTCTTCATGATAGGATTGATGTCATTAATATGCATGTTGGTCTCATCAAGATTCATAGGAAAGAAGGAGGGTTTAGGATCAAAGGAACGCATAAGTCTATGACTTCTTCTAACTAGAATGATATAGGTTGGACTCAAAGTGATAACACTCATGCTCATGGGAATGAAACAAATGAAATGCAATTATGAGGTTTGAAAGAAAATATACAAAAGGAAATTATTTTAAAGGAAAAGAACATTAACTATCAAATTCAAACTAGGTATGAATGCATACAATGTAGTAAAGATGTAATGTAAATAGTGACTATTACAATGCATAAAAAGTAGATCTAGATATGTAATTGCAAGATTTGGTACCAAAATGAATGTAAATAATATCTAACTACAAAATTATAAAGTATAATACATGAAGCAGGTGGATTCACCAAAATGCATAGAAGGTAAATCTGGTGAGCAATGATATGTAAGGAATAGATCACTCACCAAATTCATTTTGTTTGTACATTTGGGAAAGGCTCACCCACAAAAAGATTAGATTATCTCAACCCAATAAGGATGTAGGGGTGCTAATGCAAGATGTAAGTCAGAATGGGGAATCAAGGTCCACTTTCCATTGATGTGATGATAAAATGAAATGATATTCAATATGAATAATGTAAATGCACAAAAGGAATTGAAGCTATAATAAAGAATTCACAACTAACAAGATATGGCATTAGATATTATGTATAAAATTAAATGCAAGAGGGAAATAGGAGGGATGAACTCACCTTGAAAACAAGAAGAGGGAGATTGACTTTCAGATCTGATTCTGACTGTCACAGAGATGTCAGAATCCAAAAAGGTCTTGGATCTAGAACTTTGAAACCTATAACTTCTAAGTGTGAAAATATCAGACCCAAAGGATAATGTCGACTAAGTTGACCTAGTCTTGGACACTACTCTAGAATTTCTACCTAGTCCTTTCAACTTAAAAATTGATGAAATTTAGAGGGTTCTTGTAACTAGTTATGTTATTATTGAATCTAGATCTGAAACTCCACAACTTGTTCCTACACATAGATAAAAAGGGGAAAAAGGTTGTGGAAAGGGAATTTCCTTGGTCAAGCCACTGTATAGGAATCAACCTTGAAATGAAATTGAAATTGCATAAGGAAAGTGTTATAAACTAGATAAATATAAATATTCACCCCACAAGAGAAACCCTCATGGATGGGTGTTAGGACCTGATAACCCACAAGGATGCTTGTATATAGAATGTAGAAACAAGGATGTATTCACCAATACATAGATCTATGATCACTAATCTTTGGTAAAGAATGCTAAAATGCTCGATAACTTCAATGGAAAATAATATGAAAGAAGAGTGGATGTGTGGATCTTCTTGCTAACTTGAAAATTCCTCTACTTGGCCATACTGAGAGAGAAAATTGGATCAATTCAAGAATATTTTATTTTCTTGAATGGATGGAGACTTGGAGATATTCAATGGGTGCTTGCCTTCAAATCTTGAATCCAAATCCTCAATCGCACAACTTGAATGCTTGAACTTACTTGCTCTTGATCAATTGAGAGATTGTTTGCATATAGATAGCTTGCAAAAAGAATGGATAACATGTAATGAATGTGAAAATGAGAGTCTTTGATGTCCCTTTATACTCATTTTGGGACTCGTATTGTCGGGCCGACCACAAAGAAATATATGGAAGAAAAACCATGACATTGGGCCTGGAGCCCACTTAAACGCAATGCACAAGGAAAGGATGACTTAGTTGACCTAGTCCTAATAGTGTTTGAAGCTAGCCCAGGTCTAGGGGAGTGTGATAAGTGTCAGAGGAAGAAAATAGAAGATGTGAGAAAAAAACATAATATATTATGACCTTGAAACCATGAAAGTTGGGTCTAATAGGTCCTAGAGCCTCCAATTATGGGTGCTAACTTTTTAGAATAGCACACATGTGTGTGTATGTGTATATGTGTGTGTGTGTGTGTGTGTGTATGAAATGAATTCAATGTATTAGAGATAATTAAACATACTACTGCACATATAACAAATTATATACATTAACATTAAAAAGGAAGTCTATGCTAGCCTAACTAACCTTAAGTTTCATTAATCCCCTTGGAAGGGTAGGTTGTTTTGTGGATGGAGAGGTGAATAATTCTATTCCAGATTAGGTGACTCCAAAGAGGTGATATATTGATGTGTGTTCATGAAACCCTTAGGCTTAATTGCAGAGTTGGTTTCAAGCACACTATGATATTAATTACCCATCCTCCTTTACAATTAGGAAAGAAGTAAGGATTAGGGTTAAATATAGAAATTATAAATTGTATTATGAAAAATTTAACTATGTCTTAATCTTATATTGCACAATAATGTATAAAGATGCATGTTAAATAGATAGTCCCTAGTAGGGGACATTACAAGCACATGAAATCTTGAATTTTGAGCATCAATTTTTGCATAAATATGTAGATTTTAGCCATTGCATAGATGTTATAAAAGGTAATGCATGCATTTTCCAACTTGGTACAATTTATGGATTAGTAGCTAATGATGAGCAACCAGAATTTGAAGAAGATATGCATAAGATCTATGAGGAAATTATTGAAAGGAATGAATAAAATGTTAGTCCTATAATTGTAAACAATATTCTAATGTTTTTATATGATTTAGATGATCATAAGGTGATAGATAAGTTCTATGTGGGTGACACTGGTAGGATGTATTATCATGTTGATACTCAATATTTCATAGCCAAGAATGAGATAGTGTTAGAATAACTGAGAGGGGGGGTGAATCAGTTAGTTCAGTTATCCAATAGTCCCATTTACAAAATATATCTCTAAAAACAATTTTAGTAAATAGCTGCAGCTCGGTAACAACAAATAATAAACTCTCTATGGCTTTACTGATTACCAGTTAATTTCTCAAAGTGATTACCAACCAAATCAAATATGTAATATGTAAAGTATGAAATCCAAACATTCAACACAGAACACATAACACAAGAGATTTAATGTGGAAACCTTGTTAAGGGAAAAACCACCCAGGACCGGTAACCCAAAAACTCTTCACTCTTCTGAAGTGAGCTCAGTGAAGAGCCAATCCTATTAAAGGTTACAAAACACACAGTAAGGTGTGACCTTGTTAGAGGATTTAAAACCAATAGTTACAATCTAACCAAAATTCACTATGGGGTTTATAGAGTAACAATGTACATCTATGAATGACACAAAAACTTTCAAGTCTACTTAGTTAAGAGTTTTTTCTATTACAATGGTTAAACTATAAGATTAGGTGATTTGATTACAATACAACTTGAGTTTGCATATGTTCAAATCTATACTAAGCCCATAAAAATCCTCTGATCATTATATCAATTCAATCTTTCAATATTTAGTAACTTACTTTCCCTCGATAATATAGCTCTCTGATGCTCGGTTAACTCTGCAGTTTAGTTCTCCTTTAACCAGTCTAATCAGGCATGCATGAAACTTGTTCACGTGAAAACTCCGTAGTCTCCTTCTTGTTCTAGCATACATAATAGTGTAATCATTATCTCTTAAATAGACAAGTAACTCGTTTACTTTTCATCCATCAGATTTTTCCACTTAATCTCCTTCATAGATTTTGCCTCTTAAAAATTCTTCAGCAGATGTGTTTCAATTCCATCCTTTAGATCTTCTTCAAATTATGTTAGCCGTTGATCTCATAACAAACTTTGTCTTCCACCTCGAAATCATACACATTCCAGCTCATCAATCTTGTCGGCTAAACTAAGCATTAAATTTTTGTATCCATTCTCGGTTAACAAAGAAATGAGTCGGTGAAAACTAGCTTGATTATCACTGTCATTCGATATACACTACACTGCTCGGTGTATACTGTAGTCTTCATTTACCAACCACACTGCTTTGTGCATTTCAGCTTTGTTCTTCACAACAAATTATTGAAACATAATCAAATCAATAATATTAACTTATAGACTCATCAATAAGTCACCAAAAGTGTTCCTTATCCTCATCTATCATATCCATCTTTCTCCATGTAGATATCTCTGTTCTTCATATTTTTCTCCTCTTACAGATGTTTAGATGTTTGCAACTATCATAATAAGTACTATCAAACTAGTTGACATCAATGACAACATAATGACTGATTTAATTATACTTCAAAACATTTTACTATAGCTCGGTGATCTCTAATCACTGATCTTCAAATCATCTCGGTGTGCAATCAGTTGTAGTTCATCAATCTCTCCCTTTGGAATTGATGGCAACACAAACAATATGAAATATGCCATACACATACCAAACATGTATTCTACAACTTTGTAAGTAAATGTTGTAGCTCAGTGAGCTCATCTTTAATATGTTTAATCACTATGTTACTTAATCAGCATTACATGTTGATGCAGGAAAATCTTGGGTCCTAGGCAATCTTGTGTCACCAAAAAGAAGTTTGAAGATTTTAGTGTTGGGCGGTTTCTTCTTTGACTGAGTTGGTTCATTATTGGTTAGTTTCCTTTGGTTACCAAGTATGGTTGGTTATCTCCTGGGCTATCGATTAATTCTTTGATGCTCGGCCATGCTTGTCTGTCACTCGGTTATCACTGCTTACCGAGTAGTGTAGTTTTGTATTTCTTTGGAGCTGACTTATGTGATTGTTTTGGGTCATGGATTTAATGTTTGTATTAATCATTGGGAAGCATGTGGACCTAGATCTAGCCCCCTTCCATGATTTGTGGATTTGGATGCTGACTCATGTGTTGGTTGGTTCTTGTATTTAAGTAGATGTTAGATAGGAGATTAGGGGCAGTTGGAGGATGGTAGATAAAAGATAGAAGTCAGATAGTCTATATATCCTCACATGTTGGAGGACTTTTGAACTTCATTTTAATATCTCACCCTAACTGGGAAGGCCTTATAGCCCAACATGTATGTTTCAATTGATGATTAATATATGAAAGATCATGCATTCCTTCTCACTTTGTTGTTGTGACTTCCACATAGTTGATGAGTAGGGTGGTTTGATAGGGTGAGCCATTAGATTTGGCCCTTATCAACCCTCCTTTACATCAAGTGGTATCAGAGTGAGGTGAGATCTAGATCTAGGTTTGCGAATCTAGATTTGCTAGTTCCTTCTTGTGAGTCCTAGTTGATTATTGTAGGGTAGCAGATTGCGATTTGACCTACAATTGTAGAGGATCCAAGTTGGTTCTTGGGAAGCAAGATGTAGATTCAAGACTAGCTGATATGTTAAAGTAGATTGGTGTAAGATGAGAAGCTGTTGAGACAACCCAGTACAGAGGAAGACATCTTGAAGATGTTAGTGATGATGAGATGGAGGAAGAACAAATGAATGTAGATCCTGCACCTATGATGGATCAAGGTGAGGAAATATTCTTGAAGGCCTTGACAAGTCTGAAGTCTACACCACATTTCAATCCTCTTGATTGCAATGGTAAATTGGATTATGATGAATTGATAGACTGGATCACTGAGATGGAGAAATACTTCGAGTATGAAAATGTCCCTGATGACAAGAAGCTAAAGATTGGATAGAAAGAGGAAAGGCAAAGTAAAAATCAAGGTATGGAATAAGATGGTCAATAAATTGAAAGGAAAGTTCTTACCTTTTATTATCAGATTAGCTTAGTTAGGCGAATGCAAAGTTTGAGGCAGAAAGATAGCTTGGTAAAAGAATATACTAAGGAATTCTATAGATTAGATATCAGATCTAGACATGATGAAGATGATGTAGAAAGAACTGGTAGATATTTGAATGGACTAAGAGTTTCTATACAGGAAGAGATCAACATGGTTAAGTTGGAAAGCCTTGAAGAAGCTTATCAATTTGCTTTGAAAGTCGAGGAGAAATTGAACAAGAAGAATGAATAGAGACAAAGACGTCAAGGTGGTAGATTCTCTAGAGTAAGAGGTAGATTTGATGGTGAAAAACATAGATCTAATCCTAAAAAGAAAAATATGGATAAAGGAAAGACCGAGTGGAAAGGTGAAAGTTCATCTAGACGCAAAGGTAGTAACTATTGAAGTGATTATAGCAGAGGAAATTTCCAAGTACCTTGTTACAATTATGGAGGACATAGATCATTTGAATGTAAGAATGCAAGTAAGAAGGTTGGTAGTAGCATAAATGCTTTGGTGCAAGAAGATTCACCAAATGAACCAGAGATGGAAAATAACTTGATGGTCCAAAGAGCACTTTGGAGTGAAGGCAAAAAGGAAGATCCCGTAAGGAAAAGTTTGTTCAAGACAATATGTAGAGTTTTTGATGACGTTTGGAAGGTAATCATTGACAGGGGTAGCTCGAAGAACTTGGCATCTGAGGACATGGTTATTAAGTTGCAATTGAAAAGATTGAAACACCTGAAGCCCTATCAAATCTTATGGATCAGAGATGAGTATACACTCTTGGTAAGTGAACAATGTTATGTGAATTTGAAAATTGGAAAGTACTATGATAAGGTGTTATGTGATATCATGCTATGGATTGTTGTCATATTTTGTTGGGTAGACCTTGGTAATATGATAGACATGCTATATATGATGGGAGATTGCATAAATACACCATTTGGGCTGATGGTAGAAAGCAGATATTGTTACCATTGATGCAAGAGACTGTTATTAGTATTTGTACATCTGTGAAAATTTGTCTGATGGAAGGAAGAAAATTTGTGAAAGATTTAAAAAATAGTGATGTGTGTTTTGCTGTGATTCCTAACAAACTGAGGAAGAAAACAAAGGATGATACTCCTAAGGAGATTGAAAAGATACTCATTAAATATAGTGATATCAGGTTTGTCACCGAAGAGAAGCATTGATCATTGTATGGATTTGATTCTGGGAGCTAGTTTACCGAATAAGGCACCACATCGGTTGAAACCCATTGAGAATTAGGAATTAAATTGATAGATTCAAGAGTTGTTGAACAAAGGTTTGATCAGAGAAATTTTGAGTGCTTGTGTAGTACTTATTGTATTGGCACCAAAAAAGAATGGAGAATGGAGAATGTGCAATGATTCCAGAGCAATTAACAAGATAATAGTGAAATATAGGTTTCCTATACCGAGAATGGATGGCATAATGGATAGTTTGACTGGAGCAAAGTATTTTACCAAAATTGATTTGAAAAGTGGATATCATCAAATCAGAATCAGAGAAGGTGATGAATGGAAGACTTCTTTCAAGACAAGAGAAGGTTTGTATGAGTGGTCAGTTATACCTTTTGGTTTAACTAATGCATCGAGTACTTTTATGAGGTTGATGAATGAAGTTTTGAAGAAATTTTTGGGTAAGTTTGTTGTTGTGAATCTTGATGACATTCTGATATTCAGTAAGACTAGAGAAGAACATCTATTGCATGTTAAAAAAGTATTGCAGAGATTGAAAGAGGAGAAGTTGTTGATTGGCAAGTTTTTACTGAAAGTTCATTAGAAATTTTAGTACTATTTGTAATGCTATGAATGAGACTACGAGGGGAGATAAGAAAGAATTCAAGTGGACACATGGAGCAAACAAAATTTTTGAAGCATTGAAGTAGAAAGTTGTTGAATTACCTATTCAGGCTTTACCTGATTTCAATAAAGTTTTTCAAGTGGAATGTGATGCAAGTGGTAGTGCAATTAGAGCTGTGTTGAGTCAAGAAGGTAAACCTATTGCTTTCTTTAGTGAAAAGTTGAATGATGCTAGAAGGAATTTTTTTGTGTATGATCAAGAATTGTATCCTATTGTTCAAGCACTAAAGAAATGGAGACATTACTTGATACCAAGTGAATTTGTGTTGTATACTAATCATAAAGCTTTACAATATTTGGGTAGTTAGAATAAGTTGAATCAGAGACATATGAAATAGGTTGAGTATTTGCAGAGTTATACATTTGTGAACAAGCATAAAAGTGGAGTTACTAACCGAGTTGTTGATGCATTGAGTAGAAGAAGATCCTTGATGACAGAGATGAAAGTGAATGTTCTTGGTTTTGATGACATGAGAGATTCTTATGAATTTGATCCTAATTTTTTTGAGTCATGGAGAAAGTGCAGAGCACCTATTCAAGATCAACCGAGTACAAAATGGGAAGACTATTTCATGCAAGAAGGTATGTTGTTCAAGGTTATTCAGTTGTGTATACCAAAAGGACAAATGAGAACTAATTTTATAAAAGAGAAACATAGTAGTGGTTTGGTTGGACATTTTGGAATTGATAAAACATTGAGTTTGTTGAAAGAGAAATACTTTTGGCCATAGTTGTATAAGGATGTTCATAAATTTGTGAAGAGTTGTGTAGTTTGTCAACTTGCAAAAGGAGTAAGTTAGAATACTGGATCGTATGTACCGATAGCTGTACCTGAAAAACCTTGGATTGAAATCAGTATGGACTTTGTTCTTGGCTTACCGAAGACAGTGAGAGGTAATAATTCTATATTTGTGGTGGTAGATAGATTCTCAAAGATGGCACATTTTATACCTTGTAAGAAGACATCAGATGTAGTGAATATAGCAGATCTTTTCTTTAAAGAAATTGTAAGATTGCGTGGATTACCGAGGAGCATTATCTCTGATTGAGACAGTAAACTTGTTGGATACTTTTGGAAGACTCTTTGGAGAAAATTGGGTACTGAGTTGAAGTATAGTTCTACATTTCACCCATAGACTGATGGATAGACAGAGGTTGTAAACCAAAGTTTGGGAAATCTTTTGAGATGTTTAGTTGGAGACACATTGAGTAATTGGGATTCTATGTTGGCACAAGAAGAATTTGCATATAATAATTCAGTGAATAGAAGTACTAGTAAAACCCCTTTTCAGATTGTAAATGGCATACAACCAGGAGGTATATTAGATTTGAGAGATGTTGCTGAGGAAAAGAAAAGTGTTGTAGGAGTACAATTTGCTGAGTACATGAAGACATTGCATGAAGATGTGAAACTCAAGCTGGAGAAAAGTAATCAGAAATACAAAGAAAGAGCTGATAGATCAAGAAGACATAAGAATTTTGATGTTGGAGAAGAAGTGATGGTTCATTTGAAGAAAGGTTGTTTCCCTGTTGGAACATATGGGAAGCTGAAGATGAAGAAGTTTGGTCCTTGCAAAATATTGAGAAGATTTGATAGTGGAAATGCATATGAGATTGAGTTATCTGATGACATGGATATTTCACCAATCTTCAATGTTGGTAATTTATATGAGTACCATGAACCTGATGAAGACATGATAGTACCGATAGATTATCCTAAGAAGAAGAAGGAAGAAGTTGAACAGATTATGGAAAAGAGAATTGGCAGAAGCACAAGAGGAAAATAGTATTTGGAATATCTGGTTAAGTGGAAGAACAGACCGATGGAAGACAGTTCATGGATTTCACAATCTGAGTTGGATGCAGCTCAGGTTGCTTAGACTTAATAATTCAGAGAATCATTCCAAATCAACCCTAGGTGTCTGATGCAGGAGCAACTTGGGTCCCTAGCAATCCTGTGTCACTAAAAAGAAGTTTGAATATTTTAGTGTTGGTCAGTTTCTTCTTTGACTAAGTTGGTTTGGTGTTGGTCAGCTTCCTTTGGTTATCAAGTATGGTCAGTTATCTCCTGGGTCATCGGTTAATTCTTTGATGCTCGGCGATGCTTGTCTATCGCTCGGTTATCACTACTTACCAAGTAGTGTAGTTTTGTATTTCTTTGGAGCCAACTTATGTGATTGTTTTGGGTTGTGGATTTAATGTTTGTATCCATCATTGGGAAGTGTTTGGACCTAGATCTAGCCACCTTTGGTGATTTGTGGATCTGGATGCTGACTCATTTGTTGGTTGGTTCTTGTATTTAAGTAGATGTTAGGTAGGAGATTAGGGGCAGTTGGAGGATGGTAGATAAAAGATAGAAGTGAGATAGTCTGCAAATCCTCGCATGTTGGAGGAATTTTGTACTTCATTGTAATATCTGGCCCTAACCAGGAAGGCCTTACAATCTAACATGTATGTTTCAATTGATGATTAATATATGAAAGATCCTCCATTCCTTCTCACTTTGTTATTGTGACTTCTGCATAGTTGATGAGAAGGGTGGTTTGATAGGGTGAGCCATCAGATTTGGCCCTTATCAACCCTACTTTTCATCAAATGTGTAGAATCTCCTTTGTAGATTTGACCTATTCAGCTCTCCCTAACTTTTTTACTTCCTCATTGATTGAGGGAGATGTAGCAATTCTCTCCCTTTCACTATTCCTTGATTTGTTCATCAGATATCTCTCCATATTTCATTAGATAATCTCTCCCTTTGTCTGTGTTCTCATAAATTGATTCTCTATATATTTCATCAAATATTCTCTCCCTCTGACAACAATGCTAAAAAGAAAAAAAATCCCTTTTGTCTTTAGCTTTTCTATAGCCAAGTAACTCTCTGTTGTTCGGTGCATACAATGTATCCCTGAATACTGTTTATGCCAACTCTCTGTACTATTTCACAACTCCAGATAGTATCCAAAGTGTGAGCTATGTTTCATCAACATGAATTTTCTTCTGATAAGAATAGGCTGATGCAATCTCCAGATCACATTAGTGACCAGTAGATAGGGGATGGACCCTAAGCCTAGTCCTCAAGTATTCAAATTTATCCTTCGGTAGAGACTTGGTAAATATGTCAGCAAGTTTCTCCTTAGATGTAACATATAACAATCTTAATTGCTTCTCCTGTACTTGTTCTCTTAGGTAGTGATACTTAATAGAAATATGCTTGGTCTTTGAGTGCATTATAGGATTCCTAAAAATATTTATTGCACTTGTGTTATCACAATATATAATCACCGGCTTAGTGAATACCTCATTCATTCCTTCCAACACTTGCTTGATGTAAGCAATGTTTGAGCAGTTTGTAGTAGCAGCAACATATTTTGCTTTGGTAGTGATGGGCTCCTAAATAGCCATCTTTTTAACTACTTTTTATCCTCTTTCTAGAACAAGTTGATTGCACATAGACATGAATTTAGGGTTTTAAGCATATGAACTTATGGTTTCTATGTATATGTTATATATGTGTGTGTGAACATAAGATGGAAATATGGATACTTCTAAAAGACATAATATCTGCTTAAATTTATGGACATGAATGGTGAATATAATAGTTATACATGTCAATGGATGTTTTCTCTCCTAAGCTATGTTTTGGGTAGTTACCTCCTGTAGCCATAGGATTTGCAAGAGTGATAATTAAGACTTACACCTTTTCCTAATATTGATGATGTGGATATATATGTATATGGTTGGATATGTGTGCATTGATTGTTTTGCAAGAGTTGACCATGGATATTCAAAGACCAGCATACTGGTGCAAGAGTCATCAAAGCCAACTATAGATTGTAGAATCTTCGCAAGCAAGTCAATACTTTCTATTGCACGCAATGCATAGATTTAGTGTGTGCTATATTCTAGGATTGTTTATGGTTAATAATGTTTCTATTATGAAACTTTATGAGTTGTAACTGATCCTCAATTATGAAGTGATTGTAGATTTAGGAGTTAGTTGTAGATTCCTTTTAAATAATCAACTGTTGTGACTCTTTTGGAGTTAGTTGAACAAACTAGTTTTTAATATAAATTTTGCATACTATTTAAATCAACTGTAATCATTTTATGGATGAATAGAATGTTCAGTTCAAGTTTGCAACTTTCATCTTGATTGTACTTCTCATTCACTCATTCAAGGGGGCCCACTTGATGAGTGAATTGTTTTGTTAGTGTAGAGTTCATTTTCCTATTCATTTGTATGTTTTAGAACTCTGTTGTTCCTATAGCTACTGATATTAAAATTAGTAGCTTGTTCCTGCAGCACAGTCAGTTGGAGTAGTTCCTAACTGTGATTTCTTGCTTTGATTAAAATACATTTGCTTACCAATTTTAGTATAGTTTTCCTGAAGCATAAGCATTTGAATTCCTTAGATAGGCTTAGGAGAGGAGGTTTGAAGCATATACTTTGTAGATACCATTCCAAGTTTACGTCCCTGGTCGATAATTAAATGAGACCAAATAATGCATTTAGGAATCATTTGGGGTGTCCAATCCTGAAATAGGCAATCCATTGCTCTAGGTTTTTGATACTATTGTTTGGCCAAGCATTTTTGGTGCCACTGCCAGGGATGGTGTTAATTCAAACTAATCCTTGTAGTTGCAGTCTTAGTTTTAATCTAGTACTTAAGTAAGCATTTTTATGCATAGAAGGAGAGATCACCTTGGGATATTTCTTCCCTGTAACTACCAAGGAGAGCCATTTGATTTATTTAATCCTCAAGTTGAAGAACCTCAAAGTGAACGAAGAAGAAGACACCTTTGAAAATCCATTTGCTAATGCTCAGGAACACATATCCTCTTCATCATTTAAGGAATCATTGCATTTGAATGACTTATTTGCTGAACCTAAATACCAAGATAATCTACTTGCTCTTATTATATATCAGCCACCACCACCAGGTCCTCCTCCCAGAATGGCTGCTCAGGTTCCCTTTCCTTTTTCTATACCTCAACAGAAAGGTAACCAAAATTTGAAAAATATACCTACTGTTGCACCTCCCAAATTTTATGGCCTCCTTACAGAGGACCCTAAGACCTTCCTCTTTGAATTTGATATTCTTTGCTGGAGTTATGACTATACCATTAATGCCTACAAGCTGAAGTTGTTCCCATCAACTCTAAAAGAAGCTGCTTTGAGATGGTTCATGGGGTTAGGTGCCAATGCTGTAGCAAATTGGAATGCCATGTGCACAATGTTTCTTATGAAGTACAAAGAGTACTGCAGAGGTCAAGATTTGAAAGGTGATGACATTTTTAAAATGTCTCAAAAGGAGGATGAAACACTGGAGGATTATGTATCTAGATTTATGTTCAACCTACAACATAATACATAGCACCAGCTAAATGAAGCATCTCAGAAACACCTCTTCCTAAAAGGTGTGAATGATGGAAGTATTGAGGCTCTAAACCTAATGGCAGGAGGTGATATCACACAAAAAGGTTGGGTTGACATAAAGAATATATGTCAAAATTATTCAAGGGCCACTTTGAAGAAGGGTAGGGGATTTAGAGACCTACCATATAAGTCCAATGTTGGTTCAGGAGTATCCAAAGTGGAGTTGTCTAATTTTCTATTTGACTTCAAGCAAGACATCATTAATGATGTCGCCACTTAGTTGGATAGTATTCAAGTGAGGAGGAAGAAGGAAGAGGTAGTTGTTGTGCTTGCTGAGTTCTATTCTCATTGCAGAGAGAAGAAGAGAAATTGCAAATGTAAGACGGTTGCATCTATGGACATTAACCCAATGCCCACTGAGTTCAAAGCCATAGATGAGGAGAATGGAGAAGTTTTCTACATTTCTCAAAGGCATCCATGGGCTTAGAGACAAGGTATGCCTCTAGACCCACTGAATAATTTTGGTTATAATAATAATAGCTATTGGCCAAACCAAAACCCCCAAAATTTTGCTCCTCAAGGTCATAATTGGAATCAGAATTGGTCCAATCAACAACCATACTATA
Source organism: Chamaecyparis obtusa (assembly GCA_027943335.1). Classification (NCBI taxonomy): domain Eukaryota; kingdom Viridiplantae; phylum Streptophyta; class Pinopsida; order Cupressales; family Cupressaceae; genus Chamaecyparis; species Chamaecyparis obtusa. Next base: position 1,936,496 of record BSBK01001668.1, read on the forward strand.
ACCAAGCCTATCGATAGCAACAACCATTTAACCCATACCAACAATAGTATAACTCTTATTAGCAATCACAGGAGAATAGCCAATGGCCACCTCATGGTAGCTGGCAACCACAACCTCAGTGGGGACCCAATCAGCCTAATCAACAACAAGCACTAATGCCTCCACCTCAGCAGCAAGCTATTATGCCACCACCTCCTGTAGCAAATAGAAATCCTCAAAAGCCAACTCAACTTCTAGCTCAGCCCATTCCAAATCCTAATAATAAGCAACAAGCTTATTATTTGCAAGTAAATGATATCCATCTTAGATCAAGAACCACACTGCCTGCACCCAAGGAGCCAATAATCACCAAAGTTGCTGATGCTAAAGACATACATGTGAACAAGCCTGTTGATGTTCCACATGTTGCTCAAACTGCACCCGTGCCTAAGAATCCTCCTTATCCACAAAGATTATCTCAGGTCGTTCCTCCAAAAGAAAATCTTGTAGCCACTGATTTGATTGATCAACTCAAGCAAATGGCAGTGTAGATTCCCTTGTTGGATGCACTTAAAGAAATTCTAGTTTATACCAAAGAAATTAAAGAAGCCTGTATTAAACAACCTAGAAGGAAAAAGAAAGACCATGATACTGTCCATGTCTTAGGCCAACTCTCTGATCTCATGCTAAGCAAAGTTGTCATGCCTAAGTATTCAGATCTAGGAAGTCCAGTGGTAACCATCTTCATTAATGGTACCCAAATTCAAAATGTTCTCATTGCCTTGGGAGCATCCATTAATGTTATCACTAGGGAAGTTCTTCTAAAACTTAGTATCATTGGTTTGCGGGATACACCAACAATATTGCAGTTAGCTGACAATTCCACAATTAAGCCCAATTGTATGGTTGAGGATATTGTTGTTACTTTGGATTCCTTAGATTACCCTTCTAATTTTATAGTCCTGTTGTGTGCTATAATTGTGTCACACTTCTATGAATCATTACATTCAAGAACACTCAAGAATGAGGTCTCAAAAATTGATCCATAGCTCCCTAGGCATGGAGTGCAAGGGTTTTAAGAATGCTCTCAGCTAGAGCTATTTAGCCTATAACCTTGCTAGTAAACCATGCAATGGGAGATTCAATGAAGACAAGGGAAAGAATGCCAATATCCTCAAGAATCAAGAATGAAAATGCAATGCAATGCTATGCCAGAAATGGAAATGCAAGCTAAGTTATGAAAATGAAAGATGCAAGTATTACAAAGCCTCCTAGTTAAGCTAGATAAATTAATCTAAAGCATAAAGGAAACTAAGCTAAGTATGAAGCTATGAATGCCATGACAATGAAAGAAATGAAACTATGATAACATGTAGATACAAAAAGCCAAGAATGCTCCAAATCTCCAAAAGCTCCAAAGTGACCTAGAAAACCTACATGATAACATTAGCATAAAAAGTTGGGGATCTAAAATGAAGAAGAGAGCTCTCCTTTTAAAGGAAATGAAAAAGAATGGACCATGGAGATTAAGAGGCAAAAGATCTAATCAATGGTAGAGGAGCAATCCATGTGCACAAATATCCTCCAATGAGAAAATAAGAGTTGACTTTTGTGTCCATATGAGACAAAAAGTGCTTTTATCCTTTTTATAAAATAAGAATAATGCTTTATTTGTGCAACTTAGGATAAGAGGAAAAGTGGGGGCTTTTTATTTAATAAAAGGGGAGGAAATATTCCTTTTAATAAATAAAAACTTAGGATAAGATGGTTAGCCCATAGAAAATAATCGAATAAATGATAAAACTAGGATTTGATCAAGAAAAAGCAATTGATGATTTAGCAAAAGGGGCTAATAGTCTAGATGACCATTTTTAGGTGATTACACCTATCACCTAAAGCTACCCTAGGAGGATATCCACTAATCCTAGGATGGCCTTGGTTAGCCATGACTAATGCTTGGATTGCATGTCATTCAAGGAAGATGACCATATTAGATGGAATAAATACCAAGAAGTTAACTCTGTATTCTCCTGCAAAACCCCAAAGTGAACTTGATCAAATTGTCTGGCCAGACTTAGGAGATGCTACCCTTGAAGTAAGCTCCATGCAAAAAATCATGGTCATTGATAGAAATCCATTCATGGTATCACAAAAAGAAGATGATATACTAGCAGCAATCCTTACCAATCAATATGGTTCTGAGGAGTCATCTTGTGATGATCCAAATTGTTCCCTTCAAACAATACTACCCAAGCAACCCACATCGTAGTTTCCTGTAGCACCTGATTATCTCCACACCTTTCTACCCCATGAGATAAAGTCTCCATTCATAGTAGAAATTCAGATGTTAGAAATAGTTAAGAAAGTTGAAATTGCTTCAGGAAAGGAGCTAAATGTTAATAAAAACCTCACTAAATCCTAGATGTCTAGTCTTCTCAAGCTTATACAAGATAGTCAACAAGCCTTTGCATGGGATTACATTGACATGAAAGGGTTGGATCCCAAACTCTGTACTCACAGAATATATATAAGCCTAGAATACAAGCCAATGAGACAAGCTCAAAGAAGAATTAACCCTGCTTTAAGAGATATAGTTAAGATAGAGTTGTAGAAGCTTCTTAGTGTAGGTTTCATTTATCCTATTTCTGAAACTCAGTGGGTTTCTCCTCTTGTAATTGTTAAAAAGAAAGGAGGAAAATGGAGAGTTTTTGTTGACTATAGAGAACTTAATAAAGCCACTAAGAAGGATCACTTTCCACTACCTTTCATTGACCAAGTACTTGATACTCTTGTGGGTAAAAAGTAATTTTCATTTCTAGATGGCTTTAGTGGGTATAATCAGATACAAATATCACCAGAAGACCAGGACAAGAAAATTTTTACCTGTCCTTGGGGAACCTTTTCTTATTCAGTCTTTCCATTTGGATTATGTAATGCTCCTACTACTTTCCAAAGAGCAGTGCTTGGTATTTTCTCTGACATAGCTATTGATTGTGTTGAAATCTATATGGATGACTTTACAACTCATGGCACAACATTTGAAGAAGCACAAGAAAATTTGGAAAAGGTTCTTAAGAGATGTCAAGATTGCAATCTCTCTCTTAATAGTGAGAAGTGCTACATGATGATGGAGGAAGGAGTAGTCCTAGGACACTACCTTTCATCTTTTGGAATTCAGGTTGACCCTACAAAAATTGTAGTTATCAACACACTCCCCACACCAGTTAAGTAGAAGGATGTCAAAAGTTTCCTTGGCCATGCTGGTTACTATAGAAGGTTCATAAAATACTTTAGCCAACTTGCAACATGCTTATATAATTTGTTGAAGAAAGAAGTTGAATTTGGATGGACAAAGGAATGTGAAGCATCATTCGAGAAGTTGAAGGATGTGCTAACAACAACACCCATTCTCAGAGGACCTGATTGGAAGATTCCATTCCATATCCACCTATATGCATCTGACTATGCTATTGGAGCAGTTTTGGGACAAAAGGAAGGTATTATTGAACATGCAATTTACTACATTAGTAAAAATTTGTAAGGAGCATAATTGAATTATACTATTACTGAAAAAGAGTTGTTAGTAGTTGTTTATGCACTAAATAAATTTAGGCACTACATCGCAAGCTATGAAGTATTTGTTTATACTAATCATTCAGCTATCAAGTACTTAATGAATAAACCTTCTATTAGTGGTAGACTAGCATGCTGGTTACTCCTCATGCAGGAGTTTGATGTAAATATCATAGAAAAACTAGGAAAGGCTAATGTAGTGGTTGATTTCTTGTCATGACTACAAGTGCCAGATTATCCTGCACCAATTGATGATAGTTTCCTTGATGAGCACTTATTTTCTATTGATTCTTTTAATCCATGGTATGTAGACTTAGCCAACTACATTTCTATAGGGAGAACACCACCTCACTTTTCTCCTGAATAGCATCATCTGTTAGTTGAAAAGAGATTTAACTTCTCTTGGATTTTAGGCTTCATGTGTTATACAGGACCAGACCAAGTCATAAGGTAATGCGTTCGAGAGGATGAAACTTATGACATCCTTTGGGCATGCCATGATGAGCCATGTAGAGGACACTTTGCTGCAAAGAGGACAACTTACATGATCTTGACAACTAGGTATTACTGGCCTACATTGCATAAGGATGCAGCAAAACATAATTGGCACTGTGATAGGTGCTAACGTATGGGATGACCTACAAAGACTAATGAAATGCCCCTATAGCCATAGGTAGTTGTCACACCCTTTTCCAAATGGGGTATTGACTTCATTGGACCTATTGAGCCCTCTTCTCATGGGAAGTCTTACATCTTAGTATGTACTAATTATGTAACAAAATGGGTTGAAGCCAAAGCTATGAGACATGCCAGAGATCACAAAGTTGCTAAGTTTCTTTATGAATGCATATTCACTAGATTTGGAGTACCAAGGGAAATTGTCACAGATCAAGGGGCACAATTCACCTCTAATCTTATCACAGAGTTGATGCAAGAATACATGGTGCGTCATGGAAAATCTTCATCCTACCATCCTTAGGCTAATGGCCAGGTGGAAATCACAAACTGGGAGATCGAATCCATTCTCACAAAAATAGTAGCTATGCATAAAAAGGATTGGGCTACCCATCTTCCTGAAGCCATATGGGCTTACTGCACCACATGGAAAACCACCACAGGGTTTACTCCTTTTGAGTTGGTATATGGAAATTCCCCCTCTATGCTGATTGAATTCCAACATAAAACACTTTGCACTACTTTAGAACTGGATATAGATATCACCAAAGCACAACAAGATAGTTTACTACAATTAAATGGACTGGATGAATATAGGAAGTCTTCTCTCCACAATACAGAGTTGATATAGTAGCAAAGGAAAAAATGGCATGACAAATTCATTCATGATAAGAAATTTTTTGTCGGTGATTGGGTACTGTTATATGATTCAAGATACTAGCACACACCAGGGAAATTTCATACCAGATAGCTTGGGCCTTATGAGATCATATCAGTATTTGACAATGGAGCAGTGCAACTTTCAACCATTGATCCTATTCAATTTAAATTACTTGTCAATGGGCATCATCTAAAACTTTACCACAAACCTATTAGTCCTGATGAGTTCCTGAAGTAGTTCCAGAGCACAACTGAAGTAAGTGATCCTGTAGCCGAAGAATTTGGGTCTTCCACCTAGGATTCTACCAATTCTTGATTCCATTCAAGAGTACCATAATAAATATTTCACATTTTGTGGAATAATTTCTCCATAATAAGTTTTCATCTCACCTTATCTCTTTTTCCACCCATTCGCCCCATCCCATCACTTCATATGCAAGTGCAATTTTTTTAACAACTCTTACTTCAATGCTTCCAAGTTTGTGCCACATATACTCCTACACAATTTTATGAATCAAGTTGCAGTTTGTACAGCGTCTTTTCTTCTACAACATTTTGTTCCGTAATGCATTGAGGTCTGTGACTTGCCATTGTTGAACTCTATGAGAATTGTAGTTCTACATATTCAAAATTTGTTTGAGAGTAGTAATGGGAGGTGACCTTCAAAGACATGAACCCATGGACCACATGGTTTTGTTAAATGATGCACCCACCTGTGAAATTTTTAGGAGGAGAGGATGGTTGGATTATTGTTTAAGCCTTAAAGGGTTTAACAAGGAAGTTGCTCTACAATTTATGTCCACCTTGAAGGATAGGTTTGCAGAAGTCAAAGGCTTGAAAATTGAGTTCACAAAAGATGTAGTAGCTGAAGTGACTAGTTTACCTCAGGAAGGTGAACAATGGGTGAAAGATTTCAACCTACATTCAGCAAGAGCATAGTTCACTTTGCACGGTGATCCTCAGTTAGATGTTAACAGGAAGCAAGGAACTTGGCGATTATCTTTTCCCCTGGAGTTCATCCAGCCAGCCGCATTTTTTATTCAATACTTCACCTATGAGGGACGCTACAAATACCTACATGCTTTGCACTTCAAAATTTTTAGTCATCTCCGACATGATAACAGACCAGTAAATCTTCCCAGCTTCTTATTTAACATTATGAAAAAACAAGCTTTATTAGTCCTGTCAGGAAGCAACCAGTCTATTTCACATCATTGCTTAATAAAATTAATTGTAGAAAGGGAGTTGAATAGACACAAGGTTGGGACATGGGAGGAATTTTTGAAAATGAATGAGGTTGAGCCTAGTGTAGTCGGCCCTAGAAGTCATGGTGTTGGTCGGAGAGAGAAAACATCTTCTGGGGTTTGTAAAATTGTTTAAAGAATTGAGAATGATCCTGAAGCCTCTCCTTCCATTTTTAGGTCACCTAGAAAAAGAATTTTCAATGCTGGAGCCTCTACTTCTCAGATGAAGAAAAACAAAAGTGTAGGAGCTCCTAATATTCTTGAATTTTCACTGTGGGTAAGGACAAGGTCTACATCTAGGAAGGGTGAGGGTAAAATAATAGAACCAGAAGAGGAAATATTAGAACCTCAGCCTAGTGATAATACTGATAATATGGAAGAAACCCTACATTCCCCTAGGGAAGAGAATCCTAAATTCCCTCTTGAAGAGAATTCTGAGAACCCTAGGGAAGAGAATCCTAAATTCCCTCTTGAAGAGAATTTTGAGAACCCTCCTGAAGCAGTGGCAGAGGAGGTAGTCACTAAGAAAATGAAATGGAAGAGTCCTCCAAGCTCATCCATACACCTTAAGAGAAGAAGTAGAAGGATTTATGAGAAAGATGCTGAAGCTTCTGTTCCTATTATTAACATTGAATCTTCTAAATCTATAGAAAATGAGTCTTTGGAAAATTCCTCTTTTGAGGAATTGTTTCATCAACCTACAGCCAGTGACACAATATTAAGAGAGCAAAGTCTAGAAATAGAGGTTAATCCTGGAGTTGGAGTTAACTACATTCTAATTGATAGTGACAAGGACTCTGAGGGCATAGAGGAATTTGAAAATAATACTGCCAAGCAGGACACTAGTATGAATTCAGAAGAAATTCTTGACTTTGGAACTAAAATTATTGTTGAAGAAGTACCCCAGCAGAGCAGTCAGGATAAGTTAGAAACACTGGCTAAAGTGGCACCTAATGTTAGTGAGGAAACCAATGTAGTAAAGGCAATTTCTTTGTGGAAAGGGAAGTCCTCTACACCAAAGAAAACAATTAAAAATCCTCAATTTTCATCTAGATGGGTGGACATACTCAATCAAGAACCTTTACCCCCACCAGATTTATCTACACCCCTTGCTGTAGGGATCAATTTATACCAGTAGTTGTTATGGGAAAAGACACAATGGAATTTAGAAAAGGAAAAATTGAAATGAGTCATTAGTGAGCAGAATTCTCAGTTGGAGAAGAAATTAGATGAGATTGAGATATTGAAATGGAGGATTGATCAGATTATAGGGTTAATTCTAGAGTTGATGGAATGCAGATCACCCTCACTAGTGTATGTAATATTCCTTCAAGAGCAACTTGTTAATTTCAAATTAACAAGAATCGTAGAAGGCCTCAATCCATCCATATCAAATCCCCATGAATTTTACTATGCCTTTCAATCTACCCCGATGACTCTGAAAAAACCTATTGTGTGAATTGTACTTGCATAACCTGGCAGTACCTGATGACACAGAGTGGAATTCACTCCTCTATGTAGGGTATGTATAGTTAAGAGTAGTTATATCATGTATGTAGAACAAGATGAGTAGAGAACACCAGGCTATGCCATACAAAGATAAAGAAATGTCAGCTCCTTTGATGATGAGGCCTGAAGTTCAGCACTCCAGGTGGACATATTTTGACTGGCTTTCTATCACAACAAACACTAGTGGAGCCAATAAGATCTATCCAGTGCGAGAACAAGCTTTTGCAGACTGGGACCAACATTCCTCATAAGATGTTGCTATAGAAATTAATGTCTCCAGGCAGAGGTGGATAAGGATGTCATAGGATCTAAAGAAATTGGAACCTCACTCACCACAGAATCTAAACCTTCCTACAAGAAGAGCTCCATGGTACATTATGTTGGGAAGGACACTCCTTAACCATTGGTTTCCATTAAGGTTTCAACATCCACTCTTCCTATAGCCATTACTGGTAATGAACGACAGTCCAACAGATTATGACATGGCCTCTGAAGTTCCGCATTGGGAAAAATTCAAGGAGACTCATGGATACTTTGATTATGTTCATGATGAGTCTGGGCAGAGATCAACTAGTGATTTGAGGGTTCGTGCCAGGATTCAGAACTTCATGATTGTTGGGGACCAACAATAGTTTAGTTGGGGGGAATGATGGGCTCCTAAATAGCCATCTTTTTCACTACTTTTTATCCTCTTTCTAGAACAAGTTGATTGCACATAGACATGAATTTATGGTTTTAAGCATATGAACTTATGGTTTCTATGTATATGTTATATATGTGTGTGTGAACATAAGATGGAAATATGGATACTTCTAAAAGACATAATATCTGCTTAAATTCATGGACATGAATGGTGACTATAATAGTTATACATGTTAATGGATTTTTTCTCTCCTAAGCTATGTTTTGGGTAGTTACCTCCTATAGCCATAGGATTTGCAAGAGTGATAATTAAGACTTACACCTTTTCCTAATATTGATGATGTGGATATATATGTATATGGTTGGATATGTGCACATTGATTGTTTTGCAGGACTTAACCGTGGATATTCAAAGACTAGCATACTAGCGCATGAGTCATCAAAGCCAACCGTAGATTGCAAAATCTTCGCAAGAAAGTCAATACTTTTTGTTGCATGCAATGCGTAGATTTAGTGTGTGCTATATTCTAGGATTGTTTATGGTCAATAATGTTTCTGTTATGAAACTTTATGAGTTGTAACTGATCCTCAATTATGAAGTGATCATAGATTTAGGAGTTAGTTGTAGATTCCTTTTAAATAATCGACTGTGTGACTCTTTTGGAGTTAGTCGAACATACTAGTTTTTAATAGAACTTTTGCATAATTTTTCAATCAAGTGTAATCATTTTATGAATGAATAGAATGTTCAGTTCAAGTTTGCAACTTTCATCTTGATTGTACTTCTCATTCACTCATTCAAGGGGGCCCACTTGATGAGTGAATTGTTTTGTTAGTGTAGATTTCATTTTCCTCTTCATTTGTATATTTTAGAACTCTTCTGTTCCTATAGCTACTGATATTAGAATTAGTAGACTGTTCCTACAGTACAGTCAGTTGGAGTAGTTCCTAACTATGATTTCTTGCTTTGATTATAATACATTTTCTTACCCATTTTAGAATAGTTTTCCTGAAGCATAAGCATTTGAATTCCTTAGGTAGGGTTAGGAGAGGAGGTTTGAAGCATATACTTTGTAGATACCATTCCAAGTTTACATCCCTGGTCGATAATTAAATGAGACCAAATAATGCATTTAGGAATCATTTGGGGTGTCCAATCCTGAAATAGGAAATCCATTGCTCTAGGTTTCTGATACTATTTTTTGGCCAAGCAGGTAGCAGACTGAAAAATACAAGGTTGTTTCTTACTTGTCCAACTAACAAGTCTTTCACCAAATAAAAATACTCCTCCAGTGGTACTCTTCCTATCATCTATATTTCCAGCCCAATCTACATCACTATAGACTCTTAGTTCAAACATGCCTTCCTTTGAATACCATAATCCATATTCCTCTATTTTCTTCAGGTATCTCAAGATTCTTTTCACTGCAACCATATGTGAATCCTTTAGATTGGTAGAAAATCTAGCAACAATCCCCACTGCATGTGCTATATCTAGTCTACTATGTACTATATACATCAGTTTACCAATCATGGATTGGTACAATGTTTGGTTGACCTCTGTGGATTCATCATCTTTAGTCAGTTTGTAGCCTATGGCCATCAGTGTTCCGACTGGTTTAGCATCTTCCATGCCAAATGTTTTTAGTGCTTCCTTTATGTATTTTGATTGTGTGATGAATATTCCATCACTCTGCTGAATAACTTGCAAGCCTAGAAAGAACTTAATCTCTCCAAACATAGACATTTCAAACTCTTTTCTCATCTCATCAACAAATGATTTATAGATATTATCATGTCCTCCAAAAATTATATCATCCACAAATATCTTAGTAATCAAAATAGAATCATAAGACTTTCCTTTCATATACAAATTGTTGTTCTCATTGGTTCTAACAAAATCAATACTTAAAAGATAAGTATGTAGTCTTTCATACTAGGCTCTTGGTGCTTGCTTTAAACCATATAAAGCTTTGTGTAATCTACATACCATGTCTCTCTTTTCTGGATCAACAAACCTTTCTGGTTGTTCTATGTAGACTTCTTCTTCTAGTATACCATTCAGAAAAGAAAACTTCACATCCATTTGATAGACTTTAAACTTTTTGTGAGTAGCATATGTAAGTAACATTCTGAATCCTTCTAGTCTAGCAACAGGTGCAAAATTTTCACCATAATCTATGCCTTCCTCCTATGCATATCCCTTGCATACAAGTCTAGCTTTATTTCTTGTAACCTCTTCATTTTCATTCAGCTAATTTCTAAAAATTCATTTAGCACCGATAACATTCTTATCTTTTGGCCCACGTACTAAAGTCCATTTTTTTTTTCTCTATCTATTCTATCTCTTCATTCATTGCACTTATCCACTCATCATTTTCAAATGCAATCTTAACATTTTTTGGTTCAAACTCACAAACTAAGCATGTACCTTGTTTTGACTTACTTCTTGTCATCATGCCATCTTGCTTGTCTCCAATGATTTGGTTCTCATGATGATGTCTTCTAAAAAATCTTACTAGCACCTTGTCTCTTCTTTGTTGTTCATCTTGTTCAGGTTCATTTCCTTGCTCGGTAGGTTCTTCCTGATTGTTGGTTTCTCTTTGATGTTCCTCAATGTTGGTTTCCTATTCCTTGGTCAACTTAGCCTATGGCTTTGGTAGGTACTTTGGATGTTCAATGTAAGGGAATCTATGATATTCTTCCAGTTCCCTAGTTCTCTTTTCACTATTTTTATCATCAAATTGATCAACTCTGACATTTTCACTTTCAATCATTTTGTTAGTCACTTTATTCAGACACTTATAAGCTTTTCTTTTAGTGGAATATCCAAGAAATATACCTTCATCACCTTTAGAGTCAAATTTACCATTCCTATCATCTTTCAGAATGAAATACTTACTACCAAAAATTTTGAAATAACTTACTGTCGGTTTGTGACCAAACCATAACTCGTAGGGTGTTTTACTTGTGTCCTTCTTTAATTGTACTCAGTTTAGAACATAGACAACTGTGCTAATAGCCTCTCTCTAGTATGTCTGAGAAACATTTTTCTTTATCATCAGCATCCTTGTGTAATCAATAATTGATCTATTCCTTCTCTCAGCGATCCCATTCTACTGAGGTGTTATCAGTGCAAAAACCTATCTTTTTATACCATGCTCATTACAAAAATTAGTGAATTCATCAGAAACAAACTCACCTCCTCGGTCATATCTCAAGAATTTGTGTTCTTTCCTGATTTCTTTCTCTACTTTTTCTTTGTACCATTTAAACATCTTAAATGCTTCTAATTTCTCTTTTAATAACATAACAGTCATCAATCTAATGTAATCATCAACAAACCGAATGAAGTATCTATCTCCATAGTAACTATGAGTTCTCATCGGACCACATAGGTCGGTGTGAACTAACTCTAATATTCTTTTTGTTGAATAATCTTTTCTCTTAAAACTAGATTTAGTCATCTTACCCTTTTGACATTGGTGACACATAACATGATTTGGTTTACTTAGGCTAGGAAGACTTATAACCTTTTTATTTTTACTGATCTTAATCATGTTATCAAAGTTTACATAACACAAATTTTTGTGCCACAACCATGAATCCTCATTATTCATCATTAAACAGGTAGACTCTGTATTATCAAGATAAAACAAGTTACCTTTCGATTGTGCTCTTGTTCCAACAAGTTTTCCTCCATCATCAAATATCTTCACCTTCTTGCTCTCAAAGGCTACTCAGTGACCTGAGTTGTTTAGTTGTGCAACACTTAGAAAATTGTAATTTAGTCCTTCTACCCAATAGGCATTATCACATTTGATTTTATCATTTATTAGCAAGGTTCCTTTTCCTCTAACCATACATGGTGTATCATTACCCATCTTTATTGATCCTCCATTGTATTTCTCAAGATGATCAATTTTTTCTTCATCACCAGTCATGTGATGTGTACAACCACTATCAATAATCCATGTATCATTTTTATTATCCTTAGAAATAAGTGTTGTTTCTACATACCTTTCTTCTTCCTTAGAATCATCCTTCATCGCAACAAATACTAATTCAACATCATCATCAGTATCAATATCAGTATCAGTATCATTCTCTTCTGCAATGTAGCATACCTTTTTACCCTTATCATTGTTGTCTCAGTTGTCTCTAATATTGTTTTGGTAACTTCTGTTGCTTCTTCTTCCATAGCTTCCTTCACCAAATTGATCTTTGTTTCTATCATCTTCTTTCCTGTTTGGGCATCTAGCAGCAATATGACCAATTTCTTTTCAATTAAAACATGTAAAAGGAAATTTACCATTATATCTACCTTTACCTTTAGGTAATCTCTGGTCCATAAGAGCTTCAAGCTCATCAAGATCATCATCAGTATTACTGTCACTATTATCATGTCTATTGCTAGATTTACCGATCTTTAGAGAACTCATAAAAGCATATTCAGTAGACGGTATAACACTATTATCAAAGTTGTTCAATTCAAAAGTTGTTAACTTACCAATCAGATTGTCAAGAGTGAGATCATTGCCAAGTACAGACCTCATTTCATGTATTACAGAAATTTTGATTGCATAAGCAGGTAATAAGGTTCTCAAAAATTTTCTTACCACTGTATCTTCATCAATGACACCACCAGATCCTTGGATAGCATTCACTACCTCTATAATTCTATTTGTATATTGCACAATATTCTCACCTTCTTTCATTTTCATATCATCGAATCTTCCTCTTAAACTTTCAGCTTTGGCTCTTTTTACATTTGCATCTCCACCATAAACTTGTGCAATTTTCTCCCACATTTCTTTTACAGTAACACAATCTTTGACATCTTCAAATTCGGCATTAGACAAAGCAAAAACAATCTCCATCATAGTAATCTTATGCGCATGTCTATCTCTTAGTTGATCAAGACTCAAAGGTCCAGTAGGTAGTGCTAAGTAGCCATGGTCCAGTATGGTGATGGTAGAATTCTGAATTCTAGATATATGTAATCTCATGTAGCTTTTCCATATTGTAAAGTTGTCGTTGTTTAGCTTTGGCACATCCGTCTTATATATTTTGTGATCTTTTTGCTAAAGTCCTTAAAACTCTATTCCAAGTAACCAGTGCTCTGATACCAATTGTTAGAATAATTTAGAGGAGGGGTGAATCAGTTAGATCATTTACCCATTAATCCCATTTACAAAATTTATCTCTAAAAACAATTTTAGCAAATATCTGCAGCTCAGTAAAAACAAATAATAAATTGTTTGTGCCTTTACTGATTACCAGTTAATTTCTCCTAGTGATTATTGACCAAGTCAAATAAGTAATATGAAAAGTATGAAATCCAAACATTCAACACATAACACATAACACAAGAGATTTAACATGGAAACCCTATTAAGGAAAAAACCACTTGGGATCGGTAACCCAAAAACTTTTCACTCTTCTGAAGTGAGCTCGGTGAAGAGCCAACCCTGTTAAAGGTTACAAAACACACTGTAAGGTGTGACCTTGTTAGAGGATTTAAAACCAACAATTAAAATCCAACCAGAATTCACTATGGAGTTGATAGAGTAACAATGTACATTCTATGAATGACACAAAGACTTTCAAGTCTACTTGATCAAGAGATTTTTTTGTTAGAATGGTTAAACTATAACAGTAGGTGATCTAATTACAATACAACTTGAGTTTGTAGATGTTTAGTTTTATACTAAGCCTATAAAACTCCTCTAATCAATATATCAATTCAATCTTTCAATATTCAATAACTTACTACCCCTCGGTAATATAGCTCTCTGATGCTCGGTTAACTCTATAGTTTGGTTCTCCTTTAGCCAATATGATCAGGCATGTATGAAGATTGTTCACATGAAAACTTTGTAGTCTCCTTCTTGTTCTAGCATACACAATAGTGTAATCATTGTCTCTTAAATAGACAAGTAACTTGTTTACTTTTCATCCATCAGATTTTTCCACTTAATCTCCTTCGTAGATTTTGCCTCTTAAAACTTCTTTGGCAGATGTGTTTCAATTCCATCCTTTAGATCTTCTTCAAATTATGTTAGCCATTGATCTCATAACAAACTTTGTCTTCCACCTTGAAATCATACACATTCCCGCTCATCAATCTTGTTGGCTAAACTAAGCATTAAATGTTCGTATCCATTCTTAGTTAACAAATAAATGCATCGGTGAACCCTAGCTCGGTTATCACTATCATTCTGTATACACTACGCTACTCGGTTTATATCTGGTCTACTATGTTCTATCTAGTCTAGTATGTTCTATATACATCAGTTTACCAATCATAGATCGGTACAATTTTTGATTGACCTATGTGGATTCATCATCTTTAGTCTATTTGTAGCCTGTGGCCATTGGTGTTTCGACTAGATTAGCATCTTCCATGCTAAAAGTCTTTAGTACTTCCTTTATGTATTTTGATTGTGTGATAAATATTCCATCACTCTATTGAATAACCTGCAATCCTAGAAAGAACTTAACCTCTCCAAACATAGACATTTCAAACTCTTTTCTCATCTCATCAACAAATGATTTATAGATATTATCATGTCCTCTAAAAATTACATCATGCACAAATATCTCAGCAATCAAAATAGAATCATCAAACTTTCCTTTCATATACAAATTGTTGTTCTCACTGGTTCTAACAAAATCAATACTTAAAAGATAAGTATGCAGTCTTTCATACCAGGCTCTCGGTGCTTGCTTTAAACCATATAAAGCTTTGTATAATCTACATACTATGTCTCTCCTTTTTGGATCAACAAACCCTTCTGGTTGTTCTATGTAGACTTCTTCTTCTAGTATACCATTCAAAAAAGAAAACTTCACATCCATTTGATAGACTTTAAACTTTTTGTGAGCAGCATATGCAAGTAACATTCTGAATCCTTCTAGTCTAGCAATAGGTGCAAAATTTTCACCATAATCTATGCCTTCCTCCCATGCATCTCCCTTGCATACAAGTCTAGCTTTATTTCTTGTAACCTCTCCATTTTCATTCAGCTTATTTTTCAAAATCCATTTAGTACCGATAACCTTCTTATCTTTTGGCCTAGGTACTAAAGTCCATGTTTTGTTTTTCTCTATTTGTTCTATCTCTTCATTCATTGCACTTATCCACTCATCATTTTCAAATGCAATCTTAACATTTTTTGGTTCAAATTCACAAAATAAGCATGTACCTTGTCTTGACTTACTTCTTGTCATCATGCCATCTTGCTTGTCTCCAATGATTTGGTTCTCAAGATGATGTCTTCTGAAAAATCTTGACAACACTTGGTCTCTTCTTTGTTGTTCATCTTATTCAAGTTCATTTCCTTGCTTGGTAGGTTCTTCCTAATTGTCAGTTTCTCTTTGTTGTTCCTTAGTGTTAGTTTCTTGTTCCTCGATCAACTTAGCCTGTAGCTTTTGTAGGTACTCTGGATGTTCAATGTAAGTGATTCTACCATAGTCTTCCAGTTCCCTAGTGCTCTCTTCACTATTTTTATCATCAAATTCATCAACTCTGACATTTTCACTTTCAATCATTTTGTTAGTCACTTTATTTAGACACTTATAAGCTTTTCTTTTAGTGGAATATCCAAGAAATATACCTTCATCACCTTTAGAGTCAAATTTACCATTCCTATCATCTTTCAGAATGAAACACTTACTACCAAAAATTTTGAAACAACTTACCGTCGGTTTGTGACCAAACCATAACTCGTAGGGTGTTTTATTTGTGTCCTTCAATTGTACTCGGTTCAGAACATAGATAGCTATGCTAATAGCCTCTCTCTAGTACGTCTAAGGAACATTTTTTTCTATCATCAGCATCCTTGCACAATCAACAATTGATCTATGCCTTCTCTCAATGATTCCATTCTACTGAGGTGTTTTCGGTGCAAAAACCTATCTTTTTATACCATGCTCATTACAAAAATTAGTGAATACATAATAAATAAACTCACCTCCTCGGTCAGATCTCAAACATTTCAGTTCTTTCCCAGTTTCTTTCTCTACTTTTGCTTTGTACAATTTAAACATCTTAAATGTTTCTAATTTCTCTTTTAAGAACATAACAGTCATCAATATAGTGTGATCATCAACAAAACCAATGAAGTATCTATCTCCATAGTAACTCTGAATTCTCATAGGACCACATAGGTCAGTGTGAACTAACTCTAATATTCTTTTTGTTGAATAATCTTTTCTCTTAAAACTAGATTTAGTCATCTTACCCTTTTGAAATTGGTGACACATAACATGATCTGGTTTACTTAGGCTAGGCAGACCTCTAACATTTTTATTTTTACTGATCTTAATCATGTTAGAAAAGTTTACATGACACAACCTTTTGTGCCACAAGCATGCATCCTCATTATTCATCATTAAACAGGAAGACTTTGTATTATCAAGATAAAACAAGTTACATTTTGATTGTGCTCCTGTTCCAACAAGTTTTCCTCCATCATCAAATATCTTCACCTTCTTGCTCTCAAAAGCTACTCGATAACCTGAGTTGTTCAGTTGTGCAACACTTAGAAAATTGTAATTTAGTCCTTCTACCCAATAAGCATTATCACATTTGATTTTATCATTTATCAACAAGGTTCCTTTTCCTCTAACCATACATGGTGTATCATTACCCATCTTTACTGATCCTCCATTGTATTGCTCAAGATGATCAATTTTTTCTTCATCACCAGTCATGTGATGTGTACAACCACTATCAATAATCCATGTATCATTTTTATTAACCTTAGAAATAAGTATTGTTTCTACATACCTTTCTTCTTCCTCATAATCATCCTTCATCACAAAAAATACTACTTCAACATCATCATCAGTATCAGTATCAGTATCATTCTCTTCTACAATGTAGCATACCTTTTTACCCTTATCATTGTTGTCTCGGTTGTCTCTACTATTGTGTTGGTAACTTCTATTACTTCTTCTTCCATAGTTTCCTTCACCAGATCGATCTTTGTTTCTATCATCTTCTTTCTTGTTTGGGCATCTAGCAGCAATATGACCAATTTCTTTGCAGTTAAAACATGCTAAAGGAAATTTACCCTTATATCTACCTTTACTTTTAGGTAATCTCTGGGCCATAAGAGCTTCAAGCTCATCAAGCTCATCATTAGTATTACTATCACTATTATCATGTCTATTGCTAGATTTACCGATCTTCAAAGAACTCATAAAAGTAGATTCAACAGACAATACAACACTATTATCAAAGTTTTTCAATTCAAAAGTTGTTAACTTACCAATCAGATTGTCAAGAGTGAGATCATTGCCAGGTATAGACCTCATTTCATGTATTGCATAAATTTTGATTGCATAAGCAGGTAAGAAGGTTCTCAAAAAATTTCTTACCACTGTATCTTCATCAATGAGACCACCTGATCCTCAGATAGTATTCACTACCTCTTTAATTCTATTTGTATACTGCACAATATTCTCACCTTCTTTCATTTTCATATCATCGAATCTTCCTCTTAAACTTTCAGCTTTGGCTCTTTTTACATTTGCATCTCCACCATAAACTTGTGCAATTTTCTCCCACATTTCTTTTACAGTAACACAATCTTTGACATCTTCAAATTTGGCATCAGATAGAGTAGCAACAATCTCCATCATAGTAATATTATGCTCATGTCTATCTCTTAGTTGATCAAGAGTCAAAGGTCCAGTAGGTGGTGCTAAGTAGCCATGGTCCAGTATGGTGATGGCAAAAATCCCAATTCCAAATATATGTAATCCCATGCAGCTTTTCCATATTGTAAAGTTGTCCTTGTTTAGCTTTGGCACATCCCTCTTATACATTTTGTGATCTTTTGCTAAAGTCCTTAAAACTCTATTCCAAGCAACTAGTGCTTTGATACCAATTGTTAAAATAACTAAGAGGGGGGGTGAATCAGTTAGATCAGTTATCCAATAATCCCATTTACAAAATGTATCTCTAAAAACAATTTTAGCAAATATCTATAGCTCGGTAACAACAAATAATAAACTGTCTGTGCCTTTATCGATTACCAGTTAATTTCTCAAAGTGATTACCGACCAAATCAAATATGTAATATGCAAAGTATGAAATCCAAACATTCAACACATAACACATAACACAAGAGATTTAATGTGGAAACCCTATTAAGGGAAAAACTACCTGGGAGTGGTAACCCAAAAACTTTTCACTCTTCTGAAGTGAGCTTGGTGTAGAGCCAACCCTTTTAAAGGTTACAAAACACACTGTAAGGTGTGACCTTGTTAGAGGATTTAAAACCAACAATTACAATCCAACCAGCATTCACTATGGGTTTGATAGAGTAACAATGTACATTCTATGAATGACACAAAGACTTTCAAGTCTACTTGGTTAAGAGATTTTTCTGTTACAGTGGTTAAACTATTACAATAGGTGATCTAATTACAATACAACTTGAGTTTATAGATGTTTAGATCTATACTAAGCCCATAAAAAATCCTCTGATCAATATATTAATTCAATAGTTCAATATTTAGTAACTTACTGTCCCTTGGTAATATAGCTCTATAACGCTCAGTTAACTCTGCAGTTTGGTTCTCCCTTAACCAGTTTGATCAAGCATGCATGAAGCTTGTTCACATGAAAACTCAGCAGTATCCTTCTTTTTCTGGCATACACAACAGTGTAATCATTGTCTGTTAAATAGACAAGTAACTCTTTTACTTTTCATCCATTAGATTTTGCCGCTTAATCTCCTTCGTATATTTTGCCTATTAAAACTTCTTGGCAGATGTGTTTCAATTCCATCCTTTAGATCTTCTTCAAATTATATTAGCCGTTGATCTCATAAAAACTTTGTCTTCCACCTCAAAATAATACACATTCCAGCTCATCAACTTGTCGGCTAAACTAAGCATTAAATGTTTGTATCCATTCTCGATTAGCAAAGAAATACATTGGTGAACACTAGCTCGGTTATCACTATCACTCGGTATACACTACACTGCTCGGTGTATACTATAGTCTTCATTTACCGACCACACTGCTTTGTGCATTTCAGCTTCTTTCTTCTCAATATATTATTGAAACATAATCAAGTCAATAATATGAACTCATAGACTCGTCAATAAGTCACCAAAAGTTTTCCTTATCCTCATCTATTATATCCATCTTTCTCCATGTAGACATCTCTGTTCTTCATCTTTTTATCCTCTTATAGATGTTTAGATGTTTACAACTATCATGATAAGTATTATCAAACTAGTTGACATCAATGACAACATAATGACTGATTCAATTATACATCAAAACATTTTACGATAGCTTGGTGATCTCTAATCACTGATCTTCAAGTCATCTTGGTGTACAATTAGTTGTAGTTCATCAGATAGTGTTGGTATATCCAAGGTATACAAATTTTTTGACATTCCATAATGGATTTGCTAATTCTTGCTTGATGAAGACATCACTATTTGTCATCATATTGGAAGCCACTTCCTTGAGATGGTTATCAAATGAAACATCGGTGATACCCATTTTGAACATGTTGTTCTTCACTCATTAATAGTTAATGATCAAGCATATCATATCCCTAGTTTGTTGAGTTGGCATAATTCTTTAAATTTGCAATGAGTAGGAGAATTTTTCAGATTTGGTTCAAGTGTTGTATATAATATTTTTAGACCTTACACTAATGATTTAAGTTGATTGCATGGGTTTATGTGCACCAAACTGCCATTTGAGAACTTGAAGTTTGAGTGATGATGATGGACTATCAATTTATGACAACATAACCACTCATAGGGTAATTATAAATCTAATTTTCAAACTTGACACTGTTATCATCTTTTGTACTAGCAACTTTGAAGTGTTAGTGTGATTATTGATAGTGAAAAGATGAGACATCATCTCACCTTAAGGAAATATGATGATTCTAAGGCATGTGATTAAAGGATTGTTAGAATACTTCATAGGATAATGCAATGAGATAGAATTACCAATTTCAATACTATCAAAGTGGTGCAATGAAAATTTGGTAGGGTAAAAGCATGTAATGGTGATTTTCTAATGCCATGATCTAAGGATTATCATTTACATCCATGAAAGATAAGGAGGAAGTGTTTCAAATATAAGACTATAAAAACCTCTTGGACTGATATGGGATCCTGGTAATTAGATCTAGCATACAGGTACAAATTATTTGTGGGCAAACAATCTCTAGGAAATGAGGGTTGTAATGACCCCATTTTCCATGTGAAAATCCAACAAATGTTTCTAGCCTATTTTATTCTTGTAGTCTAGGGTGAAGATTATAAGGGAATAAATTATTTAAGTTAATTATATTAAAGTTACCCCAATAGAATTAAATCCTAAGGATAACTTTATTTTAATTAATTTAATTTAAGTGACTGAAGTGAAAAAAATATAAAGTCACTCTATCCAATATTTTTAAAGTGACTTAAATGAAAAAAATAATAATATTATAAAGTCACTTCATTAAATTTTGATTTAGGTGATTCTTCTAGAAGCTTCAATAGAGGTTAAATCATATCCTTCTAGAAGATTCATTTGGATCTTTAAAATGAAGTGTAATGCAAACTATTTGGCATCTATTATTGACTTATTAAGTTTGAGATGTTTTGGAAGAGCTTGTGTTTGTAGGTTCAACATTCCTTAGAAAAAAATACCCAAGGGTATTTGATTGTTTAGAAGACAACTCATTTTGTAGACACTAAAAAATGGTCCACAGCTATGTGTCCACCTTTTTTAATGTATTTAATGTCTAATTTTAATCCCTAATTTACTAATATTTCTCCTCAATTTTTCCTCATTTTTGAGCTAATCAATCGCTTTTGAAATCATTGTAATTCATTATCAAAATTATCAAAGTCATCAAAATTGATTCTTTGCCTCATCAATAATCATCAATTTGGTCAAAATCAATTAATTTGTCTTCTATAGGGGTAAATAGCCTATAATTTATCTCTAAGTCTTAGTCTTGATAAATAAATTACATTTATTTACCCCCCTTTCCCTAAGTTTCACAATTAATTAATTTGACATTAATTAATTGGCTAATTTTTTATTTATGGAATTTTCCTAATTTCTAAATCCTAATTTCCATTTTGTGAGAATAAACGAATTTTAAAATTTAATAAATCGCTCCTTTTGCCAAATTGGATTTTATCCCTTAATTTATGCTTCACCCACTTTTCTAGCCTCCACTTCCTCTTTTTTAGCCTCCACCTTCCCTTTTATTTGTGTCATAAATTATCATAGTTTATGACAATTTTCCTTTTCCCCTTTTGTCATAGTTTATGACAATTTTTCTTTTTTCCTTTTGTCATATTTGTCATAGTTTATGATAATTTTTTTTAACTCACTAATTTCTAATTATGCTTTTAATTTGTCATAAGTTGTCATAATTAACGACAAATTTCCTCTTTCAAATTTGCCAATTTCCATAATCTATGACAATTACTCTTTTGCACAATTAATTGCTAAATTTGTAATTTCTCTTGCAAATTCTATAAATAGAGATCATTTCTCTCATTTTTGTTTTAACCACACTCCTAGTATTCTCATGCTATCATTTTTCTTTCAATCATTTTGTGCATCTTGTGTCATTATTAAGAGAAACATAACATCATTTTTATGGAGAAGAAAGGTGAACATAGGAGCTACACTTGAAAGGGAGTTTTGTTGTTTTAATCTCTTTATATCTTCAAGTGGATTTTATTGTAGATTAGATTGGTTTGCATATATTGTATGAGATTTGTGGTTCTCTCATTTATGCTTTCCATATCATTTTCTAATCCTACATTTGGTGAACCCGACATGAACATGCAATTCTAATATCTGTTTCTTATTTTTCATGCAGGTAGAGGAACACAATTTGTGCATTTGGAGTCTAACTTGTGATACATGTAGGATTTTATATTTCAAACATGCAACAAATCAAATAATTTTAATTGGTTTTTAAAATGAACAAATTTCACATAGCCTAATTAGAAGGGTAAATGAACTACACATTGCACATAGTCTAATTAGGAGGATAAATGAACAACAAATTGCATATAGCCTAATTAGGAGGAAATGAACAAGAAATTTCACATAGCCTAATTAGTGGGTAAATAAAATATAATTTTCACATAGTTTCATTAGGTGGATCAAAGAGGCCAACAATTTTTCACCTAGATTTAATTAGGAAGGAAAAGAATAAAATTTTATCATATTTCATCACATTTCCTTTCTTAATTAGTTAATGAACAACAATTTTCACCTAGTTTTAATTAGGAAGGAAAAGAAAAACAAATTGTCATATTTCAATCATATTTCCTTTCTTAATGGGTTAATGAACAATGATAACTATACAATTTTAATTGGGAAGGAAAAGAACCATAAATTGTGTTTTCTATCACATTTCCTTTCTAATTGGAAAATGATCTTTTTCTTTTAAATGTTTTGCATGTATTCTTATTTGTAATCCCAAAGATTTGTATGGACGTATCCTCTCCCCTCGCCTTTGCGGATCTTAGGTGAAGAGAAATTCATGCAATTCTTTTAGAGAGGCTTGTCTTGGACCAAGGCATTCACTTAGAACATGCCAAGGGATGACCTCAAGCATAATAGGCCAAAGCTAGGTCTCTATCCAAACCACTATATAAATGTGCGATTGTGATTAATAATCCAATCGACAGTTTGGCTGGGTGATAGCTCTCCTCCAATACCCTTGTGGTGCGTAAAACCTTTCTTCTCAAGGCTGGGCACCTCTTGCAGGAGTTTATTACACCACCCATTGAAGTGGATGTCCCATACTAAACACCTTGTTCTAGTTTTCCAAAAACCTTCTATTTACTGATGCAATGGGTCAACCATGCCTGTGAAGAAATCTCACACTTTTGTGACTCATAGTAGAGATAGCGGTTCCTTAGGAAGTGATGTCCCTTGGAATTAGAACTTTGGTGTGCCTAAGAAGTGAGTGCACTGTAAGGTGGAGACTATGTCTCCAAACTTCTAGGCTATCCTCTATGAGTAGGCATGGTTGAACTTTGTTCAAGTGGGAATTCAGTGGATATTGTCCTTCCAACCTAGGTTGTGGTGTATTTTTTTTAATTTTACAACAACCATTCTTCTTGATGTGTCTTGTATCAGTGTTCAAATATTTAAAACATTTCCAAAACACTCATAACACCTTGTAAAATATTCAAAACCTTGTCAAAAAAATTCCAAGACATTCAAGAGCATTTCACAACCTTGTCATAGACTTTTCCAAACATGAAATTTTAGAACATTTTCCTTGGAGCCTTGTTGCAAACCTAGGATAATATTTTGCATGATTAATCCTCATTTTTCATCTTCATATCATAATCATTTTGCAATCTTTGCATACATTGTTGTATCTTCCCTTTCTTTGAATTTTTAATTTCAACTCATTGCATAAAGTTGTCCTCATCATATTCCTCATTTTGATCCTCATTTTAGTCCTATTGCATTTTGTATTTAGAACCTTAAAAACTTTGAGAAATCCCACAAAAATTGAAATGTCTCTCCTTATGTTGCTGGAAACAAGATCTTGACTTAGTCCCTATATCCATTTTTACCAAAATTGTCCATTTTTCCTTTTGTCAAACTCCATCTTTGTCATCCTGGATTTAACCCAATCCCTTTTATCAAGTTATCCTTTGTCCTTTTGATCCTTTCAATTCAAGATCCCTATTCAATTTCCTAAGGTTATACCCTTAGATTTGTATTTTCCAAAGATTTTGTCAGAGTCAAAAATTCCAAAAACATAGTTGCACTTTGTATAATCATTCCAATAACCTAAAAAATCCCAAAAAAATTGCATTTTCATATCTTCCTACATTTCATTTGCACATCATTTCAAAAAATTCTTTCATACTTTAGGTTGCATTATCATACTCTAACTTTTCAAAAATCCAAAAAAGTTTTGCATTTGCATATCTCCTAAGTTGCATTTTGCATATAGTCATCATGTCAATTGTGACAAGACAACTAGGTTCTCACAAATCCATGAATATTTCAAGTAGTGCCACACAAATACCCTTTGACTCAAGACAAGGTATACCTTTTCAAACATAAGGCTGTGACCCAAACATCATGTACTCTCCAAGACAAGGGATCCAAACATTTCCTAATCCAAGACACATGATATTCTCACATGGTCAATCACATCAGTCTCATGCATACCTGATCCAGAAGTTTCAAGAAAAATTGGATAAAGAAGAAAATATTGGATGAAACTGTTAATAAGATGATGGATAATGAAAATTTTGGTGAAATTGACCTACTATCTCTCATTGAAAAATCAAAGATGACATAACTTCTTTCACAACTAGATGAAGCAAAAGAAAACTTCAACCAAGGACAATCCAATCACATTCAAGACCAAAATTCATTAAACCAAGTCCCAAGGAAATCATTCAAACAAGTTCCAAATCAAACCTTTGAACCAGGGCATGGAATAATCTAATCAGGGCCACCACCAAATTATGAACCAATATTTATTCCAATGTGATCAAATGTCCCTCAAACAATTTTACAACTTGTTATGCCAAGTTTTTCTCAATTAAGCACAAGCTCAAAAAGGACATGTTTTGGACATCCATCAAGGATAATTAATGAGAAATATTTTGTGGATCATGATCGATTAGCACACACTTCACAACATGTAAATATGGAAGTAGTATCACCAATAAGATTAACCAAACAACAAAAATTCAAACCTAAAACTTCAAAGAGTTTGTTTCAAAAATTGGATTGTACATATGAAGAGGATGAAACAAATAATTCACTCATGTCTAGCAATGGCTCATCCCAAGATAATCACATGGATGACATACTTATCTCCCATCAAGAAATTGACTTTCAAGAAACATCCATGTCCCCTTCCATCCCTTTATCCCCTAAATATTCACAAGATAAATTCCCTCCATCTCCCACCAATGAAATATCTAATGATGCAACCTTCCAAGGGCTATCCAAATAATAAATCCAAGCTAATCCATTTTTTGATGCAATTCCCTTCCATGCTTCCAAAATGATAGATTCAATGCCACAATGTACTCCATATATACATGTATTGTCTTAAAATGGAACCACTTCCATGATAAGAGCATTTAGCCCTCCGAGTAAGTATTATGTGGTCATGTTCAGTGCCTTGATCAGGTCTTTGCATGTATCTGGCTTTTCCCCCTATTTTGCTTCCCTCTCCACCTATTTTTCACTTCATATCTACATTTCTTGGCATTCTGGGCTAAGGTCTTGAGGTTTTTGACCTCAAGGTCAAAGTCAACCTCATCCCTGACCCCCGGTTCAAATTTCAAGTTTTTCTGATTTCTGGGCATCGGGTTTCATAAAGATTCTTTTTCCCACCTCTGGGTCGGCCATTTCGAGTTTCAGAATGGTAAATACTTAAATTATATTTAATATGGGTCCATTTCTAGGGGTTAATGTTAATTGGGATTTAATTCCCCAATGTCGGCCTTCTTTAGAGGTTTGTGCCCTAATTCACTATAAAAGGAGGCCTTCCTCCCTCATTTCCACATCCATTCTCACCAAGAAATCTCTCAAGCTCTCAAGTGCAAGCAAGTGAATTCAAGCATTCAAGCAAGTCTTCAAGCATTCAAGTGTTCAAGCATTCATTCATCAAGGAGATCCATTATTAGCCATTGAAGGATTCAATCTCTTTGGAGCCCCCTTGAAGATCCATCCTTCTACATTCATCCAAGCCTCCTCATATGCAAAGATCAATTCAAGATTGGTGTTGAAGATCAAATGCCATTGATTTGAGACATCCTACATTCATTCTACATTCATTGGAGCATCCCTACTTGTGGATTTGAGGATTCAAATCCTCTACAAGGACTTCAACATAAGCGAGGTGAATTATTTCATTTGCTTTGTTTATGCACATTACAATTCAATTCAATTTCAAGGTTAATTCCTAAATTGGGGTTTGATTAAGGCAAACCCCCCATACAAATAACAAAACCCCCTTTTTTCTTGCAGGTATAGGTGCAGAACTTCGGATCTAAGATTAGATTTAGATACCTTTTTCAGAAAACTTTTGAGATCTGAGAACAAAGTCAAAGTCGACCTTCAGAATAAGAATGTAGCCTTTGACCTTTTATGAGGGTCAAAGACTACTTGCTGTCAGAAAGATAAAAGATTTGTGGGTTTTCTTCGTCTCAGTATTTCCAATCTGAAATAGGCTGTAGAATTTCCCTAAAGTACACACATACATCATAATTTGGCATTTTCCAGATTTCCCCTATTTTGAGGTCAGTATTTGAGTTTCAATTATTTCAGATTTCAAACACAATTCTACTATAGAAAATATAAGGTTTTTCTCTCTCTTTCATATTCTCCATAGATTGATTCAATTGTGTATTAACCTTTTGGTTGATCAAATTAGATCTCTCCTTTGGGAATGTGGATTTAGAAGTGGATCTCATATTTCCCCCACATTCAATAGAGATAATTCCATTTTTAACATCATTCATTTTGGTGAACCTGACATACTTACTCTCCTTTCTTTTGTGGAATTGGATGCCCTATTGTGTTTTGTCATTTTATTGGTATTATATTTCTCTTTTGTGTTAAATCTTGCATGCTAATTAGATTTCAAAAATAAAAAAATATTCATGCTTTATGTGTTCTTAGTTTAGTTCATTTGCATTACATTGGTTTATGAGCTTTACTACTACTAGTCCTACTTATAACATTCTAGTTAGAAGAATTCGTAGACTCATGGGTGCCTTTGATCCTAAATCTTCCTCTCCTTTCCTTAAGATCTCCGATGACAATTTAATTCTTCATGATTCCAATCCTACTACGGAGAAAAACTCTTCTTACTCATGTCATGATGAGGATGATGCTTTAAGAGTTCCTCCTGAACAAGTTCAAAAAATTTCAACTGAACTTGATAAAATGGGTAATTGGCTTATCCAAGAGGACCATAATCAAGATTCTAGTCAAGCTATAGAGGTTCTTAAGAAAGTTCTTTGTGATAGTGATCAAGGTGTTAACCTCTTGCATGGTATTAATCACTTTGTTCATTCCAGTGTTAAACCTCTAGCTCAAGAAGCTCAAGATTTAAGGTTGATTCCTCCTATTACTAGTGTTGAACCTCCTTCTAATCCTTTACCTAGTATGCCTACCTATACTCCTTCTTTGGTGACTGTGACAGTTCCCTCTATTCCTATGAGTGTTCCTCTTGTGTCCCTACAACACAACCTTCATATCATAATGTTCATTTTACTTATTCCAATCTACTTCCAACTGTAGTTCCTAGTGTTCCTCTAGTTGTGTCTTCTATTCCTGCAACTTCTTACACTTTACCTACTGTGTCTAATGTTTCTAATCCTCCTATTTCCTCTAATGATTCAACAATCATTAGTTTGGCTCAAACTGTGTCATCCTTACAAAAACAACTTGCTTCCTTAACTCAAAACAAGTTTAGTATTCCTACACATGACATGGGAAGTCCTTTTTCCTTGGATATTATTCGTACTCCTATTCCTTAGCAAGTTGATATGCCTCATCTTGAGAATTATAATGGAAAAGGAGATCTGTTTCATCATGTTAAAACATTTCAAATCCTTTGTAGTGATTATGCTCATGACCATAGGATTTTAGCCAAACTATTTTCTTGAACCTTCCATGACAAGGCCTTACAATGGTATTGTTCCTTGCCTCCTTATTGTATTGATTCCTTTCCAAAAATTGCTAATGCCTTTATTCAACAATTTCAAAACAACATTGGCCTGCAAGGTTCTTTAACTGATTTGATGCATTGTAAACAAAGTGCTAAAGAAAAATTAACTAAATTTATTGGTAGATTTAAGCATTTGCATGCTCAGATTTCCTATCCTATTCCTGATATAGATATTCAACATATGTTTATTTTAAATTTGCAAAAGGATATTAGAGATAAGATTTTGTTTATTGAATTTACCTCTTTTCAATAACTTTGTGCAATGCTTCATCATTATCAATTACAAGTGAGTCAATTTGAGAGCACCACTCCAATGGCTCCTGTTCCAATTGATAAGAGTGATGTTGCTCCTAATCCAAACATATTTCAAAAATTCAACAACTATGTCAACATAAACAAACAAGCAAATGTAGTTGCTGATCAAGTTGTTGTTGCATCTCACAATGCCACTTCTGCATCCACTTCTTTTTTATTAAATCATACATTTACTCCTTTTCTAAATCTTTACATACTATTATGAATAGGTTGTTAACTGCTAATATGATTACTTTACCTCCTATTTGACCTCTTTTACCTGCTACGATTGCATCTATATCTTTTGATCAAAATGCTTTTTGTCAATATCATCATCAGAATGGTCATGATACTGAGAAGTGTTATTCTTTAAAACATAAGGTTCAAGACTTAATTAACTCTAATGCCTTATCTATTGATAATCTTGATGGTAGTGGGAACAAATCTATCTCTCCTCCTAATCAAAACCTTCAAATCTATACAAATCCTTTACCTACGCATGATACTAATACCATTTCTCAACCATCTGCTATGGAAATTGTATATGATTCAAATATGGATGATCTCAATCATGTTGTTAATCAAGTGGAGCATGTTGGTCAATCTGTATCCCCACATCAACCTCAACCTCAACCTCAGATTCAACCTCAAGTTCAATCTCAACCAAAACCTAAGCCTAAAATGAAAACTCAACCTAAAGATTGACAAAAACCTAAGAATAAAAGACCTCAAGAACTTTTGATTACCTTTGATGACTCTAAGACTATTAAAGCTCCTGATGGTCCCCTTTACATTTATGCTAGGATTTCTCAGAAACCTACTCGTGGTTGTCTTGTTGATCCCACATCCTTAGTCAATGTTATAACTGAAGAAAATATTTTTATGAAAAGCTTACAATGTGATTCTTATGATACATCGGATGTGTGGATTAAAACTTGCAATGGTTTTCTTTATCCATCATTTGGTTCTATTACTTTACCAGTTGAACTTTGTGGAAAAATTGTGAACACTACCTTTGTTGTTGTTCCTACTTCTGATCAATTTCAAGTTAACCTAGCTTTGCCTTGGTTGATTGCCATGCATGATGTTGCTTCACCTATCCATAAGTTTCTTAAATTTTTTCATGATGAAGAAGTAAAGATGGTTAATCATAGTTTATATCAACCTTCTAGGCCTAGAGATTGTGTTGCTCTTGATTTCTTTTGGTCTTCATTACCTAATTCATGTCCTCCTCGACCTGATAATCTTTTTTGTTCATATCAAGCTTATAAATATCACAATATTCTTGAATTAAGCATACCTACCATGGATCTTAATCATGGTCTTTTTCCTACACCTTCTATACCTCCTTTAACTATGGCTTCTATTTCTGTTAATCAAGTTCCTTCTATCAATTTTCCTAAAGAACCTATCAAAGATCATGTGATTGTTCCTCATATTGTTGATAATCCTATTTATCTTTCTAAAGAACTTGTGAAGGATCCTGTGATTATTCCTCCTAGATCTCAACCTATCTCAAATAAATCAAAATGCAATCGATCTTCCAATGAACATCTTAAAAAACATTGTGCTCATGCTAAAGCTCATAATTCTATTCTTCAAAGATCTCTACCTTCTTCGGATAAATCTATACGTGATGTGTTAGAAGAATTTGTTACTAATAATGATGTTAAGATGCATGATTATGATGATTCTATTCATATCTTAGATCCTATTTTGATTAATTTGGATGAAGAAGATACTCATGATGTTAATGATGAATATGAGACTATTGACATTGACATTGATTTACCTAATATGCTTTCATCACAATTAACTCTTACACCTAGTGTCAAACATTGTGATTCTCAAGAGGATCCTTGTTTGGAACTGGCTATCATTCTTACTATGTTGGATATAGTCCCTCTTGCGAGTTACCCACCTTCCCTAAATGATATACAACGAGATGGGGAGAGTAGGTGGCATGCTTGATTAGCTCACCCTTCATGGTAGCTTTTTTGTGTGTTTTCCTATTGTACTATGTTTCTCCTGTAATGTGTTTGCTAAATGTTGTTAGATTCTTTTATACGATCCTTGTTACTCAATTAGTACAAGGTGATGAAGGAATTGTAACTATTGTTCAAATTCTTCTATATGTCTCTCTATTCTTCTATGCATTGTTCAATGTTATGTTTTAATCATGCTATTGTTCATAAATTTTTCCTTGTGTAATCTACTTGATTCGAGATATGGTAGCACTAATTCTTTTTGGTCTCCATGTCATGGTCAAAAAAGATTCTCCTTCGTATATCTTATGTGATATTTCCTCCTTTGTGATCGTAGTTCTACTTTCTTTGGGGAATGATGTCAATTCATTTGCAATAATATCATATATATATTATCTTATGATCATATTGACCCCACAGTAGGTAGATCCCTTATGTGTTCTCTATATGTTTCTATGATATTTCTCTTGATTTGTCTTCAACTAGGGGTATCTCGACGTGGAAACGTAATCAGTAGAGTTGTTTATGTTTCTGTTAAAGCCATTTCTCCTATTAAAGTGTCAACAATGACTTTAATGTGGGGGCATACACTATGCTCACCTCTTGCACACACGCACTTTTTGATACGCACATATTTTTCAAGATACTTTTCTCCCTTTTTGGATTAGTGACTAATCCTTAAAGCATGGATTTATACTTTAGGATCTCTTGATCCCTCCAGTTTCAAATATACATATATTTTGATCCCTTAAGGTTAGAGGTGTCCTTAAGACTAGATCTCTATTTTTTTTGGTTTTATTCTTATGTAATAGAATATTCCTAAGGGTAAATCCTTGATGGGTTGACTAGTGAGTAGCCACATTCACTAGGAAGTTCAATTCCATCTTTCCAGTTGTGTCGTTTCCTTGTGTGGTTCACAATGGGACATAAGTTCTCATTGGGCAAGATAATCACACCCTTTCTTTCTCTCTCTAGAGATGTCTCTCTTATTGTGATATGGGAGTCGACAAAGACTTGAGTCCCTGGGGATTTGAGGTTTCTCATTGTCCCTTGGATTATGATAAGATTATCTTTTCATTTTGATCTCCTTTACCAAGAGTTTGCATCGACTCCATACTCTTGCTAAAGTGGGGGCTTAATGTATCATCTTAAAATGGAAGCACTTCCATGATAAGAGCATTTAGCCCTTTGAGTAAGTGGTCTGGGGTAGTGTTAAGCATCTTGATCAGGTATTTGCATGTATCTAGCTTTTCCCCTTGTTCTGCTTCCCTCTGCACCTATTTTTCACTTCATATCTGCATTTCTTGGCATTCTGGGCTGGGGTCTTGAGGTTTTTGACCTCAAGGTCAAAGTCAAACTTGAAGGTCAAAGTTGACCTTGACTCTAACCTAGGTCAAAGTTGATCTCGACCCTGACCTAGGGTAGAGTCAACTTCATCCCTGACCCTAGTTCAAATTTCAAGTTTTTCTAATTTTCGGGCATCGAGTTTCAGAAAGATTCTTTTTTCAGCCTCCAGGTCGGCCATTTCAGGTTGCAAAATGGTAAATCCTTAAATTACATTTAATATGGGTCCATTTCTAGGGTTTAATGTTAATTAGGATTTAATTCCCCAATGTCAGCCTTCTCTAGAGGTTTGTGCCCTAATTCACTATAAAAGGAGGCCTTCCTCCCTCATTTCCACATCCATTCTCACCAAGAAATCTCTCAAGCTCTCAAGTGCAAGCAAGTGAATTCAAGCATTCAAGAAAGCCTTCAAGCATTCAAGTGTTCAAGCATTCATTCATCAAGGAGATCCATTGTTAGCCATTGAAGGATTCAATCTCTTTGGAGCCCCCTTGAAGATCCATCCTTCTACATTCATCCAAGCCTCCTCATATGCAAAGATCAATTCAAGATTGGTGTTGAAGATCAAATGTCATTGATTTGAGACATCCTACATTCATTGGAGCATCCCTACTTGTGGATTTGAGGATTCGAATCCTCTACAAGCACTTCAACATAAGTGAGGTGAATTATTTCATTTGCTTTGTTTATGCACATTACAATTCAATTCAATTTCAAGGTTAATTCCTAAATTAGGGTTGAACCAAGGCAAACCCCCCATACAAACAACAAAACCCCCTTTTTTCTTGCAGCTACAGGTGCAGAACTTTGGATCTAAGATTAGATTTGGATACCCTTTTCGGAAAACTTCTGAGATCTGTGAACAAAGTTAAAGTCAACCTTCAGAATAAGAATGTAGCCTTTGACCTTTTATGAAGGTCAAAGACTACCTGCTATCAGAAAGATAAAAGATTTCTGGGTTTTCTTCATCTCAGCATTTCCAGTCCGAAATAAGGTTGCAGAATTTCCCTAAAGTACACATAGACATCAAAAATTGGCATTTTCTAGATTTGCCCTATTTTGAGGTTAGTATTTGCCTTTCAATTATTTCAGATTTCAAACATAATTCTACTATAGGAAATATAAGGTTTTTCTCTCTCTTTCATATTCTCCATAGATTGATTCAATTGTGTATTAACCTTTTGGTTGATCAAATTGGATCTCTCCTTTGGTAATTTGGATTTAGAAGTGGATCTCATATTTTCCCCATACATACATTCAATAGAGATAATTCCATTTTTAACATCATTCAATACACAATCCTATTCAAGAGAGCCTTGTGCAAAGTTCATCTCCTTCATGCAAAAACATTGACCCCTTTCTAGATTCACCCATGCATATCCCAAGTCAAACCCCATGTCAAGAGGAAGAACCAAAGCACAAAGAAATAAGTTCTAAAATAAATCAAGATCAAGATACCAATAATGACCAATCGAATCCAATTGTTGACCAAGATTCCACTTCCATTAAGCCTCATAATGATCCCATATCCTTGAATTTCCCATCCAAGATGACCCCCTTCCCTATCAAGAAAAAAATGTCCTTCCAAGTCTTATTGACCTTCCCCTTCCTAAGAAAGATCATGATCCCCCTTCCAGTCTTCCTAATGATTCCATTCAAAACCAAGAGAAAAGAACCTTTAGTATGGAATCTAATGATCCCATTCCAAGTCAAGATCAAGGTGTTCCCTTTCTTGAAAACCCTCCACATGATCCATTCATACCTAAAAACCCTCCACATGATCCATTCATACCTCCAGATTCTTCACATGATCTAGTCATACCTCTAGATTCTCCACTAGATCCCATCATCCCTTTGGATCCTCCTCAAGATCTTGTCATTCCTTCATGTCTTTTCCCTTTTCTTCTATATCCTTTGTAAGATTCTATTCTTCTAGATGATCCTATCATTATCCCATCGTAGGATCCCATTATTCCTCCCGATCCCCTTCTTGATGAAAACCTAGCAAACATGCATCTTGGAAACACAAAAAAAAAAATTAAAAACAAAAAAAATGGTGTCTTGATGAAAACCTGGAAACATGTGTTTGATATAGAAAAGAAAGAATAAAGAGAAAAAATTTGTCCAATAGTTAAAATCTGGTAAACAGGCGCTTTGGGCAAGTACCATGGTGAAAACTTGGCAAATAGGTGCCACGTGTAGTGAGTCGTTGCTCTTCCATCTATCATGGTTCCACCTGGCATTACTGATATTCCCTAATCATATATTTTTCTTATGAGTCTGTCCTAGTACCCCTTCATGGCTTGTTACTGGTTAATATTCTTTGTCACTTTCTCAAAAGATAGCTAGTCTGTACATACCTCATCCTTGGCCTTTTGTACATAGTGTGTTTTGTCTAGGGGCATTACTGTTTGTTGGTCTGAATTTGAATTTGAGTTGGGGGCACGACTTTGAACATGATTGATCCTAGTGATCATCATTTTATCACATTGAAGACAATGACCTATAAATATCCTTAATGATCCTCAAAAAATCTATAAAAATCATAAAATGTCATGAAAAAATCCTAAAAATTCAAATATGAAGCTGAAAAAATCCTAAAAAATTCAAATACGAACATGAAAAAAAATAAACAAAAATCTAAAATGTCTTGAAAAAATCCCTAAAAATCATATAATATCCTGAAAAAATTAGTAAAAAATACATAATGTCCTAAAAAAAATAGTAAAAAACATATAATGTCCTGAAAAAATCAGTAAAAAACACATAATATCTTGAAAAAACCGATAAAAAGCATATAATGACATGAAAAAAATTCAAAAAATCATAAAATGTCTAGGAAAAAACCTAAAAATTGCAAAAGGTCCTCAACAAAGATAACAACCAAAAAAATCACTTATCTCTAAAAATCCTAAAAATTTGTAAAATCTTTTAAAATCAATTTGCAATAAAAATTGTACATAATCCTTCCTTTTGTGTGAAAAACATGCATGCAAACACAATATCAAAACACGTGCTTCCACGTAATCATGATTTCACAAACAACATCATGATAACAATTGATCTAACACAAATCAATCAATCAACCGATCAATCAATCAATTTTCCAACCTAATAACAGTAACAACAAATGTCCAAAAAAAAAAAACCACTTCAACAAGTAACAAAAAGATCAGAATGGCTTTTGTATCACATTATTTCAGTGAGTTGTTTTATCTTTTATTTATTTTCTTTCGATCATGTTCCTATGCTATTCGATGATATTAATAAAACATATGAGAATGGTCGAGATGGTTCATGATTTTTTCTTTTATTTTTTATTTCTATCTGTTGATTGATCTCATGACATTCCAGGGCATTTCTTTAGTATGTGTCAGGAAAGATGAGGTCATTTTCTATCTGCATTGTGTTTGTTTTACACAATTGGATCACATTATCGCTCTAGCTCTTTATGCCATGATGTGCCACTTTCCTTTTGTAAAATCAAAATAAAGCTCCAATAACATGAAGTGCACTTATTAACGCAATTCTATCATCTCTTACTAACATCGCCTGTCTCATTTTTGTCTCCCGCTTGGAGACACCAAAAAATCCTTTAGAAAATAAAAGTATTTTTATTTTTCAAAAATCCATGATGATATCATCATTTGTTAATTAATTAATTAATTTATTATTATGTCATTAATTCCTCCTACCTTAATTAAAAACATTTAATTAAGGAATCCCTTCCAAAAATGTTTAAATCTAATTTAAACATCATTCACCCCAATATTTATTAATTATTTAATAAATTGATCCAAACCCTTTAAATAAATCAAATATTTATTTAAATCCCTCAAAGCCCTAGAATCTTCTAGAAATTCTTAGACTTTCCTAAACTTCCCTAAACTTCCCTAAACCATTCCTAAACCTATCTAGAAGGTGTTTCCTAACCTTTTTAGCCTAATCCAAGTCTCTTTGACTTTTGGTCAAAATCCTTCATTAATGAGCCTTACAGACTCATTAATGATCTCTTACACACTCTTAAAGGCCTCTTAAAACCTCATAAAGAGACCTATGTCTCCTCTTCCACACTTTTTCCCCTTGCACACTTCCCTAGTGTTGCTCACACACGTGTGAGCAACCTTAACCCAAGGACAAACCTTACCATACCCCAAACCTTACCTCTAACTCTACCCTTGACCTTACCTCTGACCCTAACTCATCTTCCTAACCAAATCCCTTCCTCAAATCCTATAAATTCCCTCTCTTCCAAGATTAAACCATTAGCTTAGTTCATATCATTTATGCATTGTTATCATGGCAGTTTGCATCTAGATCATCTTAAGCTTTTAGCATAATTGTTAGATTTTATTGTTTTTCAAGATTTCTAACACATCTTAGCTTAGCATAATGGATTAAACCTAGTTTATTTCATTGTTTTTTGATATTATTTTCATCATATCACATCTCTATTTGGATAAAATCAATCTTAGCATAAGCATCATGTAGCTTAATCTACATCTTAGCTTCATTTTGGTTCCTTGGGCTCTAGGGGAAAATCAGGTCTTCTATACCTAATTTTTTGCCAATATAGAGTATCCATGGTAATTTAATGATCCCAATCCCCCCTAATCATCATTAGAGACATGCTCCATGTGTTTTGAGAGCACACCCACATCCCTAAATTAAGATAAAATTGAATGGTGACAGGGTGCTCCCGTTTTAGCTCTATCTGAACGACTTTGCAAATAGTTTTCTTTATATGTTAGGAATATGCTCATAAACTAATGTTTGATTGTCTACGCCTGTTCCAAATAGATTAGGTTTGCATTGATCACATTTTGGCACACAACCCCTTATTCTCTGAATTCTAGCCTGGGGCATCTTATTTTCTTGTCTTTGACACCATGCCACTTGCGGCATCACATCAAAGAGGGGAAAAATGTAGACACCTAAAAATCCTTTAGAAAATAAAACTATTTTTATTTTTTGAAAATCCTTGATGATATCATCATTTTTTAATTAATTAATTAATTAATTTATTATTATTTCATTAATTCCTCCTACCTTAATTAAAAACATTTAATTAAGGAATTCCTTCCAAAAATGTATAAATCTAATTTAAACATCATTCCCTCCAATATTTATTAATTATTTAATAAATTGACCCAAACCCTTTAAATAAATCAAATATTTATTTAAATCCCTCAAAACCCTAGAATCTTCTAGAAATTCCTATACTTTCCTAAACTTCCCTAAACTTCTCTAAACCATTCCTAAACCTATCTAGAAGGTGTTTCCTAACCTTTTTAGCCTAATCTAAGTCTCTTTGACGTTTGGTCAAACTCCTTCATTAATGAGCCTTAGAAACTCATTAATGATCCCTTACACACTCTTAAAGGCCTCTTACAGCCTCATAAAGAGACCTATGTCTCCTCTTCCACACTTGTTCCCCTTGCACACTTCCCTAGTGTTGTTCAGACATATGTGAGCAACCTTAACCCAAGGTCAACCTTACCATACCCCAAACCATACCTCTGACTCTACCTCTGACCCTCACTCCTCTTCCTAACCTAAGACCTTCCTCAAATCCTATAAATACCCTCTCTTCCAAGAGTAAACCATTATCTTAGTTAATATCATTTATGCATTGTTATCATGGCAATTTGCATCTAGATCATCTTAAGCTTTTAGCATAATTGTTAGATTTCATTATTTTTCAAGCTTTCTAACACATCTTAGCTTCTCATAATGGATTAAACCTAGTTTATTTCATTTTTTTTCATATCATTTTCATTATATCACATCTCTATTTGGATTAAATCAATCTTAGCATAAGCATCATGTAGCTTAATCTACATCTTAGCTTCATTTTGGTTCCTTGGGATCTAGGGGAAAATCAGGTCTTTCATACTTGATTTTGTGCCAATATAGAGTATCCATGGTCCTTGAATGATCCAAATTCCTCCTAATCATGATTAGGTACATGCTCCATGTGTTTTGAAGGCACACCCACATCCCTAAAGCAAGAGCAAATCAAATGGTGACATGGTGCTCCTGTTTTAGCTCTATATGAATGACTTTGAAAATAGTTTTCTCTATATGTTAGGAATATGCTCATAAAATAATGTTGGATTGTCTACATCTATTTAAAACAGATTAGGTTTGCATTGATCACATTTTGGCACGCCCGATGGGACCCTACACGCCTCCAAAACTACATTTTTTAGGGTTTTCCAAGCAAAAAACTCACTTTTTCAGAAAAAGTCATCATGTTCTAGGTGAATACTCATATGAGTAAACTCCCTAGAGTACTTTCTCATATGAGCTAGGACCTTGACTCATACTGGGACCACCCAATACTCGTATGGCCTCTTTCTAGTCAATTCTCACATGTTTTTAGCTCTCTGGCCCTGTTTGGTCGTGCCAGAGTCCATCCTGACTTGTATTGGCCCTACCCATCACTCGTACAAGTAAAGGAATCTGAATACCCTACCCTATTTACTCATATGGGAAACAGGGGGCTTTTGTAAGACCCTAGGCCAAGGCAAAGTTGGTTTTTTAGGTTTTTGAGGCCTTTCTAGGACTTCTTGGCTCCAAATTTTTAGTTTCTTGTTATCTCTATTTTGTAGATTAAAGATTGTCATTAGTATCAAAGTTAATCATTTGATTACCGATTCTATTAGTTAGTAAATGGAAGTACTACAAGTAATTTATGCTAGTCGGTTGAACTACATAAGCCTTCATAGCGAGGTATCTCAAGGCAGTACCAAGAATAGGAAGTTGATAGTTCTAACTGACCACTAGAGCACCTTTACTGAGCATCAGTGTACACCGATACTGAGCACCAATAATCACTGATAAGACTAGATAATTGAGCACCAGTATATTAACTAAGCAATATTGTTAGTGTTTACCAAGCAATCTAGGAAATGACATACAATTTAGTAATGGCACATTTACCTATGTAAATGATTACAACAGATTCACTAAATGTCTTACCAAGATTGAGGATCATTTATTATAGATGTAATCATTAATTGAGATGATGATCTCTATGTAATTGCTAGATCTAGGTTATTTTTATACACCGATGATCTTAGGGTTTTCTCTAAGATATTGTAACCTAGTTTTGTAAGTGGCAAAAGCTGTATGCTGTATTATTGTAATTCATGTCATTTTGACATATGGATGATAAGGTGAGAGACTAAGTGTGATGAACAAGAGAATAATTTCTTGAAGCATCTACCATCTTCAAGACATCAATATTTAGATATTGTTGAGCAGTGAATCAGACAAGGATACCGAGTAGAACAGAGTGCAAAAATCTACACATTGAGGTGATACAATATTGAGATTTCATTGATTTGGATCAGAAAAAGTTAAGTTGTCAATTTATAGATACTTTTCTATTATTCTCTTACAATTATAATGGCCCCAAAATATCCTAACAGAGTAGACCTAACAGTCTTTTGTAAAATCTCTTAACCGAGTGCACACTCAAGTAGTGTTGTTAAAATCCTTTAATGAGGTAGATCTAGCTGATCTTTGTTTACTCCTAATAGGGTAAGATCACCAGAAGTGATCACAACTTGTAGCCCTGATAGGCAAACATTTTCTATCTACAGTAGTGAAGATTTGTGGGTGTCATCCCCACCATAATTTTTACCTTCTAACAAGGGTTTTTGCATGACCAAAATATCTTATGTTATGTGATTGAATTTTTGTTTGATTTCATGCAATTTACCTTCATAAGTTAATTGAATGAATGATCCATACAATGGTTTCAATTGGATAGAATATATACTACTATTTGTAGGTCTATTTTAAAGTTGAAAGTTTTTATGGGCACTGACTCATTCCTCCCCTCTTAGCACCCTATTTCTCAATCCCAACAATTGGTATCAGAGCACATATTTCTTATTGGATAGTTTAACCATCAAAGGGTAAAGATCTCATCATGGAAAAATACAAGTTACACAAAACTATTGAGAATCAAAAGATTCAGATGCAAATGTTTGTAGAGAAATACAAGCAAGCTAAGGAGACTTTGAAGAAGTTACTGGTTCAGAGAAAGAACTTGGCTATCATGGAAAATGAAACTACCTACCATGAAGAAGACATTGAAGATCTATTTGATCACATTGGATCAAGTTTAGGCAGCATTTCTGATGGTTCTGAAAGTGCACTATCTGACTTATCTGAAAAGAATGTTCATCTGACTGAACAAGTGAAATCCCTACAAATCGGTCAAGAAGCACAAATGGTAAGAATGATTGATGTCATGAACAATGCTAGACAAGTAGAACAAGAGAGGAATCTGGAAATTAAAGATAGAAGATAGATTACTGAACAACTAAAAATGAAGGAAACTGAGATTCAAATACTTACCGAGCATCACTTTGAAATTTACAACCAGATGATTACTATTAACCAGGAGATCAACCAAGTAAACAATAAGATTTCAAGGAAACTTGAAGACACTGGATTATGAAGGGAAGAAAATGAAAAAAAGAGAAATGAAGTCAAGATGCAGCTTCAACACAATGAAATGATGAAAAAGGATGAAGACAATACTAAGAAGATTGATGAGTTTTTGGTTAATCAAAGAAGATATGGAAGTAGAGCTGCAATAGGCTATACCAAGCAAGGTGAATCATCCAAACAAGATGAACAGAGGAATGAAAACCAAAGTCAAAGACCTAAGACTCTGACATGCTATCACTATGGCAAGCTGGGACACACTTCAAATGTTTGTAGGAGTAAAGAACAAGGTAATCCAAAAACCACTCCTAAGTTTAATGGTTACTATTATTAATGTGGTAAATTTGGGCATCAAGCATTTGAATTAGAGCTAAATTGAATAAGAGTCATAACAATCCTACCATGGAGAAATTATGTTATACTTGCAACAAGCATGGACATACTTCACAGGAATGCAAAACTAAAATGAAGCAAGTATGGACACTGAAAGAAAAGAACAAAACCTATAAACCAAGAAGACAAGGTAAATCCTACACTTGGGATTACAACACATGGGTTAACTGTATGACATGTGGAAGGTATAGACACATAGAAGCTAATTATATGAGGAAGAGATGGATTGGTCAATCTCTATGTTGGACAACATCTTTGACATGCATGCACAAGTCAGTCTTGAGCACATTTCTCTAGCCAACTTGAAAGAGGAATGGGAAAACCTCTTGGATTCTTTGAAGAAAACCCATCAACACATTTTTGATAAATTTTAAGTATACATTTTTGTATTTGGAATTAATATCAAAAAGGGGGATAGTAATGTATATGCCAAATTTTGTAAAAATGCTAAGTATACCACATATTACTGGGAGCATGCACCAAGGGGGAGAAATGTTTTTTGAATTTTTAAATTTAGTTAAGTTATGTATATGGCGGAGCTAGAACAAATTTTGAGGCACAAGATCTATATACATTCAAGGTTTTGATACTAATGCCAAAGGGGGAGATTTTTATCTCTATTTTGTGCATTAAAGATTGTCATTAGTATAAAAGTTAATCAGTCGGTTACCTATGCTATCAGTTGGTAAATAGAAGTACTACAAGTCATTTATTCTAGTCGATTGAACTACATAAGCCTTCATATCAAGGTATCTCAAGGTAGTACCAAGAACAGGAAGTTGACAGTTCAAATTGAGCACCAGAGCAGCTTTACTGAGCATCAGTGTACACTGATACTGAGCACCAGTAAACACCGAGTAGACTGGATAACCAAGCACTAGTCTATTAACTGAGAAACATTGTTAGTGTTTACCGAGTGATCCAAGAAATGGAATACAATTTAGTAATGGCACATTTACCTATGTAAATGGTTACAATAG
The DNA here is from genome assembly GCA_027943335.1 of Chamaecyparis obtusa. NCBI lineage: Eukaryota > Viridiplantae > Streptophyta > Pinopsida > Cupressales > Cupressaceae > Chamaecyparis > Chamaecyparis obtusa. Next base: position 1,977,976 of record BSBK01001668.1, read on the forward strand.
ATTCACTAAACATTTTACCAAGATCGAGGATCATTTATTATAGATGTAATCGTTAATTGAGATGATGATCTCTATGTAATTGCTAGATCTAGGTTATTTTTATGCACCATTGATCTTAGGGTTTTCTCTAAGATATTGTAACCTAATTTTGTAAGTGGAAAAATTTGTATGCTATATTATTGTAATTCATGTCATTAGTATCAAATTTAATTAGTCAGTTACCTATGCTATCAGTCGGTAAATAGAAGTACTACAAGTTATTTATGCTAGTCGGTTGAACTACATAAGCCTTCATACCGAGGTATCTCAAGGCAGTACCAAGAATAGGAAGTTGATAGTTCTAACCGAGAACTAGATCAGCTTTACCGAGCATCAGTGTACACCAATACTAAGTGTCAGTAAACACTGAGCAGATTGGATAACTGAGCACCAGTATATTAACCGAGTAACATTGTTAGTGTTTATTAAGCAATCCAGGAAATGGCATACAATTCAGTAATGTCACATTTACCTATGTAAATGGTTACAATAGATTCACTAAAAATATTACCAAGATCGAGGATCATTTATTATAGATGTAATCATTAATTGAGATGATCTCTATGTAATTGCTAGATCTAGGTTATTTTTATGCACCGTTGATCTTAGGGTTTTCTCTAAGATATTGTAACCTAATTTTGTAAGCGAAAAAACTTGTATGATATATTATCATAATTCATGTCAGTTTGACATATGGATGATAAGGCGAGAGACTGAGTGTGATGAAAAAGTGAATAAATTCTTGAAGCATTAGCCATCTTCAAGACATCAGTATTCAGATATTGTTGAGTAGTGAATCAAACAAGGATACCGAGTAGAACAAAGTGCAGAAATCTACACATTGAGGTGATACAGTATTGATATTTCATTGATCTGGATCAAAAAATGTTAAGTTGTCAATTTACAGATACTTTTCTATTATTCTCTTACAATTATAGCAGCCCCAAAATCTCCTAACAGAGTAGAACTAACAGTCTTTTGTAAAATCTCTTAACTGAGTGCACACTCAAGTAGTACTATTAAAATCCTTTAATGAGGTAGATCTAGTTGATCTTTGTTTACTCCTAATAGGGTAAGATCACTAGAAGTGATCACAACTTGTAGCCCTAATAGGCAAAACATTTCTATTTATAGTAGTGAAGATTTGTGGGTGTCATCCCCACCACAATTTTTACCTTCTAACAAGGGTTTATGCATGACCAAAATATCTTGTGTTATGTGATTGAATTTTTTTTTGATTTCATGAAATTTACATTCATAATTTAATTTAATGAATGATGGATACAATGGTTTCAATTAGATAGAATATATACTACTATTTGCAGATCTATTTTAAGGTTGAAAGTTTTTGTGGGCACTGATTCATCCCTCCCCTCTTAGTACCCTATTTCTCCATCCCAAAATTTCTAACCCCATATTTTGCAGGTGCTCTCAAAAGCAAGTAAAATATCAAGAAAACCTAAAGCCTTAAGTCTTGTCAACTTTTTTGATCAATTAGGAACTTCAAAGATTTCATTTGGTTGCTTAAAACAAACACTAAACACACTCTTGAGTTTATTAAATAAAAGAATTTGCAAATATTTCCTATTTGTTCCTAATCAGTCCTAATCAACTTTAAATCTTCCTATTTGGTCCTAAAATCAATCAAAATCACTTCTAAAGGTTCTTTAGTTGGCTAAAATGAAATTCAATCATGCAAATCTAGGGCTTTAGAAATGCATTCATGCAAAGTAGAGAAACCTTGTCTTTTTGGTGCATAAAATGAACTTCAAATTTGCATCTCATCTCTAAATGATTCTAAATCAATCCTAAGTGCATTAAAATGGTCCTAAATCCAAATCAATTCTTTGTTCTAAGTTGGAGTGAATTTCTTTTTGATACAGGAGCATCTCGGGTCCTTAGCAATCCTGTGTCACCAAAAAGATGTTTGACATTTTCTGTGTTGCTCGGTTTCTTCTTTGACCTAGTTGGCTTGGTAGTTGGTTGATTTCCTTTGTTAACTAAGTTTGGTCAATTATCTCTCAGGCGGTCGATTATTTCACTGGCACTCGACGATGCTTGTCTAGCACTCGGTCATCATTTCTTATCAAGTTGTTTATTTTGGATTTCTGTTGAGGCTGACTTGTGCATTTAATTTGGGTAGAGGATTTAATGTTGGTATCTATTATTGGGAATCATGTGGACCTAGATCTGGTCATCCCTTCTGTGATTTTTGAATCTGAAGGCTGACTTGTATCAGTTGCCTCTTGTATAAAAGTAGATGCTAGATTAGAGTTTTAGTAATTTTTAGTTAGTATCAGATAGAAGATAGAAGATGTATCATCTTCAAATGGAAGAACTTGCATTTTAAGATCATTTAGCCCTTTGAGTGAGTGGTCTGGGATCATGTCAAGTGCCTTGATCAGGTTTTTTCTTGAATCTAGCTTTCTCCCCCCGTTCTGCTTCTCTCTCCATTTGTTTTTACTTTATTTCTGCATTTCCTAGCATTCTGGATTGAGGTCCTAAGGTTTTTGACCTCAAGGTCAAAGATGACCTTGAGGGTCAATGATGACCTTGACCTTGACCTAGGTCAGGGATGACCTTGACCTTGACCTTGGGTGGGGTCTACCTCATCCTTGACCCATGTTTCAAATTTCAAGTTCCCATGATTTCCAGATGTCGGGTTTCAGAAATATTTATTTTCCCTCTTCTGGGTTGGCCATTTCAGGTTTCAAAATGGTAAATCCTTAAATTTAATTTAATTTGGGTCCATTTCTAGTGGTTAAGGTTAATTGGGATTTAATTCTCCAATGTTGGCCTTCTTTAGAGGTTTGTGCCCTAGATCACTATAAAAGGAAGCCTTCCTCTCTCATTTTCACATCCATCATTCACCAAGCAACTTCATGGTCAAGAGCTCTGAAGGAGATATTCACAAGCCATCAAGTTCTCTCTCAAGAAAGATCAAGCAAGCATCCATTCTTGAGAAATCATCCATTCAGGTCCTCTTTTCCATTCAAGTTCTCCATTGAAGATGAAGGATTCAAGCATTCAATTATTTGAAGGGATTTGGTTCAAGCATTCAAGATTCATCATTCAAATCCTAAATCTATCCATCATGATGGTGTGATCTTCCTTCAAGATCCTTTGTTCATCTTCTAGATCCATTCATTATTCTATCAAGGTGGATTCCAAGCATGCAATCATGAAGGTTTTAGATTTACATTTATGCTTTTGATTTACATTTTCCATTGTTATGTTCAAGCTTCCATATCAATATACATGCTTACATTTCAAATAAAATTGCATATCTATTGAATTAAATAGCATCATTGTTAGATCTACTTCTACTACTTGCTAGCATTCTCCATTTCAATTTCATTATTAAGGTTGATTCCAAACTGGGGTTTGACTAAGGCAAACCCCTCAAAAAAAAAAAAAAACCCCCCTTTTTCTTGTAGGTACAGGTGCAGAACTACGAATCCAAGTTTGGATTTGGATACCCTTTTCGATGAACTTTTGAGATCTATGAACAAAGTCAAAGTCAACCTTCATTTGCAAAAGATAGCCCTTGACCTTTTATCGGGGTCAAAGACTACCTGCTGTCAGAAAGATAAAAGTTTTCTGGGTTTTCTCTGTCTCGGCATTTCCAATCCGAAATAGGTTTTAGAATTGCTCAAAACTGCACACAAACATAAAAAATCATCATTTTCTATATCTGCCCTATTTTGAGGTTATTATTTTCCTTATATTTATTTCATATTTCAAGCATATATTTTCTATAATAGATTATAGGATTTCCCCCTTTCTTCATATTCTCCATTGTTTGATTCATTTGTGTATTGATCATTTCTTTGTGATTAAGCCATTTGGATCTTTCCTTTTGGGAATTTGGATTGAGGATAGGTCCTATATCCACAACATTTTCCATACTCCCACACTACATTTACATATTCACATTTTAATTCAATTCATAATAGGATGAACACCATTTCATTCTATTCAGAAGATTAGAGATTGTTGGTAGATCCTCGCATGTTTGAGGACTTATGTACTTCATTGTAATATTTGACCTGAACTAGGAAGGACTTACAACCTGACATGTGTAATTCAATTTGATGATAATAATGTAAAGTCGATCTACATTCTCTCTCTCACATGTGTTTTTTTTCTTTCGTGTAGTGTTGAACAGGGTGGATCTGGTTAGGGTGTGCCAGAATTTGGCCCCTATCATCCTCCATTGGGTCAGGTGGTATCAGAGAAAGGTGAGACCTGGATCTAGGTTTGCGAATCTAGATTTGAAGGTTCCCTCTTGTCAAGTCCTAGTTAAATTGTCATGGGGTATCAAATTGTGATCTGAACTTGCAAATGCAGAGGATTTAAAGATGGTTCATGGGAGGTTGGATGTGGATCCAGGATTGGCATATATGCTAAGACAAATTATTGCTAGATTAGAAGCTATTGAGAAAGCCCAACGCAGAGGAAGACATCTTGAGGATGTTAGTGATGATGAAATTGAGGAATAACAAGTTGATGTAGAACCTACACCGATGATGGATCGGGGTGAGGAAAGATTGTTGAAAGTTTTGACAAAACTAAATTCTACACCACATTTCAATCCTCCTGAATACAGTGGGAAATTGGATTCTGATGAATTGATGGACTGGATCACCGAAATGGAAAAGTACTTTGAATATGAAAATGTTCCTGATGAGAAGAAGGTGAAAATTGCAAGCAAAAAGTTGAAGATCCATACATCCTTGTGGTGGGAGCATCTGCAATTGGATAGAAATAGGAATGGCAAAGAAAAAATTAAGGTATGGAACAAGATGGTGAAAAAATTGAAAGTCAAGTTCCTACCTTGTGATTATCAGATTAGCCTAGTTAGGCGAATGCAAAGTTTGAGGTAGAAAGATAGCTCGATAAAAGATTATACTAAGGAATTCTATAGATTAGATATTAGATCTAGACATGATGGAGATGATGTGGAAAGAATTGGTAGATATTTGAATGGATTAAGAGTTTCTATCCAGGAAGAGATCAGCATGGTTAAGTTGGAAAGCCTTGAAGAATCCTATCAGTTTTCCCTAAAAGCTGAGGAGAAATTGAAAAAGAAGCATGAGAAAAGACAAAGAGGTAGAGGAGGTAGATTCCCCAGAGGAAGAGGTAGATCCTATGGTGAAGACAGTAGATCTGAACCTGAAAAGACAAATCTGGATAAAGGCAAGACCAAGTGGAAAAGTGAAAGTTCTACTAGAGGAAGAGGCAGTAGCTACCGAGGTGGTTATAATAGAGGTGGTTTTCAAGGAACTTGTTACAATTATGGAGAAGGATATAGATTTTTTGAATGCAAACATGTAAGTGAGAAGGTTGGAAGTAGCAGAAATGATTTGGTGCAAGAAGACTCACCGAATGAACTAGAGTTGGAAAAGAACTTGATGGTCAGGAGAGCACTTTGGAGTGAAGGTAAAAAGGAAGATCCAGTAAGGAAAATTTTGTTCAAGACTAGATGTAGAGTTTCTGATGAATTTTGGAAGGTAATCATTGACAGTGGAAGCTTGGAGAACGTGGAATCTGGGGATATGGTTACTAAGTTGCAGTTGGAAAGGTTGAAACACCCAAAGCCCTATCAAATTTCATGGATCAAGGATGAGCATACACTCTTGGTAAGTGAACAATGTTATGTGAATTTGAAAATTGGAAAGTACTATGATAAGGTGTTATGTGATATCATGCCTATGGATTGTTGTCATATTTTGTTGGGAAGACCTTGGCAATATGGTAGACATGCTATATATGATGGGAGATGGCATAAATATACTATTTGGGCTGATGGGAGAAAGAAAATATTTTTGCCTTTGATTGAAGAACTTGTTATTAGTGTTTGTACATCTATGAAAATGTGTCTGATGAGAGGAAGAAAGTTTGTTAAGGATTTGAATAAGAATGATGTATGTTTTGTTGTGATTCCTAACAAACCAAGTAAGAAAATAGAGGATAACATCCCTGAGGAGATTAATAAGATACTCACTGAGTATAAGGATATTATTTTTGATAATGTACCTAATGGTTTGCCACTGAAGAGAAGCATTGATCATTCTATGGGTCTAATTCCAGGAACTAGTTTACCAAATAAGGCACCACACCGGTTGACACCTACCAAGAACCAAGAATTGAACTGACAGATTCAATAATTTTTGTAGAAAGGTTTGATCAGAGAAAGTTTGAGTCCTTTTTTAGTACCTACTATATTGGCATGTAAGAAGAATGGAGAATGGAGAATGTTCACTAATTCCAGAGCAAGCAACAAGATAACAATGAAATATAGGTTTCCTATACCGAGAATGGATGACATAATGGATAGCTTGGCTGGAGTGAAATATTTTACCAAGATTGATTTGAAAAGTGGATATCATCATATTAGAATCAGAGAAGGTGATGAGTGGAAGACTTCTTTTAAGACAAGAGAAAGTTTGTATGAGTGGTTGGTTATGCCTTTTGGTTTAAATAAATGCATCGAGTACTTTTATGAGGTTGATGAATGAAGTTTTGAAGAAATTCTTGGGTAAGTTTGTAATTATGTATCTTGATGACATTCTGATATTCAATAAGACTAGAGAAGAACATTTGTTGTTGGAAACAATTGTCTGAAGGAAATTGCTACTCAATTATGTATTGTCTTTGATGTCACACTATGTCATAGTTCGCAGCAATCTGCTTCTACCGAGCTCAGTCGGTCTGCCAGACAGGGATATTAGTGCTTACTGAGTCCACTCGGTTATCAAAGGTAAAGGATTGTTGGTGTTTACCGAGTTCCCTCGATCTCTGAAAAATTATAAAAAGATATGGTCACCGAGCACTGTCGGCCCTTGAAGGATTTTTGCAAATAGAGTTTACTTAATTCAGCCGACTGTTATACTAAATAATGACGATTTGACTAATCCAAAATCATATAAATAAAAGGTCAAATGTGAAAAGTAACATACAACACAGCAGAAGATTTACAGAAGAAAAGAAGAAAAGGTATATGCGAATTTGTGAAGGATGTTTAGATATCCTTGAGGAGCAGCAAAGATTTATTCGATCAGAGAGGATCAGAATTATGCAGAACAGAGATCTGTAATCAGCAAGACAGTTGCATTATTATGCAGGTCACTTTTTCATTGTTACCTTCTTATCATTGTAACAGTGAATTCTAAATCTCTTAACCGAGTTGGTTTAACAGCCATAATATAAATCCTCTAACAAGGTGACAATTCCATTGAATTGTTTTCAAGACCTCTTACCAAGCCACTCCTAGCAGGGTGTTTTAAATCCTCTAACAAGGTCACACCTAACAGTGTGTTTTGTAACCTTTTACCGGGTTGGCTTCTAACCGGGCATCACTTCAGAAAAGTGAAAATCAGTATCTAGATACATTGGTGGTTTTTCCCATATTGGGTTTCCATGTTAAATCTTGTGTCTCTTGTGTTCTTAATTGCTTCCTCAATCATTTACATGCACTGATGAATATCTAAAGATAATATTGCTAATACTTTCTGCATCTTCAAAGTTACTGAAATCTATTTACCGAGTGCTAAAATAGACAACATTGTTAAGATATCTTAAGGGATCTGCAGAGAATTAATTAGGAAGTGTTTTTATGGTTGACTGATTCACCCCCCCCCCCCTCTCAGTCACTTCATCCATATTCCATCAATTGGTATCAGAGCTTTTGGTGCTTGCAGGAAGGGTTTCAAAGACCTAAGCTAAAGATCAGGATGTCTTACAAGAGGGAAATTCCAAAGCTTAACAGAGATAACTTTTCAGCATGGCAAGGTCTCATGCGACTTCATCTGGCTTCCATTGGTGATTCAGGATGCAAATACATTGATGAAGAGTATACAATTCCTAATGGCGCATTAACTGTTGAAGACATTGCAGATAAAAAGACTCACAACACCATGATGATAGACATTGCATCTGCTCTCAGCTATGAAGAATTTGATGATATTAAAGACTGCACTACTGCATATGAAATGTGGGTAGCACTGAAGAAAATATATGGTGGTGATGCAAATGTAAAGAGAGCCAAAGCAGAAAGCCTAAGAGGACAGTTTGACAAGATGAATATGAAGGAAGATGAAAACATTGCAAAATATGTTGAAAGAATCAAAGCAAGTGTAAGTGCAATTAGAGCTTCTGGAGGAACAATCTCAGATGAGACTGTTATAAGTAAGGTACTCAGAACACTACTCCCTATCTATGCAATAAGAGTATCAACTATTCAAGAAAGAAGATGTGAAGCAAACCACAGTATAACCTTGGATGCTTTAGTTGGAAGATTGACAACTTTTGAATTAGACAACTATGACAACTATGTTCCGAGTTCCAAAAATATTGAATCAGCATTTGAGGCCAAGGTTTCACTAAAGAAGAACAAGAAAATTAAAGAAGTTCAGATAGACAGTGAAGAAGAATCAGAAGAAAGTTCTGATAGCGATCTTGAAATTGTAGAAGCATTACTTGCAAAGAAGTACTCTAGAGGGAAAGGTAAGTATAAAGGTAAAACTCCTTTAATCTGTTTTTCATGTGAAGAAATTGGACATATTGCAGCTAGGTGCCCAAACAAGCAAGTTAAAGAAGAAAAGAGAAGTCACAAGTACTATGGCAAAAAGAATTTCAAATCATACAAGGATAAAGGTAAGAAATCATGTTTTATGGCTAAAGATTTTGATGATAGTGAAGAAGAAATTGTCTTTATTGCTATAAAAGATGAATCTGATGATGATGAAGATAAGATAGCACTTATTTCTCATATAAGCAAAGATGATTTATGGATAATAGACAGCGGATGTTCACACCACATGACTGGTGACAAGACAAAATTTGAATATCTAGAAGACTGTGACAATGGCAATGTAAGATTTGGAAACAATGAACCTTGTTGTATAAAAGGAAAAGGAAGAATCTCATTAACCAAAGAACTCATATGTGATAATGCTTACTGGGTTGAAGGACTAAAACATAATCTTCTAAGTGTAGCACAGCTAATCAACACTGGTTTCAAGGTTGAATTCATGAATGGTCAAGCAAGACTGCTGGATGGAAAAGGAAAACTCATTGGATCAGGCAAACAAACAAAAGGTAACTTATTTTATCTTGATCTCAATGAATATTCATGCTTTATTGCTCAAATAGAAGAAAGTTGGCTATGGCACAAAAGGTTATGTCATGTGAATTTTGATAACATGATAAAAATAAGCAAATTCAAGAAGGTTAGAGGCATTCCTACTTTGAAGAAACCTGACACTGGTCTATGTAAGAATTGTCAGATTGGCAAAATGAGTAAAACTAGTTTCAAAAGTAAGAATTATCAGTCTAAAGAAATTTTGGAAATTGTGCATACTGATTTATGTGGACCTATTGGAATACAAAGCTATACTGGAGATAAATTCTTTATTCTTTTCGTTGATGATTATTCTAGAATGATGACTGTTATGTATTTAAGAGAAAAATCAGAGGCATTTGAAAAGTTCAAATGGTACTTAGCAAGAGTAGAAAAAGAAACATGGAAAAGATTGAAATGCTTAAGATCAGACAGAGGTGGTGAATTCATCTCCCATGATTTTAACAACTTCTGCATTGAAAGAGGAATCAAAAGACAGGTATCAGCTCCTAGAACTCCTGAGCAGAATGGAATAGCAGAAAGAAGAAATAGATCTATTATGGATTGTGCAAGGACTCTAATGATAGAAAAGAACATCGCTATAAAGTACTGGAAGGAAGCTATCAGCACTGCAGTTCATACCTTGAACAGAGTACAACTAAAGAAAGACACATTCAAAACTCCTTATGAATTATGGTATGGCTATAAACCTAATGTAAGTTACATGAAAATATTTGGTAGCAAGTGTTATATCTTAAAAGAATCCAGAAGAAATAAATTTGATGTGAAGAGTGATGAAGGAATATTCCTAGGATATTCTAGCAAAAGCAAGGCATACAAATGTCTGAACTTATCTACTCACAAAGTCATAGAAAGTATACATGTGAAATTTGATGAGTTTGCAGAAAAGACTGAGGAAGAAAGCAAAAGGGAACCTGAGAACTACAGAAGATTCGTTTACATTGAACCTGAAACATTGACAGACACAACTATCAATAAGGAAGCTATATCTATCGAGCTGAGCACAGTTACTGAGTCACAGGAAGAAGTTCAAACCGAGTCACAGGAAGAAGTTCAAACCGAGTCACAGGAAGAAGTTCAAACCAAGTCACAGGAAGAAATTCAGACCGAGTCTTAGCCTGAAGTTACCGATCAAATATCTACCAAGCCCGAGCAACCTGAAGAAGAGATCCTAGAAGACAACAGCATGAATCATTCAAAAGGCAAGGAACCTATACTAGCCAAATATGTCAGAAGACATCATACACCAGATCAAATCATTGGAAACAAATCAGATGGTACTATGACAAGAAGCAAGCTAAAAGGTACATGTCTACTTACTGATTTTGAACCTAGAAATATCAAAGATGCATTAGAGAATGAAAGTTGGATTGAAGCAATGAATGAAGAATTAGAACAAATACAAAAGAACAAAACTTGGACTCTTGTACCTAGACCTAAAGATAAGAATGTAATTGGAACAAAATGGGTATTCAGAAATAAACTGAATGAAGATGGTCAAGTATCTAGAAACAAAGCTAGACTGGTATGTAAAGGTTATTCTCAAGAAGAAGGTATAGATTATGGAGAAACTTTTTCTCCTGTTGCAAGATTAGAAGGTGTAAGAACTCTACTTGCTTATGCAGCACACAAAGGATTTAAGGTATATCAAATGGATATAAAATCTACATTTCTCAATGGAATTCTTGATGAAGAAGTCTACATTGAACAACCTGAAGGTTTTGTTGATCCAGACAAAAGGGACATGGTCTGCAGGTTACACAAAGCATTGTATGGTTTAAAACAAGCTCCTAGAGCATGGTATGAAAGACTCCATAACTATTTGATCCAGATCAATTTCAAAAGAGCTAATGATAACAGTAATCTATATATCAAAGAAGGACCGGATGACAAAATTGTATTGGCAGAAATATTTGTGGATGATACTATATTTACAGGGAATGAGGATTAGTGCAAAGAATTTTCAGAACAAATGAACAGAGAATTTGAAATGTCTATGTTTGGTTTAATAAAATTCTTTGTTGGTCTTCAAATTCAGCAAAGCAAGAATGGTATATACATTACTCAATCCAAATACATTAAGGAGATACTTAAGAAGTTTGGAATGGAAGATTCAAAACCAGTTGGTACACCCATGTGTACTGGACTGAAACTTACCAAAAATGATGATTCAAAAGAAGTTGATCAGACCCTATACCGATCTATGATTGGAAAATTGCAGTATGTGGTACATACAAGACCTGATATTGCCTTAGCAGTCGGTATAGTAGCTAAATTCTCAGCAAAACCTAAGGAAAATCACATGATGGCAATCAAAAGAATCTTAAGATACTTAAGAGGAACTGAAGAGTATGGTTTGTGGTATAAATTTGGAGGCAATCTAGACTTGAAAGTGTTTACTGATGCTGATTGGGCAGGAAACATTGATGACAGAAAAAGCACAAGTGGTGGAGCATTTTTTCTTGGAAAAAGACTGGTATCCTGGACTAGTAAAAAGCAGAATTGTACATCTCAATCCACAGCCGAAGCAGAATATGTTGCTGCTGCAGTAAACTGTTCAAATATTGTTTGGTTTAAACAGCTATTAGAAGGTATGAAGGTTGAAATCAAAGAACCAGTTGTTATATTTTGTGACAATACCAGTGCAATAAACATTTCTAAAAATCCAGTGATGCATTCCAAAACCAAGCACATTGCTATTAAATATCACTTTGTCAGAGAATTGGTGCAGGACAAGGAAATTAGATTAGAATATATTCATACAAAAGAACAGATTGCAGACATTTTTACCAAACCATTACCTAAGGATGCATTTGTGTATCTAAGAGGTAAGTTAGGGGTCATTCCCCTATCCGAGGCTCACTAAATACAATTTTAGTGATGCATCAACCAGAACATGATTGAAAATCAACCTGTTGATGCAGCATATTAAAGGAATCATTGCATATGAATCAGTACTTGAGGTACATTAATTTTCACCAGTAATATGTGAATTGTCTTTGGCATGTGTTGTCAAAGAGGGAGTGTTTGCTATGTCTTTGCTATTACTTCAAGAAATTTTAAAATAGTCAGAAGGAAGAATTTTCAGGATACAAGAAATTTGCTGACAGAGGGAGATTTGAATCCAAACCGAGCTAACTCTTTCAAATTTCTTATGCTATGACATATTGTGTTGCCATCAATGCCAAAGAGGGAGATTGTTGGAAACAATTGTCTGAAGGAAATTGCTACTCAATTATGTATTGTCTTTGATGTCACACTATGTCATAGTTCGCAACAATCTGCTTCTACCGAGCTCAGTCGGTCTGCCAGACAGGGATATTAGTGCTTACCGAGTCCACTCGGTTATCAAAGGTAAAGGATTGTTGGTGTTTACCGAGTTCCCTCGGTCTCCGAAAAATTATAAAAAGATATGGTCACCGAGCACTGTCGGCCCTTGAAGGATTTTTGCAAATAGAGTTTACTTAATTTAGCCGACTGTTATACTAAATAATGACGATTTGACTAATCCAAAATCATATAAATAAAAGGTCAAATGTGAAAAGTAACATACAACACAGCAGAAGATTTACAGAAGAAAAGAAGAAAAGGTATATGCGAATTTGTGAAGGATGTTCAGATATCCTTGAGGAGCAGCAAAGATTTATTCGATCAGAGAGGATCAGAATTATGCAGAACAGAGATCTGTAATCAGCAAGACAGTTGCATTATTATACAGGTCACTTTTTCATTGTTACCTTCTTATCATTGTAACAGTGAATTCTAAATCTCTTAACCGAGTTGGTTTAACAGCCATAATATAAATCCTCTAACAAGGTGACAATTCCATTGAATTGTTTTCAAGACCTCTTACCAGGCCACTCCTAGCAGGGTGTTTTAAATCCTCTAACAAGGTCACACCTAACAGTGTGTTTTGTAACCTTTTACCGGGTTGGCTTCTAACCGGGCATCACTTCAGAAAAGTGAAAATCAGTATCTAGATACATTGGTGGTTTTTCCCATATTGGGTTTCCACGTTAAATCTTGTGTCTCTTGTGTTCTTAATTGCTTCCTCAATCATTTACATGCACTGATGAATATCTAAAGATAATATTGCTAATACTTTCTGCATCTTCAAAGTTACTGAAATCTATTTACCGAGTGCTAAAACAGACAACATTGTTAAGATATCTTAAGGGATCTGCAGAGAATTAATTAGGAAGTGTTTTTATGGTTGACTGATTCACCCCCCCCCCTCTCAGTCACTTCATCCATATTCCATCATTTGTTTCATGTTAAACAAGTATTACAAAGATTGAAAGAGGAGAAGTTGTTGATTAACCTGAGAAAGTATTCCTTCACGAAAGAGGAGATTGTATATTTGGGATTTGTGATTTCAACTAATGGCTTGAAGATGGATCATGAAAATGTTGAAGCTATTTTGAATTAGACTACACTAGAGAATGCTAGTGAGGTAAGATCATTTCATGGATTGGAAATTTTTTACAGGAAGTTCATTAGAAATTTTAGTACTATTTGTAATGCTATGACTGAGATAATGAGAGGAGACAAGAAAGAATTCAATTGGACACATGGAGCTAATAAGAGTTTTGAGGCTTTGAAGTAGAAATTTGTTGAATTACCTATTTTGGCTTTACCTGATTTCAATAAAGTATTTCAAGTGGAATGTAATGCAAGTGGTAGTGCTATTGGAGCTATGTTGAGTCAAGAAGGTAAACCTATTGCTTTCTTTAGTGAAAAGTTGAATGATGCTAGAAGGAAATATTTTGTGTATGATCAAGAATTCTATGCTATTGTTCAAGCACTGAAGAAATGGAGACATTACTTGATACTGAGTGAATTTGTTTTGTATACTAGTCATAAAGCTTTACATTATTTGGGTAGTCAGAATAAGTTGAATTAGAGACATACAAAATGGGTTGAGTACTTGAAAAGTTATACATTTTTTATCAAGCATAAAAGTGGAGTCACTAACTAAGTTGTTGATGCATTGAGTAGAAGGAGATCTTTGATGACAACGATGAGAATTAATGTTCTTGGTTTTGATGACATGAGACATTCTTATGAATTTGATCCTGATTTTTATGAGCCATTGAGAAAGTGTAGAGCACCTATTCAAGATCAAATGAGCACAAAATGAGAAGACTATTTCATTCAAGAAGGTATGTTGTTTAAAGATATTCAGTTGTGTATACTGAGAGGAGCAATGAGAACTAATTTGATAAAAGAGAAACATAGGAGTGGTTTGGCTAGACATTTTGGAATTGATAAGACATTGAATTTGCTTAAGGAAAAATACTTTTGGCCACTGTTGTATAAGGATGTTCAAAAATTTGTGAAAAATTGTGGAGTTTGTCAAGTTGCAAAAGGAGTAACTCAGAATACTAGATTGTATGTACCAGTTGTTGTACCTGAGAAACCTTGGATTGATATCAGTATGGATTTTTTTCTTGGCTTACCGAAGATAGTAAGTGGTAATGATTCTATATTTGTTGTGGTAGATAGATTTTCTAAGATGGCACATTTTATACCTTGTAAGAAGACATTAGAGGCAGTACATATAGCAGATCTTTTCTTTAAGGAATTTTCAGATTACATGGATTATTGAGGAGTATTATCTCTGACCGAGACAGTAAATTTGTTGGATACTTTTGGAAGACTCTTTGGAGAAAGTTGGGTACTGAGTTGAAATATAGTTCTACATTTCACCCACAGAATGATGGATAGACAGAGGTTGTAAACAAAAGTTTGGGAAATCTTTTGAGATGTTTAGTTGGAGAAACACTGAGTAATTGGGATTCTATGTTGGCACAAGCAGAGTTTGCATATAATAACTCAGTGAATAGGAGCACTGGAAAAACACCTTTTGAGATTGTAAATGGCATACAACTGAGAGGTATACCAGATTTGAGAGACATTCTTGGTGAAAAGAAAAGTGTTGAAGGAGTAAAATTTGCTGAGTACATGAAGACATTGCATGAAGATGTGAAACATAAGATGGAGAAAAGTAATCAGAAATAAATAGATAAAGCTGATAGATCAAGAAGACACAAGAATTTTGATGTTGGTGATGAAGTGATGGTTCATTTGAAGAAAGGTAGATTTCCTATTGGAACATATGGGAAAATGAAAATGAAGAAGTTTGGTCCTTGCAAGATAGTGAGGAAATTTGACAATGGAAATGCTTATGAGATTGAGTTATCTGATGACATGGATATTTCACCTATATTCAACATTGCTGATTTGTATGAGTACCATGAACCTGATGAAGACATGACAATACCAATGGATTATCCTAAGAAGCAGATAGAAGAAGTGGAGCAAATTTTGGAGCAAAGAATTGGTAGAAGTACAAGAGGAAAACATTATATGGAATATTTGGTTAAGTGGAAGAATAGACCGGTTGAAGACAGTTCATGGATTTCATAATCTGAGTTAGATGCAGCTCAGGTTGTACAGACTTCATGATTTGGAGAATCATTTCAAATAACCCCAGGTGTCTGATACAAGAGCATCTCAGGTCCTTAGCAATCCTATGTCACCAAAAATATGTTTGAAGTTTTCTTTGTTGCTTGGTTTCTTCTTTGATCAAGTTGGCTCGGTAGTTGGTCAGTTTCCTTTGTTAACCAAGTTCAGTTGGTTATCTCTTGGGTGGTTAGTTAATTCACTGGCACTCGGCGATGCTTGTTTGGTGCTCGATCATAATTTCTTACTGAGTTGTTTATTTTGGATTTCTATTGAGGCTAACTTGTGCATTTAATTTGGGTCATGAATTTAATGTTGGTATCTATTATTGGGAAGTGTTTGGACCTAGATCTGGTCATCCCTTCTATGATTTGTGGATCCAAAGGCTGACTTGTATCGGTTGCCTCTTGTATAAAAGTAGATGCTAGATTAGAGTTTTAGTAGTTTTAAGTTGGTATTAGATAGAAGATAGAAGATTAGAGATTGTTGGAAAATTCTCACATGTTTGAGGACTTTTGTACTTCATTGTAATAGCTGGCTTGAACTGGGAAGGCCTTACAACCCGACATGTGTAATTCAATTTGATGATGATAAAGTAAAGCTGATCTACATTCTTTCTCTCACTTATTTTTTTTTTCTTCCACGTAGTGTCGAGCAGGGTGGATCTGGTTAGGGTATGCTATAATTTGGCCCCTATCATCCTCCCTTGTGTCACTTTTGCAAAATCCCAAAGTTCTCTCAATGTTTTATGCAATCTAGGAACAAATTTGCAAATCTTTCCTAAAGGGTTCCTAAATGATCCTAATCAATCCTAAATGTTCCTAAATCATCCTAAATGCTTTGTGCTTGGTTAAAAAAAACTTTATGTTTCCAAATCTTGAATGTGTTCCAAGTTTCATGCATCAAACTAATCTAGGAACTTTCCTTTTGATATAAAAATTGAACAGTAGACAAATACAATTCTTGAATGAAACTAAGGAAATGAACCAAAGTCCTAAAAGAGTCATTTTTACTTTGAGTCCAAATCAAACACACTCTTGAGTGACTTAAACAATGAACGAAAAGAATCTCTATTCCCTTCCTTCCAAGTTCAATTCAAAGTTCCTAAAGCATGCAAACTCAATCTTGAATGCCTCTAAAGAAATCAAAGTTCAAATTAAAGAATAATGTTTCTTTCAATCAAAAAACACAAATCTTGAATTACCTAGGTTGCAATCAAAGCTCTATTTCTCATTTCAGAGCTCTAATCAGGATCCCAAAAGCAACACTCAATCTTGAATGCAAAGGTTAAAAATTTTTGCACAATCTTTCAAAAGCTTTCAAGGAAATGAAAAAATCAAATTCTTAAATACATGTGTTTGAAAGCATTCATTTCAAAATCACTTAAAGATCAAATTGGGAAAATAACTCTTCTTGATGTGCATCTAGGAGTTTCAATTTTGCAAATCCTCTTAAATCTAAGTGACATAAAATACTTGAACTCAGACAAGTTCACTTGTTTTACTTCTAGGGAAGCCTTTCCAGAGAGAAAAGTGCTTCCCCTTTGGAGAATGACTTCAAACCAGTACTTCCCCGATCGGTATAGAAATAAAGTGCTGAGAAAACTCTCACTTCATCCCCTCAAGATTGGGCAATGTGTGTTGATGGTAGCCCGGGGTAGGTGAATAACCCCTACTATTTCGGCATGGCCAAATAGGCTCTTAAGTGAGTCATGTTGGAAATTTGGCTGAGTTGGTTACATAGATGTTGTCATTATGGCAACATATGATCTACATGAAGATCACACAGGTCAGAGAGCTAGTATGTCAGAGCGCAATGTAAAATTGTCTAAGTATGAGATAGTGTGTTTTTGCTAGTAAACCAACAGACAATTTTGTTTAGTGATGTTGATTGGAGTAAGTTTAGTGCTTGCACACTTGAACATAGACTCTATGGTGACTATTGATGAATCACCTGAGAGTGCAAGTTAGTATGGCATGTACAGAAGGAGTTATGATAGTTTTTCTAAAGACAATGTTAAGCCAACAGGACAAAATATGAAGACAAAATTGGTAAAGAGTTAAAGGATTATTTTGTTTATCAAAATAATGACTTAACAATATAAAGGGATGACATCCTAGATGTTAACCCTTGGGTAAAGTTATGTTGTAATATGGTAGCCGACCAGAAAATTTATTAGCCTCAATAACTTGTATAAATGTAATTGTAAATTGTAAAGAAGGATAGAGTAATATCAATAGTGATATAGTGATATGATGTGAAATATGATGTACATGTAATTGTGATAGTGAAAGAGCAGCAAAGAGATATTGATGCAAGTAGTATAAGGTTATGTACCTTGATCTCTTTTTGTAATCAGTGAATATTGTACATTACTTGTTTGGGTAGTGGGCTTATCTGGTAATCACATTTTGTACTACCAACTCCTAACAAGGTTGAGGCTTCTAACAAGGCCTATAGTCCCTTAATCAGGACTGAGACACTATATGCTTTTAATTGACTCCTTAACAGGATATTTTTGATTAGTGGATCTTTGTGGGTACCATCCCCACTGGGGTTTTCCCTTGGCCAGGGTTTCCTTGAGAACAAATGATGTGTTATGAGTTCTTTTGTTTTATTTCTATGCACATTGTTTAGATTTCTATGTTATGCATGTATTAAGATTATCTGTTATATCCATAATTGGGCAAAAGTAAAAGTTTGTGGAATACTGATTCACCCCCATCTCAGTATTCCCTATTTCTAACAATTGGTATCATAGCTTAGTTACTCAGAAAAGAATCATTCAAGGAGAGCCTCGCAGCTTGAGTAAGATCTCTATGGATATGGATCAACTACAGAAGAATCTTGAAGAAGCTCTTGAATAGATTGACATGCTTACTAATGAAAGAGACATTCTAAAAGGAAAATATGATGATGCAAAGAACCTCATTGAGAAACTGAAAAACAAGTTGGAAGATCTGGAATCTGAAAAGGAATCCAAAGTTCTTATTGAAGATTGTGATGACAATTTAGAAAAAGAAAATGAGATCATTAAGCATGAACTAAAGATAGCAAATCTAAAGCTAAGTCTGAAAGATGGAAATGGCAAGAATGAGGAAAATCTGAAATATGAGAATGAAAAGCTAAAGATTGAAAATGAAGGACTAAAATCTAAACTTGGCAAAGTTACATCTAAACTTGAGAAAGTCAATTTACAGTATGTTGAACTTGAGAAATACAATACAATTGTGAAAGGTGAACTGACTCAATCCAAACAACAACTTGAAAGGCTATATTTAGCTAGTGAGAAGATTAATGAACAGATCTCTTATCAGAAACCATTCTATGACAAAATTGGTCTTGGATTCAATACATTCAAATTAGATGAAGAAAGCAAGGAACCAGATCTGAAAATATCTAAAAGTATAGATGAGAAGAAGTCTGATGAGATCAACAAATCTGAAGATACACCTAAGAGGGAAGAACCACCTAAGCAAGAGGAATCATCTAAAGGTATGTAAAGAGAATTAAAAGGTAGATGTTTTACTTGTAATACTATTGGTCATATGAAGAGAGATTGCACAGGTAAGCAATTCAAACCCCTTAATGGTTATTGTTATAATTGTCATGGATTTGGACATAGAGCTATTGAATGTAGAAAACCTAAATTTGTTGAGAATAACAATAATAGTAGAATGTTTAGGAATACTAACCATGCAGATAAGAAACCTATTGAAGATATGAATAGAAGAAATGGAGTAATATGTTATAGATGCAACAAAGTTGGACACATTACTAGAAATTGCAGGTCATAGATCAATCCACCTAGACCAAGATATGGGAACAATGGAATTATTTGTCAGATATGCAACAGGATTGGACATACAACAAGGTTTTGCAAAATGAACAATGGATTTTTTCATCCTAACCCTAACCCTAGAAATCATACAAGAAGAAATGAAGATGCAAGTAACAGACAGAAAGGATGTTGTAATAATTCAGATGAAGTGAAGTTTATTAGAAGTATAGATCAAGGAGACATATTCAACACTGAAGGTAATCAGAAAGGTGAAGTATCAAATGGTAAGAATGAATCCTTACTTGACCTATCTCAAAGCACTTAATTTATAAAAATTATAGTAGATTAGGAACTTAGATTAGTGTAGAAGTATATTTATGATGAGTTGAGTCTTGCGCAGTTAATGCAAGGTATTATATGATGTTCTAATGCTATGGATAAGAGTGCAAAGAAAAATATTATGTTCCACAAGATCGCAAGAAGTTTTAAGTTTTCAGGTTAACATAAACAACTTTTTGGAAAGAAGCGGCAAAAGAATTGAATGTGATGTCAGATCTAAGTGAGATTAAAGTAATAAAAGGTCATAATTAGTATTATTTGATCATCAAAGTGAACAAAAGTGTTAAGGAGATTGAAGAGCACTGATTGGAAGCATTTTGCAAGGATTTGGAGAAAGATTTGTGTGTCGAATCTACGCATGCCCTAAAATTGTGAAATCAAGGTATTTTACTTGGCAGATCTTTGAATCGGTAAAAAGGAATTAGAAGTAATCATGGATGTTTCTTTAATTCATAATGTTAGAGATAAAAATAGACCTAAGATGAAAAGGGAACTAGTAGAACCCTTGGAAGATGATCCTAGGTTAGCTTTATCATCCGTACCAGATGGAGTTTTACATCAGAGAATGTTAGAAGTTATCTTGGATGCAAGCTAAAGACTATCAGTGATAGTGATTTCACCAAGGAATACAATCAAGACATGTCATTGAGAGAAGTATTTGAACATTTGAAAGATAATGAGATCATTAAGTATGCATTATAGTATGAATTTGATAATGAAGAATGCACTAAGATAATCCTTATCAGAATTCACAATGGGAAGTTTTGGTTAGAAGATAGAGTGATAGATATCACAGCTGATTTGATTCATGAAGTTACTGGACTATCTAAAACTAAAACCATTCCTTTAAATGGGAAGAACATGAGGAAAATAGTCTTAGACAACATAAATTCATCCTATAATGGTAGAGGAATTGTGATTAGCAAGATTAAACAAGATGATGTCAAATACTTATGCAAGATCCTAACAACTAAGTTTTGTGCTAATTCAAGAGAGGATGACATGGCAGCTAGAATGATACATGTGGCTTATTTAATGTGTGTTGATAAAGTGCAAGTTGATATGTGTGAGATTTTGAGAATTCAACTATTTGAGAATTTGGAGAAGATTAAGAAAACTAAGTATGCACAATTTAGATTCTCATCTTTGATCACCTATATGTTTTTTCATCTATTGAGAAGATTTCCTTACACCATTGCAAATGACTAGAATGATGGGAAAACTATAGTGGAAAGGATTAACAAAGTGTATATGAGGCATGTTATTGATTAAGTGAATGAGAGTGCAATGCTGGTAACTAAGACATTTCAGAACTTGGTAACTAGAAGATCAAGGATCCCACAGTCTCTTGTGGAGAAGTATAAAAATGAAGTATGTTTCATGGTTGATACTGACTTTACTTACATTGAAGCAGTAGAACCTAGAGTAGAGTTCATAGACCCTCTTGGCTATGAAATATATGAGATTGAGATAGAAGAGTATGTGAGTAGGTTACTTAAGTGCAAGATTGATACTCACAGTAATAGGTTTGGAACCTTTGAGGAGAACTTCAACTTCACAAAGGCTATACTTGAAGAAAAATAGTCAAAGAAAAGAGTTGAGAGTACTATTAAAAGAATTCTGAAAGACACATGGATGACAGAGCAAGAATTTTTAGTAGCAAAGCAGAAAGCAGTAGTAGTTAGAGAAATTGGACAGAAAGAAATTTTGTCTGTACCACCTTTATCATCAATTGCAGTACAGCAAGGAGAAACACAAGTCAAGGTAAAAGTGGAATAAATAGAGAAGGAACAAGAAACAAGTAAACCCACTAGATCAACTGTAATACCCCTCTAACCCTAATATAAGTTTTGTGTTTTTGAAAGAATTAAGATCTTTCGATGTTTTCTTACAGCTTCAGTTGTACATGATACTTGTTTGATCTATTCCTATAGTTTGTTTATAATAATTTCATAAGCTAGTACTCAATGATTCTAATATTAGACATACTATCTAAAGGTATCATTTTTGTATGTATTTATCTCTGTGTATGTATTGAGTACCTTCAAGACCTTTATGAACATAGTTAGGATGTTATATGATATGTACTTGATAGATATATATAAGTGGTTATTTATATTTTCTTCTATTAAGGTTACTTTGGATGAATCTTGTATCTCACTTGATGATTTGATTATGTTGATTTATTATTAGTATTGATAAGAGACTAACACAATGCTTGAGATTCTAACCTTCGTTATGATGATGCTACATGCTTTGAGTGTATATATATACATGATGTGTTTTCATGATTCAGGATGAATTCGTAGTTACTCACATCACTGAGGTCCACACGATGTATCGATCCCGGTCATCTATCTGCAATGTTTTTTTTTATATGTATATCCATGCATATGTATTTCTTCTTTGTGATGCAGGCTTGCAGGTATCGGGCATCAACTTCACCTGGCTTCACAGGTCTGAGCATGCCCTCAAATCCTCAATGGTTGTTGTTATGGAGATAGTACTAAGGCCCCTACATGAGTCTTCCTTTGTCATTATTCCAATTTGGGAATATTAGGGTTCCTTCTTTGTTAGTCAACCTTTGGGTCAAAAACCCAGATCCAACGCACCCTGTTGGGCATGGTTGTAGTTAGTGCCTTGTGGCCAGTTGAATTCATTTGGTTGTATGATTTGTTTACTCATTTTATTTATTTCTCCTTCTTGGTATGATTCTTAGTTAATCTTTCTATGTTGTGTTTCAGGAGTTTGGCTTGACTTTCCTTGTTGACTTTGGTTGACCTTGTTTGATCTTATGGTTTTCTCAATATGTTTCATAGATGATTTGTATGGCCTCTTTGGATGATTAGATTTATTTTGAGACATGTGATTTTATTCTACCTCAGTGATTATATCCTATAGTAATTATAAATAGGTAATAATATTGTGATCTATTACTTCATAATCTTATAGATTATAGTGTTTGGTATTTGGCATGTATATATATATATATATATATATATATATATATATATATATATATATATATATATATATATATATATATATATATATATATATATATATATATATATATATATATATATATATATATATATATATATATATATATATATATATATATATATATATATATATATGGGTGCACACATATATGTATTTATATATATATAATTTATATGTGATTATATGTTAATTATTGTAGATATTGTTGATGGTGTATATTTTGGGATTAATGTAAAGTATAATATTATTAATAATTAAATATTAAATAATGCGAGGTATATTATTCTCAATTGTTAATTATTAATAATGAGGATAGGTTATATATATAGATATTGATGTAATTAATGATGGCATATGCATATATGTTAGGATAATATTACATATGTGTATGAATGAATACAAATAATCTTTTATTGTATATTTGAGTAATATAGTTGTATGATATTAAGTTATTTTATAATACCCTTTAGTTAAGAGTTAGTTGGGAGTTGGTTACTTTTCCTCTCAACCTTTGGAAATCTATTTATATGCACTACTTTCTCATTTGAAGAGAGGAGATTTTGGGGCTGAAGCATTGAGGAGAGGATGGCCTTACTTTTCATGGATATTTTGGAGAGAAAACTTGGAGATGTGTGGGAGAGTTTGTAAGCATATGTCTTTAAGAATTTTTGGTTATCTTTGCTTTTGGGAGAGAGACATTTTTGTGAAATTTCAGTAGTTGAGAGATAGATTATTTTCTATGGAATTAATTCTTTTTTTCATGGATATTTTTGAAAGTGGATAGGGTTTGAAGGATGCATCTCAAGTTTGGATTTGTCTTCTCTTTTGTTTCCTTCCTTCTTCGATTCAACCTTCGTAGGACATGAGGTATGGATTGAATATTTTAGTTACTTTATGTCTTTGATAGATTATGGATATATTTATATATTATAATTATTTATTATATCTGTACTTTTCATTTCTATGGTTATTTTAAAGTTTTGAGTTTTTGTTTGTAAGAATTGGCATGTGTTTTCCTAGGGTTTTTAGCAACCCATTTTTGGAGATCTATTATTATAATAATTTAAATTGCATCTCAAGTTTTACTAAATTGATTTTATGGAAGTAAAATTCACAAATCTCAAATGGGTATCTCTCTGATTTTATTTTTAGGGTCAAATTAATGCCTTATTTTTGACATTTTGGTAGACTATGCCTGTCCATTCTTGATTTCAAATTTTCTGTCAAATGTATTCATATGCTACAGGCTGATATGATAATATAAAAGTCTAAATTTGATATCAGAGATTCTCCTAAGTCTTATATTTCATTTTCAATTGGTTTGGTGAATTTTAATTATGTTTTGTGAAAATTACAACCGTTTTAGTGAAGGCAGGTCTGAACCCTAACCAGAATTTTCTGTTTTAAACCAGAAGTCATAATTTTCTTTCCCACCATTGGATCTTCCTAAAAATAAAATTGAGAGTCCATAATTATGTTATCTCAATCTCCAATAAAGATATTTTATTTATTATTTTTTTTGTGGAAGATATGGATGACTATTCTATGATGACTATTCGTTGCATTTAATCCTTGCTTGAAATAATTCAGTTTAAGAACATCATTAAGTTTTAAGGTTTCGTATGGTTACCAGAGGCTATTAGAATTTTTTTTTGGTTAATAGGATCTATGTATACTATAAATATGTTTATAATATCACTTGGATGTCTTCTTATATGTTTGGAACATTCTAAATGCCATATTGGGTTTAGGGTTGTCAAGTGGACTAGGGACAACATATGTTTTCTTAAACTCAATCAAATGTTGTTATGGAATTGATATGAATTCTTGATGATGAATCTATTATGTTCTTATGATTTTTATATGTATGTTAGGGAACCTAAGTACACTAGGTGAGTGGCTCATAGTGAGGGGCCAGGGCCCTAAGTGGCTAGTACCAGGATAACCTACTATGAGTTATTTAATCAAGTGATAACCTAAATAAATGAATTGGGAATGGGAGATTATTGGAATGGGAAATTACACACTAATCAAGATTAATTGTGCCTTTCCAATGCCTTTAGTTCTATTAAAGACTAAGGATGGGAGTGGGAGAAGGTACCTATGCGTAGGTACGACTGAATGACCTTGTCTGTATGAGAGGCATTCGGTTCCGCATGTGCCTACTTGGGGGCCGGGGCCAAGAGTGGCTAGTACCAGGACAACCCAAGGGGTGAGGGCTATGTGATGACACTCACCTAGCTTGTAGCTTAGAGTCTCTACCAAATTTGATCATGCCTCTGGTAGTCCTTATGGTCTTCTTATCTTTTCTTTTGTGTTGTGACTTTGGGGAAATTTTATCACCACCTTAGGAATTTCCTAGTTGTTACCTCTTGTATGGGCCTTTGGTTCTATCTCCTAGCTCAGGGGAGTGGACCTATTGGTTCCACGTGGTTGGGTGGTTAATATTTATATTGAGGTATTGATCGTGATTCTTTGGATGATCCTAGCACATATTCCTTTCCAAATCTACAGTTGAAGATTTCTTATTGGATATTTTAATATGTTGAGATGTACTTATGTATCTGTATTCATGTAATTTTAATCTCCTAAAAGGAGTCTTGTAGTATTGATGTAATCTCAATTCAAAGCAATGCATAAGGGAATGGGTAGTTCTAGGTAAAAGAAAGGGAAAAGAATGTGGAATATTGGACATGTTACTAGCATTAAAAGAAAGTGTTTATGTTATTTCTCCTATCCTCTTATGTTGTCCATGTGTAAAGGAAATAATCTTAAATATAGTTATATATAATGATGTATCGCAACAATAATGTATTCTCTCTTGATGAAAGGATCCAAGGAAATTATTGAGAAATGATAGATTAGTGATTGGAATTATTAACAATGAATGGTTATGAAACAATGCAATAAAATAGTAATTTGATTTTAATGTTAATACTTGGTTCATGTTAATGAAGTACCTAGGATGATGCCTACCTTAATGAATATTAATCTCTTACCTAAATTATTAGAGAAAAGTGATATAAAGGATAGTAGATGTAGATGAAATCAATATGAATTTATGGAATGAGTTGATAAAAGGAATAATGATGTTGGATGATTAACTTATGTTTAATAAAAGAAATAAGTTAGGGACATTTAACTTGATGCATTAAAATGAACGTAGATCTTTTAAGCTCATGATTCCATGAATATCTTATGCATGTAAATGGTTTATATGATGTTGCTTTAGTAGTGACGTGAGGGGACCCGTGAGGACTTAAGTTGTATAAATATTACATTCAAGTAGTAGAAAATTATTTCTTCTTTTAGAAATATGAAGTGTAATGATGAATATTATTCTAGTTAAAATTAAAAAAAGAAATTTACTATTTGCATTTTATAAAGGTTTATGTCTCGTCCTCTTGGGTTTCCTAGTGGGGTGTTACATCAACCTCCTCCACACCTAGAAAAAGAGTAAAAGAAATTGCTACTAGACCTGGTAAGAGGTAAAAAATAGTTGTGCCACCAGTTCCTAGGAAAATTGTAGAGATTAAAGATGATGACACTTATGTTAAGAAGAAAACCTGGAAACCTAGAATTGAAAAGGTTAATGAGTAGATCATTTAAGATGGAGATTTCACAAAGATGAATAAATACTATGATCTCTATGAATATGTAGAAAGATTGAATCTAGAAAATGTAGTGGTAAATCATATGATTCTATCTAATAAGAAGTTTGACAGAATTCAGGGTAAGATACCTAATGATTTATTCAAGAAACTTGTGAATAGAAAGAAGAGAGCATCAGAGGAAGACACATCTATCAGATAAAATCTTGTGAAGAAACTTTGTGATGTGAGAGATGATGAACATCTTAAGCATATTATGAAGGCTCTTAGCACCCATTTGAGGACAAAAAGGAGAACTATTCAGATTATGGCAGGACAATATGAGGAAGTTAATGCAGAGACAGAACAAGCAATCATTAAAGTCATGGCAGAGAATGCTAGAGAACCATCAGTTGCAGCAGAGCAAGCAGAAGAAGTAGAACAAGAGGACATTCTCTCTCCACCAGCCATAAACATTGAGGAAGAAGCTATGAATGTTGAAGGACCTAAGATCACCTTGGATACTAATGATAATGTATTCAAGAATCTGGAAAACATTGTTGAAAATTCAGCTCTTAATGAACCAGATAAAACTAAAAGAAAAGAGTAGACCCAAACCATTTTTCAAGAACCCAAAGTGATAGAGATGCAAACACCTATTCCCACTAAAGAAGACATTAGTCTTACTCCTGAGACTAGAAAGATGAAGCAGATTGGATCTATGATTGAGGAGTTGGGAAAGGAAGTAGATGATGATGATCAGATGGAATTGATCACATCTTTGAACAAGATCATTGGAAAGAACAAGAAAGTTAAAAGTCTTGAAGGATTTTTGAAGGATCTTACTAAGAAGTTACAAGGCATTGTAACTACACAAATTGTAGAAGCTGGCCCTCTGGAGAAAGAAAAGAAAGTGATGAGAACTTTTGACAGTGAGTTCACAAATTTGTCTGATATAGAAAAAGTGAAAGCTCAAGCAACCTATGAGGCCAAAACACTTTTGAACATTAGCCAAAATATCAAGAATGATATCAATAGTCTTGATATCTATATAAAGGGCTTGAGGAAGAATTTGGAAAGAGGTAAATCCTTGTACATTCAGTGTACAAAATCAGAGACCTTGGTAGCAGTAGAAGATCAGAAGATGAAGATGAAGGAAGCATAAATTCAGAATGAAACAAACCTTTTTTCTAGCCCCAATGTGAAGGTATTTGATGTTGAGAAGAAAATTCATAAGTTATATGATGAAATCAGAATTTTGCAAGATGAAAAGGATAGGAAAATGAAAAGATTCACTCTTTTAAGAGAGCACACTTCTATGAAGTTAAGCATTATTGAAGGGAAATTGGAAGAATGTCTGTCAGCTAAGACATCTTTTCAAAAGTTTAGTTTTGAGAATCTCCAAGCATGTGAGATAGCATCTTATGGATTATGCACACTACTCAGTGTGGCAGACTCTATTAATAAATCATAGGAGAAAGAATTAGAGGCAATAAAGATTGATTTTGTTGATTGTGTTGCAAGCCTACTGGCTTTGCAATATTGAATCAAGGTAAACTTTTTGAACACAGTTTTGTAACCCTCCTTACCTTTATTTTGTCATTATTGTCAAAGGGGGAGAGATATTTAGTAGAAAATTGATAAGGATTGATACTCTTTGGGGGAGTACTATATAAGAGATAAGATTTTTGGAGTTATAAGGATAGTATATATATATTTTATACTATGGACACAATTTTGAAGTTTTTGAGTTTAACACTTAGCCAATTTTCTCATATGTTGCCACCAATGACAAAGGGGGAGATTGTTGGAAATTTGGCTGAGTTGGTTACATAGATGTTGTCATTATGGAAACATATGATCTACATGAAGATCACACAGGTTAGAGAGCTAGTATGTCAGAGCGCAATGTAAAATTGTCTAGGTATGAGACAGTGTGTTTTTGCCAGTAAACCAACAGATAGTTTTGTTAGGAAACATTGATTGGAGTAAGCTTAGTGCTTGCACACTTGAACATAGACTCTATGGTGACTAATAATGACTCACCTCAAAGCACAAGTTAGTATAGCATGTACGAAAGGAGTTATGATAGTTTTTCTAAAGATAGTGTTAAGCTGACAGGACAGAATATGAAGACAGAATTGGTAAAGAGTTAAGGGATTATTTTGTTTATCAAAATAATGACTTGACAATATAAAGGGATGAAATCCTAGATGTTCACCCTTGGGTAAAGTTATGTTGTAATATGGCAGCCGACCAGAAAAGTTATTAGCCTTAATAACTTGTATAAATGTAATTGTAAATTGTAAAGAAGGATAGAGTAATAGCAATAGTGATATAGTGATATGATGCGAAATATGATGTACATGTAATTGTGATAGTGAAAGAGCAGTGAAGAGATATTGATGCAAGCAGTATAAGGTTATGTACCTTGACCTCTTTTTGTAATCAGTGAATATTGTACATTACTTTTTTGGGCAGTGGACTCATCTAGTAATCACATTTTGTACTACCAACTCCTAATAGGGTTGAGGCTTCTAACAAGGCCTATAGTCCCTTAATCAGGACTGAGACACTATATGCTTTTAATTGACTCCTAACAGGGTCAACATCCTTAACAAGATACTTTTGATTAGTGAATCTTTGTGGGTACCATCCCCACTGGGGTTTTCCCTTGGCCAGGGTTTCCTCAAGAACAAATAATGTGTTATGAGTTCTTTTGTTTTATTGCTATGCACATTGTTTAGCTTTCTATGTTATGCATGTATTAAGATTATCTGTTATATCCATAATTGGGCAAAAGTTAAAGTTTGTGGAATATTGATTCACCCCCCCCCTCTCAGTATTCCCTATTTCTAACAAGTCATGTGCGTACAAACCGATTGGGAGGACTCCACAGATCAACTACAAACCTGATAAAATAGAAGCTACCTGATCTTCTCCTAAAGGTATCCAAATCTTTGTGCAAGGACTGATCCAAGGGGTTTACCAGATCACCTTAAGACACTCACCATATGTATCCCTTTTTTGGGGGGTATCAAGCTATGGGTAAAGATTTTGATACTAGCCTTGTCCTTAGGTAGTTCTTCTTGAAGTGTTTTTCAAAGTTTCAAACTTAGTGCAAGACATCTATTGAACATACACAAGTAAAGAGTTCTACAAGCACACAAATATTTTTCCATGTTAGTCTGAATTCTCTAAAAATCTAGAAAAATCCAATCTTTCAAAATCTTAGTCATGGTCTTCTAGTCATCCCAAATCCCCTTGTTGTCTTCGTTTAGAGTCAGTCTTCCTCCAATCTTGAGCCAAATCCAATCCTAGTCTGAGCTTGTCAGTCATCCCAATCTAAGTCCTAGTCTTCCAATCCATCTTCATCCTTCATTCTTATCCAACTCATTTGTAAGTTAACATGTCTCAAATATATTATGATGAGTTTGGTATTCATTTCTTTTGTCCCACTCAATTCTACTCTAGCAATGATGAAAGCCTTGTAGATCATGATGCATACTTTGAAAATCTTATCAAGCTTGCTCCAAGCACCTTCCAAAATCCAATCATTCCTCTAAACTATCCTATCATGACTTCATGCATATCCACTAGCACTCCCTATCATACCTTTGACAAGGGAAATCCATTATCCTATCTATCCACAACTTCTTCCTATCATGGGCCTACATATCCCCTATATTCATCCTTCATACCTCCATCTCCTACTATGGTCGTATCCCAATCATCATTTTCCCATAGAAACACTTTACGCTACTTCCCTTATCCAAAACCTCCATCTCCTTATCCTCCAAGACATTTTCAAATCCCAAATCCAAGCCTTCCAATCCATTACCCCAATCTTCCATCCTATCTCAACCCACCATCTTCCATTCAAACCCACATTTCCACAAATCCCCTTCCACAAGATGAATGCATCCTTCAAGTCATTTCATATCTTGTACCTCAATCCATCACTCCTACCTCACAAAATAGCCAATCCAGTCCACAAGCTTCCTCCAAACATACCTTTGTGAACTATCTAGTCATGAAATCCTCCAACTCCTCATCTGCACCATCATCCCCTCAAGAAAATTCACAATATTCCACCCAATCTTCACTTTAGGACCATCCTAGCTCTCCATCCCCTACACATTATGATCCTTCACCTCAAATCTGAAAGCCTCCAAGGATTTTCACAAGGAAGCCAGCAACAAATCCCTTTCCTAAAGCTGAGGAATCATGTCATATCAAACTGTCATGTGAAGCCATCAGTAATGATGCCCATCCATCTCTTACATCAATCATTCCTCCTCCATCACTCCCATCCATTATACTTCTTCTATATATCCCACTCATTGATCCTCTTCCATCTCCTAGCATCATTAAGTCATTCCCATGCATTAAATCCATCCAATCCCCATCCACATCTCCTCCTCCTACCATTATACAAAGTACACCCAATGAGCCTGCTGAGTTCATCCTTCTTCCTACCATCACAGTTGCAGAATCTCCCATCCTTTCATCCACTCCATCTAAAGAGTCCATCCATGCATCCTCCAGCACTCTATCTACACCAATCCAATCCAGTGAAGCTCTTGTCTAAAACCATGTTGAAATATCCATTGAACTAAGTCAAGATCCTATTTCTTTATTACAAGATCCATTGCTTCCATCACCCCCAATCCAAGATCCTATCACCTCACATACTCCAATTTGAGAGCCTATAATCCCAATTTCTCAATCCCAGATCCTATCATCCCAAATCCTCCAATCCAGGATCCTATCATCCCAATTCCTCCATCTGAAGATCCATTTCTATCTCCCAATCCTAGTCAAGATCCCATCATCCCATCCTCTCCACTTGAGGATCCTCTTATCCAAACTATCCCACTTACATTTGTCAAGGAAAGACCACTCAAAGAAGAAGAGATTAGTTCCATATCTTCCATTAGGGAACCATAAACTGGATGTTTATCTTATTCCCCAAGACAAAAATATCCTTGTTTGGATAAAATGCTCAAGAAATGGAACTATCAAGGCAAAGGCTTAGGTGTCCATGAACAAGGAAATCTAGAGCCCGTTCAAGATAATAAACATCCAAAATCATGTGTTATTGGTCACACATCCGAAGAAGGAACTTCTTCTAGAAATGTTGGTACAACTAAAGAAAAATTCAAGAATCCTTCCAAAAGTAACACCAAATCTCCCCATCATCCCTTCAAAGCATACAATGCCATTCCTCATCCTCCATCATTACATCCATGGACAACCTGTCACATTCCTCCTTCATCTTCCAAATCCATTTTGGGTCCCTATGTCCCAAAATCCTCCAACATATATCCTTCACATACCAAATCCATTTTGGGACCCTCTATCCCAAAATCCACCATTGCATATCCTCTATATACCAAATCCATTTTGGGGCCTTACATCCCAAAATATCATCCCCCATCATATCCTACTCAATCCTTCATCCAAAATCCAAACATCCCTAGTCAGGATCAACAAAGGCACATTCCCAAACCTCTTATCTTCCAATCTCCTTTCATCTCTCCATCCATATTTCCTCCATCTCGTACACCTCCGCATATTCATTCCAATACTCCTCACAATTTGGATGCCATATCAAGAATGCATAAAGGTAGCTATCTGCAACAATCTAAAGATTTTCATGTCCCCTCTAAATGATAGGCTCAAGAAAAGAAAAATCCAATCAAGAGATCCAATGCATATCAATGGGCACAAAGGCCCAACAAAGAAAAAGCAACATTTGATGCATCTTAGTGGCCACAAAGGCCCATTAGTGCAAAAGTGAAATCCAATGCATCCCTATGGCCATAAAGGCCCACCAAAGCTAAAGCAAAAATGATGTGGACCCCAAAGCAAAAAGATGTAATCCATCTAATGGAAATATCTACAATGGCATCCAAAGTTGTTAATCCACCAGCTACTCAATCTCCTCCTCCATCTCCTAAATACATCTTGGATCCCTATGTTCCAAAATCTCCTAGAACAAATTCTCCATCATTTACACATCTATCTTCCACTTCCCATTTGATTCATCCACCCATCTCACAACATTTTCCAATGTTTGTCCTCACAGTATCTTCCTATCATGATCACTTTCCATCTTTCCATCCATACACTTTCTACCACTATATCTCCCATGTCCCCCATCCAATCCATGTCTTTGCATAATCCATCCAGACAAATCAGAGAGTCAACAACAAATCTGAGAGTCAACAACAAATTTGAGAATCAAAAAGTCAGCAACAAGTTGGAAACAAATCAGAAAGGTAGAAAACAAATCAAAGAATCGGAAGATTAGCACAAAGTCAACAGAAAATTAGAAAAATCCATAAAAATTGGAAAAATTTAAAAAAATACCAAAAATAGAAAAGAAATAAAAATCATTCGGCCAAATGGTGAAAACTTGGCAATTCAAGCACCTTGGACAAGTACCATGGTGAAAACTTGGCAATTCAAGCACCTTGGAAAATTACCATGGTGAAAACTTGGTAAATAGGCATCATGTGTAATCCCCCCTAGTTCCTTTCTACAATTGGGTGCATTTCCCTTCTATCACTTCCTATCCAGCATCTCCTCCATCCCATCCTCCATCTTTCTATGGATCTTGATGATAGAAAAAGAGACCACCAAGTATACATGCTTTTGGGCATCTTTCTGCATCCATCACCAATCCTCATCCATTATCCAAGCATCCATATACCTTCCTCATCCTCTTATCGTTGTATCTTCCATCTAATCTTTCCCCCACCAAATGCTTCTTAATGCATGAACTATCCTAAGAGGGGGCATCTTGTTTCTTGGTGACATATTCCTTGGAGACCCATCTAAATCCTTATCGTCCATCTCCCAATCCAATTTTTTCCTCCAAACCCATCCAAAGCATTCCTCCATCCAAATCCACAATCTTCCTCCATCCAAATCTCCCCAAGTATTCCTCTATCCAATCCTCAAGCAAATCTGCCATCCAATATCCCAAGTATTTGTCCTCCAACATTCATTCCTCAACATTCCTCTATCCAAATCCCTCGGCATTTCCTCCATCTTTCCATCACTTGCTTTCTTCCCTTGTCATTGGTATCTATCTATAGGATACCCCCATACAATCTAATGCCAGCCATCCATATACAAATCTTCCTAGAAATCCTCCACAATCTACAAATCTTCTTCCATATTCTCTATTTATCCAACATCCAAGATCAATCCAACCGATCCAATCAAATCCTTAGTCTTGTTGTGAATCTTGATCTCAATCCAATCATCATTGTTGGGATTCATCCTTCCCAAATCCATGTCATATCATGACACATCATCCACCATAATTCCATCTTGGCTTTCCAGCCCAACTGGGGCATTATCTTGCATATCTTGTAGCTTCAGCTTCATCCCTAGATCCCTTGTACATCCTATCCTGAGTCTTGTACTGTAGCATCAATCATGTCTCCACCTAAGCTCATTTGGACATATGTTTCTTTAGCTCCCATCCTCTACGTTAGTTAGCCTATGTGTCATCGTGACCTATCTAGCTAAGCGCTTTGACAATCATCCCTTGGTCTCATTGAGGTTCGAGTGTCTTACCTATCTTTTGTCATAGGAATCCTTATCCAATCATCCACCATATGCTTCATTTCATATCTTTTTGAGCTACTCAATCCTTATCCTAAATTAGAATCATCCTAGTGCTACCCTTTAACAGAGCATTGTCTAGGGAATCATATACTTGTCTTTGTAGGCCTCATCATCTCAAGTAAGAGATTGACATACATTGGTAAGAATCTCATCATTCTAAAGATCATCAATCTATCTTAGGTTGACAAATCCAATCCAATCCTATCTGATCCTACATTAGGAAGTAGCAACTCATCCCTGACACTTGGTCAATCTTCCACCAATCACACTAGGTCTATGATGATGTATCCTTCCTCACATTCAGACCAAATCCTCCTCAATCAATCCTCAATCCAAATCAATCATCATCCATCATCCTACCTATGGAAAAAGGTTTTGTGAGATACTTGGTATTTCATTTGTTCCTTTGGATTTTTTCTTATCTTTTGGGCCATGTCCCTTGTAAATATCTCCCCATTCAATGTACATATCATTGTCTTTTGTTGTACATATCCTCGTCAGTCCTACAACATAATTTAATCATTTGAGCTTGTCTCACCTAGCCTTGCACTTCAACAACATCTTTTGTCTACTATCCTTGATCACATGGTTATCTTTGATCCATCATTTGCCAATCAGCAACACAACATTCTCCCCATCAACATGGGTCCACACAGATGTATGCTTCTATATTGTCTGACCTAAGCCTAATCACGGATCCGCATAGATGTATCCTTCAGTATTGTCTGACCTAAGAAATCAAACCAGATTCATGATGATGTATCCTTCACCATGTTCAAACCTAATCTCCCACCATCAATCTGCTCAATCAAATCAATCTCTCTCCTTGGCAAAGGATGTCTTTTGGAGTTATCATTTTGATCTTGGATTTTGTCCTTTGGATCTTGTTAATCTTTTATGGCTTCTCGTTGTCTTCTACTGAAAGTCACCATGATCCTTTATATCATGGTGCACTATGAATGAGGGCAATCTAGGGCAAGGTCTTTTGATCTTTCACTTCTACCTATGCGTCAGTCATGTGTTTGTGGTTTCTCCAGCATCATTTCCACCATGCCTCCTCTGGGTTTCATGTGTGATGTTGGGGTAACCTTTTACGTGCTTTCTTTTTTATGTCAGTCCTATGCAACCCTATTGCCAAGGCCTTTGGTTCCTAGTAACCTTGGCAGGTCTATAGCATTTCTATATCAAACTAGGTTGTGCTCTCCACTTTGTACTTGGAGCTCCCCAAAATCCAACATCCTGCATCTAGATTAATCTTGCATCCTACATCATTTAGCGTCATATTTCACTCATGCATCTTTTCTCTTGGAAGTCTGGTTATTTATCTCCCCTTCTTCCTCCTTTTCTTCCTTGTAAACTTTTGAGAAAATTCCACAATGTTTCCTCTTTGCATTATTTTCTCAAGCGGCACAACCCCTTATCCTCTAAATTATAGCCTGGGGCATCTTATTTTCTTGTCTTTGATGCCATGCCACTTGTGACATCACATCAAAGAGGGGAAAAATGTAGACACCTAAAAATCATTCAGAAAATAAAAGTATTTTTATTTTCTAAAAATCCTTGATGACATCATGATTTGTTAATTAATTAATTATTTAATTAATTAATTTATTACTATGTCATTAATTCCTCCTACCTTAATTAAAAACATTTAATTAAGGAATCCCTTCCAAAAATGTTTAAATCTAATTTAAACATCATTCCCCCCAATATTTATTAATTATTTAATAAATTGACCCAAACCCTTTAAATAAATTAAATATTTATTTAAATCCCTCAAAACCCTAGAATCTTCTAGAAATTCCTAGACTTTCCTAAACTTCCCTAAACTTCTCTAAACCATTCCTAAACCTATCTAGAAGGTGTTTTCCTAACCTTTTTACCTAATCCAAGTCTCTTTGACTTTTGGTCAAAATCCTTCATTAATGAGCCTTACAGACTCATTAATGATCCCTTACACACTTTTAAAGGCCTCTTATAGCCTCATAAAGAGACCTATGTCTCCTCTTCCACACTTGTTCCCCTTGTACACTTCCCTAGTATTTCTCACACATGTGTGAGCAACCTTAACCCAAGGTCAACCTTACCATACCCCAAACCATACCTCAAACCATACCTCTTACTCTACCTCTGACCCTAACTCCTCTTCCTAACCCAAGCCCTTCCTCAAATCCTATAAATACCCTCTCTTCCAAGATTAAACCATTAGCTTAGTTAATATCATTTATGCATTGTTATCATGGCAGTTTGCATCTAGATCATCTTAAGCTTTTAGCATAATTGTTAGATTTCATTATTTTTCAAGCTTTCTAACACATCTTAGCTTAGCATAATGGATTAAACATAGTTTATTTCATTTTTTTTCATATCATTTTCATCATATCACATCTCTATTTGGATAAAATGAATCTTAGCATAAGCATCATGTAGCTTAATCTACATCTTAGCTTCATTTTGGTTCCTTGGGCTCTAGGGGAAAATCAGGTCTTCCATACCTAATTTTGTGCCAATATAGAGTATACATGGTCCTTGAATGATCCCAATTCCCCCTAATCATCATTAGGGACATGCTTTGAGTGTTTTGAGAGAACACCCACATCCCTAAAGCAAGAGCAAATCAAACGGTGACAAGGTGCTCCCATTTTAGCTCTATCTGAATGACTTTGCACATAGTTTTCTCTATATGTTAGGAATATGCTCATAAACTAATGTTTGATTATCTACGCCTGTTCCAAACAGATTAGGTTTGCATTGATCACACCGCTAACTCTTTATCAATCCTCATAGTCACTTTGGTCTAGTGCTCTGGTACATAAAAACAACTGCATTTCACATCTTACATTTTGCATCCTGCATTTCATGTTAATCCAAAAAAAAGATAAATTCATATTGAATTGTATATTCATTATTTTATTACATAACAAAATAAAAAAATATTGCATTTATGGCATTCATATATTACATTTCTAAAAAAAGTACAAAAAGAATAGCATATTGCATTCATATCTTACAACTAAAGATTTATGGCATCACATAAGTGTCATCACATAATAAGCATAAAATAAATGAGCATGTCAAGAATATATGTATATCTATCATGGAAATATATAAAACATCATAAAGTAGTTGCATCTCATACATACATCTCAAAAAAAAAATAGTATTAGAGTACGAACATCAAGTGTCTATATACACTAAGGCCCACAGGCTCAAAACATATCATAATGTCCTTTGGTATGAGAGAGAATCCCTTGTCAGCCTATGCTCTCTCTATCATCTTGGCCTCTACTTGGCCTCGATGATGAAGCCCTACCTATCTAATTTTCCCTATGTAGCCTCCTCGGTCTAGCCACTCCCCTGTTGCTCTGTCTCCTGAGAGTTTTCTCTTCTCACACTGCTCCTAACACTTAATGGCCACTAATCTTGTGGTACATCCCTCCTATACATATCCTTATAGTATTGTATATCTTCTTGAGTGTCACCTAACATACTGGCTACCTCATGTATACCTGTATCTTCTATGCGACCAATGAACTATCTATCAACCTGTCCCACTGTACTATCAACCTGTCCTACTCTGCATCCCAAGTAGCCCACTCAACATACCAAGTAGCCCTATATGTATCCCTCTCCATAGTCAATCTATCAATCTGACATCTCAATTTTTCTATATGTTGTCTATCATGCATATCTACCTCATCACTTGCAACCTCACCCTATATGTTAGGAGCCTATATATCTTGATCATATGGTAGGTAATATTTTTCCTCTCCCACCTCCATCAGTATATCCTCAGGTAGATTCTCATCTTCGCTCTCCTCATTTTTGCTAGAATCAGTGTCATCATCCTCCTCATCCTCTAATCCTCCATCATCTCCCTCCTCCTCCCTTTCCTCCTCATCCCCATCCTCCTCATCCTTTGATCCTCCATCCTCTCCCTCCTCATCCTCATCCTCCTCATCCTCTGATTCTTCATCCTCCCCCTCCTCATCCTACCCCTCTCCCTCATCCTTTGTGCTGCTATCCTCTATATCTTACCCTCACTCCCAACCCCTCAACACTAGCACATCTAGATCTATCAATGGTATCAACCTATGTCATGCAAACCATATGTCATACTATCATGTGGTCCCTACATCCATCACTCCTACACTAGCTCCCCACTATCGAGGCAATAACTACTCAAACTTTGCATAGGCAACTTGAAATCTTATAGGTGCACCTCATTCTCTGGTTTCTACTCATGAATATGTGAATAGTGCCATCCCTGTCGGCACCCCCTATCACTCACCAAACTGTCAATGCACTCTCTCTGGAAACTGCACCTCAATAACCATGTGTCCTATTCTCTCTCATCCAATCAAGTACCTCTCATGTCTATAGTATGGTAGGTGCTCATCATCATCATCCCATCTAGGATAATACCTATACAGCTACCAAGTGAAATCCCTCAGTGCAACTATCTCATGCATGAAGTGTAGTATTTACTCCATTGATCCATGCAACAAATCCCCTACATAAAAATATACATATGGTATGCCTAGTATCACTACTCACTATGTTATAGGTTAAACACTGCTATATATTCATACACACATATTTGCAGCAATGTCACCCTTGTACTCATCGAGAATCCTCCCCTATACACTACTTGATGTATATGGTAGTATGTCATTGCTAGCATGCATGGACCCCAAGAAAAAATTATCCCATCCATGACCATCTACTCCAGAACTCTCCCCCATCTAACTGGAAATCCTTGCCCTCTCCTATCTGGCACTACCAGGCCTACAATCTATAATGTCCTCATTATTAAATAAATAAAATAAACTTTTTAATTTGGGGTTCTGATTGATTTTTGCATCTTGGGCCCATTTTTATTTTAGCATAGGTGTTAGTTGTGTCGTGTCAACTAAATTTTGTACACCCTCGAGAGTTGTTTGATTGGTATTTAATAACAATTGTAGGTAGTCATTTGGCATGCATGTTGAATTATTACTTTGTATAATGAATTTTGGTTGGAGTTATGGTGTCCACCATTTCAGAAGTTAAAGACCTTCCCTATTTGGCATGTTGTAGTTTCGGTGGGATTCAACCCTCACCCTACTCTTCTTTGTTCTACTTGTATCAGATCTAAAAAATATGAAGTACTTTATTAGTCATAATATAACCTCTTGATAATTGTTCCATATCTGGTACTTCATTGTTCTATGCATTTGTTAACATCTGGTGAATGGCCAAGTAATTGTGTTGTAGTGTAGAAGCAAACCCAAGGGGAAAACATAACACATACGGACTTCCAAGTCATCGTAGGGACTTCCTGGTCTAACTATTTATGTCTGAACGTGGACCTCAAATTTAGGCACAACACAACATAATCATTGCTCAATCATTCAATTGTGGAGATGAACATGAATTGCTCATTCCAAAATATCGATTGAATCAACCTGTTGCCTCCTATTTAGTTGGGGTGTCGAATTAATCTTAGAACAAGAGCCAACAACCATTGACCATTACTAAAATGGAGGATTTGAAAAGCATAAGAAAACTGAATTGAAATTAATCTATATGAGAGATGCAATTGTAATCTAAGAATGAAAGTGCAGATTTTAATCTAAGAAGCTTGAAGGAAATCTGAGAATTAAGCTAATAACAAGTAAGCAAACTAAATTAAGATGAGAATGCAATTAAGCTAAATGAAATTACACTAGATATGTAATGAGAAGCTTGAAAATATGAAAGAAATGAGACAATAATTCACTATAGTTTAGTTACTCTCAAATTCCTCCTCTCTAAAAATGAAGAGAAAAAGGTTCATAATATAGAAGAGATTGAAGAGAGGATGAAGATTTTCTTGAAAGAAACGACTGACTCTTTATCTCCATGTAAGACTCTTCATTTGCTTGTAGTAGAAGAAATGGAGATTATTTAATTAAGTAAATGAATTATTTCCACATGGGTGTCTTTTCACATTTTTGAATTATTAAATCTAAGTGGGATAATCCATTCAAATAACCAAATAATATTTAATTCCCTTGATGTGTATTAGCTAAAGAGGGTGGAATTTAATTTAATTAAAAACACTAGGACTTTAGAATTAGATTAAATAATCATAGGGATTTTTAGCCAATAAATATGGAATGTTTAGGAATTAAATAAAGTGTATGATTTATGCAAATTTAGGTTTTCTACATTTGAGACTAAGTCAATTAGAGTCATTTTAGGAGACAGAATTGCCTAGTATAATAGGACTTTAATGATGTAGAGATTTGAGAAAATGCACCAAAATTGATTAGAATTGTAAGGTGCCAATTTTGGGGTATTATATTTTGCCCCTCTTTGAATTGATGTGTGAGCAGCGCATTGATTCAAAGAATAGTTTGATGTGATAGATGAAGATTTTGAAAGTCTAGGTTAGGTTACCAAGACACCGGTCAGATCGAGAAGTGGAACCATCTTCAGAACAAAGTATGATTCTCCGAAGTCTAAGTTATATTGTGAAGACAACGGTCCAAATACCAATTGAGAGAGAATTGGAATTGGAGTTAGATTGTCGCTGTGTGCTATAAATGTGTCACACTTCTATGAATCATTACATGCAAGGAAACTCAAGAATGAGCCCTCACAAATCGATCCATAGCTCCCTAGGCATGGAGTGCAAGGGTTTTTAAGAATGCTCTCAGCTAGAGCTATTTAGCCTATAACCTTGCTAGTAAACCATGCAATGGGAGA
Organism: Chamaecyparis obtusa; assembly: GCA_027943335.1. Classification (NCBI taxonomy): domain Eukaryota; kingdom Viridiplantae; phylum Streptophyta; class Pinopsida; order Cupressales; family Cupressaceae; genus Chamaecyparis; species Chamaecyparis obtusa. Next base: position 2,018,717 of record BSBK01001668.1, read on the forward strand.
TTCAATGAAGACAAGGGCAAGAATGCCAATATCCTCAAGAATCAAGAATGAAAATGCAATGCAAGCTAGATTAAGAATGGAAATGCAAGCTAAACTATGGAAATGAAAGATGCAAGTATTACAAAGCCTCCTAGTTAAACTAGATGAATTAATCTAAAGCATAAAGGAAATCTAAGCTAAGAATGCCATGAAAATGAAGCTACTATGCAAGAAATGAAATCTAACTATGAAGCAAGAAAGCCATGATGATGCAAGAATGAAGACAAGAAGATAGAGTGTTGATGAAGATCCAAGATGAATGCCAACAATGCTCCAAATCTTCAAACCCTAGATGCAAGAATATCTCCAAAAGCTCCAAGATGACCTAGAAAACCTGTAGCATAACAATAACATAAAAATTGTGTGTGCAAATGAGGAAGAGAGCTCTCCTTTTATAGGGAATGAAAAAGGAATGGGCCATGGAGATTAAGAGGCAAAAGATTTAATCAACGATGGAGCTTAAAAGAGGAGCAATCCATGTGCACAAGTATCCTCCAATAGGAAAATAAGAGTTGACTTTTGTGTCCATATGAGATAAAAAGTACTTTTCTCTTTTTATAAAATAAGAATAATGCTTTATTTGTGCAACTTAGGATAAGAGGAAAAGTGGGGGCTTTTTATTTATTAAAAGGGGAGGAAATATTCCTTTTAATAAATAAAGACTTAGGATAAGATGGTTAGCCCATAGAAAATAATCGAATAAATGATAGAACTAGGATTTGATCAAGAATAAGCAATTTATGATTTAGCAAAAGGGGCTAATAGTCTAGGTGACCATTTTTAGGTGTATACAGTCGCAATACCTGTTGATAGCAGATGAATATTTGATTAGGACTATCTCCAGAATCATGGTTAGATTTCCCTAATACGAAGGTTAGCCCTCCAAGACCTGGGTTAGATTGCCCAGATAACGGTTGAAAAGAGCTTTTGAGAGCCATCTCCAGAACAAAGCTTGAATTTTAGGAATTATGATTAGATTGCCCCAATACCTAATGAGATTTCAAGAATCATCTCCAGAACAAAGCTTGATCCTTGAGGATCTGAGTTAGATTGCTCAGATACCTAAAAGATAAATGACAAGATACGAGGCACAAAGATGCCCCTAGAGATTCAAGATCATGGAATATCCAATTTTGACCATGAGGTATGAAAAATTGAATATGCCTCAAGTGATGAGATGCCCCTAGTGATGGGGACTTTTGATTCATATCAGACTGATTCAAGAACAATGCGAAAAGATTCAATGATGCAATCATCCTGCCCCCTCAGGAGCGAAATTGAAAGATGACACACCATAAAGATGATTGATAGCAATAGGTTGTAGAGAGAGGTAAGATCGAAGATCTAGAGGAAATTAGAATAGATTAAGGAAGAATCTAGAAGATTCAGAAGCGATCAGGAGCAATCTGGAGGTCCTGTTCACTAGGTTTGACCATAGTTGACTAGAGTTGACTAGAGTTGACTTTTGATGAAAAAGATGTAGAAGACAAGAAAATGATGACAAGATAAGATTCTGACAAGAAATTGACGTCAGAAAGGTGATTGCACAAGCATCTAATCATGTCGATCCCAAAAATTTTGAAATGCGATTTTGAGCTATCTTGGAGTGTCAGATTTCTATTTCGATCATGAAAATGGATTCAAAGCAGTCGATTTAGCCAAGGGTGCAATTTTCATGGAAAACAAAGCACTTTTGAAAATTAGGTCAAAAGCTATATAAGGCCTGGAGGGGTCATTTTCAAATCATTATTCACTTTTGTCTTTAGAGATTTGAAGAGCTCTAAGAGAGATGGAGAACATGCTAGTGCATCTACATTGATTTAAGTGCTCCCGATGACATAGCTGGCCGACAGAGTATGACGCACCTATAAGTAGTCAAACAACCATCCTGCATTTCAAATTTTACCGCTTATTAGGTTAATTCAGCATGTTTTTTAATGCATTTTAAGTCCAATTAGGTCAAGTCTCACGTGAGGAGGTAGTTTCCTCACATCGGCCTAGGTCACCCCTAGCGTGAGAGAACATCTTCCTCACACGGGAAAGGGGTTCCTCGCATGGGGTCCCTCTGTGAGTTCACACGAGGTGTACCACGATGTCACGCAAGATTTCATCCTCAGTGATGAATCCTCATGCAAGGAGAGATCCTATTTCGCATGAGCCAGAAAGCTCGTGCGGGAAAAGAGTTTCCTCGCATGGGAATGTCTTGCAATCCAGAGAGTCATCGTCAAATGTGTTGTAAAATTAGCCTAGTAGAGTGTCTCAAAACTATGTTTGGGATAGATCCATAGCTTCATTTGTTGTCATTACTTTGAAGAACCATCATGTTTGAGATACTAATCCAATGTCGCCGCTTGCTTTGCAAATTGACTTCCCTGATATTGCATTCTAGTCCCACTATCTAGTTATTGGTGAGCTGGTGCAAAGATTGAGCGATGTCGATGGTGCCCACATCGATGGGCTAGGACTATCATATCTGCATGATATACTCGAGATTCAGGTAAATCATAGTCTTCTAGGAGCATTGGTCGAGCATTTCCATTCAGAGATGAACACCTTCCACTTGCCATAGGGGGAGATGGCAGTCACTCTCGAGGACATATACAGGATCTTGAGAGTACCATTCCATAGGACCCGCGTCGAGTATGATATCCAGCCTACGGTAGGCACACATGCTCTGAGAGCCATCTTTCAGGATGGGCTTGTGATGGGCTGAGCCATCTCATGGGAGGATTTGATTGGCAGGTATGGAGCACAGCACACATTAGCAATCATCTTGGCCATATTCTTGAGCTTCCACCTAGTTCTAGAATGAGGCCAGCATGGATTGGAGTGTAGCTAGGGACGCATGTTGTAGTGGATGCTAGTGAGACCGGTGGTGAGATTTGGATGGGGTGAGTGCATGCTCGCATAGATATATCATGAGATGCATGAGATCGTGTATCAAGGTGTGTGGACCATAGCGGTAGGTGTCATGGTTTTACAGATCTGGGCTTGGGAGCACCTTCCTATTTGCAGGCCAATTCTTCATGATACTTGGTAGCCCCTGGAGCCATACATTTATAGGTATGTAGGTCCGATGACTCAACCAATGTTGGGTAAGATAGAGCAGTGGTAGGTACAACTAGATGACATGGTAGCAGTCATATGGAGGCCATGGATAGCTATAGAGGTCTGGGATGACATACAGCACAAGCTACCACATTTCTTTTGTTCATGTCCTATGATCGGGCACACTCTCAGCATCATAGAGCACTTCCTCCTGACACGGGTCCTACGACAGTTTGGGAAACCACAAGATGTCTCCTAGGAGTACTGTACCTACACCTGATTTGTCAATGAGATGAAGGGCTGGCAGCCAAGATTGGACCAGGGTAGGTGTATGATAGATGCACGGATACCACCAGCACAGTGGGATTATATAGTAGGGGTGATGAATGCAGGGATGATGCCTGTATACAAGGATCACATATTGACACATCCCTATCCTAGGTTCATAGATCCTGTTGGCATGGGCTAGCAAATATAGCAGGTGGTGCAGCCACCTCCATAATAGTAGGCACCACAGCCATGGCCATAGCCACCACTGCCACAGTAGCAACCACAGCAATAGCCACTACAGTAGGCTACTCAGTAGTAGAGGGTACTAAGGCTGAGGAGTGGGAAGATTCCCATCCCTCTGAGATAGATGGGGTCAGAAATAAGTGCAAGGAGCAGTGGGACCCGGGACACTGACATACCTAATCAGCCAGCACAAGATCCACTCACGGGAGGATAGGTCACACATACAGGAGAATCTATGGAAGGGTTGGGATCAGATCAGGTAGGTACAAAGAGAGAGAGAGAGAGAGAGATGACTACCATACATAGGTCATCAGACTAGAGACCTAGGTGGCGGAGAGAGATCGAGAGATCCAAGGGCTACAGGATACACTAGCTTGAGCACCAATAGAGGCCAGATACGAGGCTGCATAGGTAGTCTATTATTATGTCACCTACTAGATCACAATGCCAAAGGCATCGGACCAGATTTTTCCATTTTCTAAGTATGTTGGGGCACAAGCTGCTCCACAAGGACCACCTCCGCAAGCACCACCATAGGCACCTCCTCAAGGACCACCACAACCACCCTCACAGGCACCTCTTCAGTAGAAAGCCATGCAACCTCCTCCACCTCCTCCTAGTGGGAGTGGCTAGATTAGACATGAGATATACATTGTACCATTTTTTATATATTGTGCTCAAGTAGCACCTTTTGTACATTTTGATCGATCGATATATATATATATATATATATATATATATATATATATATGAGCCCGATTTTTTTGATATCATTGTACATGTGTATATATTGCTTTTGATTTGTACATCTTATGAGATGTTTCCTATATGATTAGATTTATGGATTAGAGATGTATGCCATGGTTGAATATGCAAATGTTTTATGCACATGTTTTATTGATGTATGTATGCAATGCAATGATAGATTGTAGATGGATAAATGCTATGAATGATTTGATTTATGCTTATAATGGATGCACATGTTAATGGATAAATAAATGTATGCATATGAATGTATGGTAATGCTATGAATGAAACGAAGATGCAATGTAAATGTAATGTATATGGTACTAATCATCTCATGCAGAGTATAGAAATATACAATAGGTACTAACCAAAAGGATGTTCGTGAAGATCAAGAGCGAGCATCAGATGCTTATGCAGTCAAGATGAATCCAGGATGAAAGATGAGAACTTTCAAAGAAGAAGGCAATGAAGAGAGCACCAAACACTGATGCTATGCAAGCCTAGAATGAAAATGCAAGCCTAAACTAAATGCAACCCTAGTACTTGGTTGTTGGACTCATCGCATAATTATCATCATCAAGTTCTTTAGGTATTAGATAATCGCAAGATGTCATACAACCCTCACCAGCATCACAACCATGAGAATATGAATATGACATAAGTCTTAGATTTGTCAAAATGAGGTGTAAGCATTAAGGCACAAGAAGCCAGAATGACCTGAACACCTATTCCTTTTGATTTAGCAAGTTAACATAAGCATCGAAGCATAATTTCTAGAATGACTTGAATGTTTCTTGCATACAAACATGTCATACATGTGAGAGTGCCCCCTTCTTTTTTCTAAGTAGTTGATAAGAATGCTCGCAGTGACCCTTACGTTCACTTCACGAGATGAGCACCTTTGATTATGTTGTTAGCAGAAAGAAGTCACTCAAATAGACAAGGAGAAGAACCAACCTCACCAAAGTTTCCATATAAAAGGATTCAAGGTACACATGGCCATCCAACATGAGATGAAGGCTCTCATAGTGGACACCCCTCTTATATGGATCCATTGGATCATTGGAACTAAACTAGCAAGTAAAAAGCAAAGAAAATAGATCATGCTCCCGGTCTTTGCAGCTCTCGGTCAAGGATAGACATCTTTGAGTTGCTTGTATGTGGAACAATGATGAAGTGAAAGAACCAACACACAAAGGAAAAGCTCAGCATGTCTTAGAGAATCACCAATCAAGTTTTAGTTTTAGTTTAAGCGAATTGAAGTTGGATCAGAAGATACGTCGCAAACAGAGAGTCTCAACAGGATGGTGACAATAGGCAGACATAGTGAGAATCACTGGTGACTGTCGCTAGAGAAAGTCACAAGGAGAGATCAGAGAGAAATGAAGTATCAGTAGGTAGACGTAGTGAGAATCACTGGTGACCGATACAAAGAAGATCTTCAAGAAGAGAGATCTTAGCGAAACATCAGTAGGTAGACGTAGTGAGAACCACTGGTGACTGATGTGAGAGAGATCCTCAAAGAGATAAATCTTAAAGATAACGAGGCATCAGTAGGTAGACACAGTGAGAACCACTGGTGACTGATGCAAAAGATAACTCTGAAAGAGATAGGAAGCATCGGTAGGTAGACACAGTGAGAACCACTAGTGACCGATGTGAGAGAGAACTCCAAAAAGATAGGACAGATGCCCCCTAGACTAGGAAGGTTGTCCTTAGCGAAAGACCAATTTCAATCCATGGAAAATCGAGCATAATCTTGAAAATAGCTGAGAGCGAGAGCATGAGCAAGAAAACTGAAAGCAACAAAGCAGGAAAGCAGGAAAGCACACTAAAGCAGGAAAGAAAACTAAAGCAGGAAAGCAAGAAAAGTAGACTAGCAAACTAAAGCAGGAAAGCAAACTAAAGCAGGAAAGCAGGGCAGCAAAAGAAAGTAGCTGCGAGAGCCAAGTGATGTCATGACAGATATAGCATTAGGGAACAAGAGGCACTTGTTTACTAGGTTTTCACCATCTTGGCAAAGATTCTATTTTTACTACCATGGTGCCTGTTTACCATGTTTTCATCAATGGCACATTTTTTCTTTTTCTTTTTTTGTACATTTCTCTTTTTTTATTTTTTCAATATTTGATTTTTTTTATTTTTTTGCTTTTCAATTTTTTTTTGTATTTTTTAATTTTTCATTTTTTTTATATTATCAAGGTGCCTGTTTGCTAGGTTTTCACTAGGATAATAGTTACATCAAAGCGTTTGTTTACCAGGTTTTCACTAAGATGATCATTTTTTCAAGACATTTTGCCATTTTTAGGATTTTTGACAATATATCATTTTTTTGGATTTTTTCAGGATCAATAAGTATGTACAGGAGCTTTCAGAAGATGTGTCAACTGTAGAATCTTTTCAGATGTAGAGCATTGATCATCTCTTTAAGTTGTTCTCCTTTAGTGTTAGAGAGTTGATAGGCACCAGACCCAAACGTTGTAGTGATAAAATATGGACCAAGCCAATTTGGTTCAAACTTTCCTTTCTGGATCCGCTACTATTGATTTTTGGGGTTCTCTTGCAGGATGAGATCACCCACTTATAATTCCCTTGGTCTAACTTTCTTATTGTATCTTTTAGACATTCTTTTCTGATAAGCTCAGAGATGATCGAATGCCACTTGTCGACATTCATCTAGTAGTTCAAGCTCTTGTAGCCTGGATATTCTAATATCTTCATCAGTAATGAGGCCCCTCAGAGAGACTCGCAAGGTAGGAATCTCAACCTCAATTAGAAGTACAGAATCTTCTCTGTATACCAAGGCAAAGGGCATGGCCCCTGTCTGTGTTCTGATACTCGTGCAATAAGCCCATAGAACATGATTGATCTGGAGGTGCCAGTCCCGTCCAGATTTGTGTACAGTGCGGTGCAGGATTTTGAGAATAGTCTTATTTGAAGCTTCTTCTTGTCCATTACCCTGGGGGTAATAGATAGATGACCAGTGCTAAATTATCTTGAGCTTAGTGCATAATTCTTTCAGATCCTTGTTTTTGAATTACCCCCCATTGTCAGTGATTATTGATGAGGGTACACCATACCTGAAGATGATGTAGTTTATTATGAACATTGCTATGGATTTGTCATCAGCTATAAAGAGAGGTACTACCTCAACCCACTTGGTGAAATAGTCTAGAGTGGTAACAATAAACTTGTGTCCCCTTGAAGAAGATAGATGGATTTGACCCACCAAGTCAAAGGCCCATTGTTGAAATGGCCAGAAACTGATGAAAGGAATAAGCTCCTTAGCGGGAGCGTGAATAATATTATCATAAAGTTGGCACTGCTTACAAGATGGAATATGGATGAAGTGACTGAGAGGGGGGGGGGTGAATCAGTCAACCATAAAACACTTCACAATTATTTCTTTCCAGATCCCTTAGGATATCTTAATGAATATTGTCTGTTTAACACTCGGTAAATAGATTGCAGTAACTTTGAAGATGCATATTAGTAAAATCATCTTTAGATATTCATCAGCACTTGTATATGATTAAGATAGCAATTAAGAACACAAGAGACATAGAATTTAACGTGGAAACCCAATATGGGAAAAACCACCAATGTATCTAGATACTGATTTTCACTTTTCTGAAGTGATGCCTGGTTAGAAGCCAACCTGGTAAAAGGTTACAAAACACACTGTTAGGTGTGACCTTGTTAGAGGATTTAATCACCCTGCTAGGAGTGGCCTGGTAAGAGGTCTTGAAAACAATTCAATGGAATTGTCACCTTGTTAGAGGATTTACAATATGTTTGTTAAACCAACTCGGTTAAGAGATTTAGAATTCACTGTTACAATGATAAAAAGGTAACAATGAAAATGACCTGTATAATAATGCAACTACCTTGCTGATTATAGATCTCTATTCTGCATAAGTGTGATCCTTCCTGATCGAATATATCTCTGCTGCTCCTCAAGGATATCTGGTTATCCTTCACAATTTCACACACACCTTTCCTGTCTTTCTTCTATATATCTTCTGCTGTATTTCTTGTTTATTTTTCACATTTGACCTTTTATTTATATGATTTTAGATTTTTCAAATCGACATTACTTAGCATAACAGTCGGTTGAAATAAGAAAACTTTATTTGCAAAAATCCTTCAAGGGCTGACAGTGCTCGGTGACCATAACTTTCTACAATCTTTCGGAGACTGAGGGAACTCGATAAACACTGATAATCCTTTCTCTTCGATAACTGACTAAACTCGGTAAATGCTATCTTTCCTTCGACAACCGACTGAACTCAGTAGATGCTAACTTTTCTTCGACAACCGACTGAACTTGGTAAACACTGAATTTCCTTTGACGGCCGACTGAACTCGATAGGTACTGAATGCTGCAGACTATGACATTGTGTGACATCAAAGACAATACATAATTTGAGTAGCAATTTCCTTCAGAAAATTGTTTCCAACAATCTCCCTCTTTGGCATTGATGGCAACACAATATGTCATAGCATAAGAAATTTTGAAAGAATTAGCTCAATTCAGATTCAAATCTCCCTCTGTCAGCAAACTTCCTTTTTCTTAAAAACTCTTCCTTCTGACTATTGAAAATTTCTTGAAGTAATAGCAAAGACATAGCAAACACTCCCTCTTTGACAACACATGCCAAAGACAATTCACATATTACCGGTGTAAACTAATGTACCTTAAGTACTGATTCATATGCAATGATTCCTTGAATATGCTGCATCAACTGGTTGATTTTCAATCATGTTCTGGTTGATGCATCACTAAAACTATATTTAGTGAGCCTTAGATAGGGGAATGACCCCTAACTTACCTCTTAGATACACAAATGCATCCTTGGGTAATGGTTTGGTGAAAATGTCTGTAATCTGCTCTTTTGTATGAATATATTCTAATCTGATTTCCTTGTCTTGCACCAATTCTCTGACAAAGTGATATTTAATAGCAATATGCTTGGTTTTGGAATGCATTACTGGATTCTTCGAAATGTTTATTGCACTGGTATTGTCACAAAATATAACAACTGGTTCTTTGATTTTAACCTTCATACCTTGTAATAACTGTTTAAACCAAACAATATTTGAACAATTTACTGCAGCAGCAACATATTCTGCTTCAGCTGTGGATTGAGATGTGCAATTTTTCTTTTTACTGGTCCAGGATACCAGTCTTTTTCCAAGAAAAAATGCTCCACCACTTGTGCTTTTTCTGTCATCAATGTTCCCTGCCCAATCAACATCAGTAAACACTTTTAAGTCTAGATTGCCTCCAAATTTATACCACAAACCATATTCTTCAGTTCCTCTTAAGTATCTTAAGATTCTTTTGATTGCCATCATATGATTTTCCTTAGGTTTTGCTGAGAATCTTGCTACTATACCGACTGCTAAGGCAATATCAGGTCTTGTATGTACTACATACTGCAATTTTCCAATCATAGATCAGTATAAGGTCTGATCAACTTCTTTTGAATCATCATTTTTGGTAAGTTTCAGTCCAGTACACATGGGTGTATCGACTGGTTTTGAATCTTTCATACCAAACTTCTTAAGTATTTCTTTGATGTATTTAGATTGAGTAATGTATATACCATTCTTGCTTTGCTGAATTTGAAGACCAACAAAGAATTTTATTAAACCAAACATAGACATTTCAAATTCTTTGTTCATCTGCTCTAAAAATTCTTTGCACTGATCATCATTCCCTGTAAATATAGTATCATCTACAAATATTTCTGCCAATACAATTTTGTCATCCGGTCCTTCTTTAATATACAGATTGCTGTTATCATTTGCTCTTTTGAAATTGATCTGAATCAGATAGTTATGGAGTCTTTCATACCATTCTCTAGGAGCTTGTTTCAAACCATACAATGCTTTGTGTAACCTGCAGACCATGTCCTTTTTATCTGGATCAACAAAACCTTCAGGTTGTTCAATGTAGACTTCTTCATCAAGAATTCCATTGAGAAATGTAGATTTTATATCCATCTAATATACCTTAAATCCTTTATGTGCTGCATAAGCAAGTAGAGTTCTTACACGTTCTAATCTTGCAACAAGAGCAAAAGTTTCACCATAATCTATACCTTCTTCTTGAGAGTAACCTTTACATACCAATCTAGCTTTGTTTCTAGATACTTGACCATCTTCATTCAGCTTATTCCTGAATACCCATTTTGTTCCAATTACATTCTTATCTTTAGGTCTAGGTACAAGAGTCCATGTTTTGTTCTTTTGTATTTGTTCTAATTCTTCATTCATTGCTTGAATCCAACTTTCATTTTCCAATGCATCTTTGATATTTCTAGGTTCAAAATCAGTAAGCAGACATGTACCTTTTAGCTTGCTTCTTGTCATAGTACCATCTGATTTGTTTCCAATAATTTGATCTGGTGTATGATTCCTTCTGACATATTTGGCTAGTATAGGTTCCTTGCTTTTTGAATGAGTCATGTTGTTGTCTTCTAGGATCTCTTCTTCAGGTTGCTCGGGCTCGGTAGATATTTGCTCGGTAACTTCAGGCTGAGACTCGGTCTAAATTTCTTCCTATGACTCAGTTTGAACTTCTTCCTGTGACTCGGTTTGAACTTCTTCCTATGACTCGGTTACTGTGCTAGGCTTGGTAGATATAGTTTCCTCATTGATAGTTGTGTCTGGCAATGTTTCAGGTTCAATGTAAATGAATCTCCTATAGTTCTCAGGTTCCTTTTTGCTTTCTTCTTCAGTCTTTTCTGCAAACTCATCAAATTTTACATGTATACTTTCTATGACTTTGTGAGTAGACAAGTTCAGACATTTGTATGCCTTACTTTTGCTAGAATATCCTAGGAATATTCCTTCACCACTTTTCACATCAAATTTATTTCTTCTGGATTCTTTTAGGATATAACACTTGCTACCAAATACTTTCATGTAACTTACATTGGGTTTATAGCCATACCATAATTCATAAGGAGTTTTGAATGTGTCTTTCTTCAATTGTACTCGGTTCAAGGTATGAACTGCAGTGCTGATAGCTTCCTTCCAGTACTTTATAGCGATGTTCTTTTCTATCATTAGAGTCCTTGCACAATCCATAATAGATCTGTTTCTTCTTTCTGCTATTCCATTCTGCTCAGGAGTTCTAGGAGCTGATACCTGCCTTTTGATTCCTCTTTCAATGCAAAAGTTGTTAAAATCATGGGAGATGAATTCACCACCTCTGTCTGATCTTAAGCATTTCAATCTTTTCCCTGTTTCCTTTTCCACTCTTGCCAAGTACCATTTGAACTTTTCAAATGCTTCTGACTTTTCTCTTAAATACATAATAGTCATCATTCTAGAATAATCATCAACGAAAAGAATAAAGAATTTATCTCCAGTATAGCTTTGTATTCCAATAGGTCCACATAAATCAGTATGCACAATTTCCAAAATCTCTTTAGACTGATAGTTCTTACTCTTAAAACTAGTTTTACTCATTTTGCCAATCTGACAATTCTTACATAGACCAGTATCAGGTTTCTTTAAAGTAGGAATGCCTCTTACCTTCTTGAATTTGCTTATTTTTATCATGTTATCAAAATTCACATGACATAACCTTTTGTGCCATAGCCAACTTTCTTCAATTTGAGCAATAAAACATGAATATTCACTGAGATCAAGATAAAATAAGTTACCTTTTGTTTGTTTGCCTGATCCAATGAGTTTTCCTTTTTCATCCAGCAGTCTTGCTTGACCATTCATGAATTCAACCTTGAAACCAGTGTTGATTAGTTGTGCTACACTTAGAAGATTATGTTTTAGTCCTTCAACCCAATAAGCATTATCACATATGAGTTCTTTGGTTAATGAGATTCTTCCTTTTCCTTTTATACAACAAGGTTCATTGTTTCCAAATCTTACATTGCCACTATCACAGTCTTCTAGATATTCAAATTTTGTCTTGTCACTAGTCATGTGGTGTGAACATCCACTATCTATTATCCATATATCATTTTTGCTTATATGAGAAATAAGTGCCATCTTATCTTCATCATCATCAGATTCATCTTTTATAGCAATAAAGACAATTTCTTCTTCACTATCATCAGAATCTTTAGCCATAAAACATGTTTTCTTACCTTTATCCTTGAATGATTTGAAATTCTTTTTGCCATAGTACTTGTGACCTCTCTTCTCTTCCTTGACTTGCTTGTTTGGGCACCTAGCTACAATATGTCCAATTTCTTCACATGAAAAATAGATTAAAAGAGTTTTACCTTTATATTTACCTTTCCCTTTAGAGTACTTCTTTGCAAGTAATGCTTCTACAATTTCAAGATCACTATCAGAACTTTCTTCTGATACTTCTTCACTTTCTGACTGAACTTCTTTAATTTTCTTGTTCTTCTTTAGTGAAACCTTGGCCTCAAATGCTGATTCAATATTTTTGGAACTTGGAACATAGTTGTCATAGTTGTCTAATTCAAAGGCTGTCAATCTTCCAACTAAAGCATCCAAAGTTATATTGTGGTTTGTTTCACATCTTCTTTCTTGAATAGCTGATACTCTTATTGCATAGATAGGGAGTAATGTTCTGAGTACCTTGCTTATAACAGTTTCATCAGAGATTGTTCCTCCAGAAGCTCTAATTGCACTAACACTTGCTTTGATCCTTTCAACATATTTTGCAATGTTTTCATCTTCTTTCATATTCATCTTGTCAAACTGTCCTCTTAGGCTTTCTACTTTGGCTCTTTTCACATTTGCATCACCACCATATATTTTCTTCAATGTCATCCACATTTCATATGCAGTAGTGCATTCTTTAATATCATCAAATTCTTCATAGCTGAGAGCAGATGCAATGTCTATCATCATGGTGTTATGATTCTTTTTCTCTGCAATGTCTTCAACAGTTAATGCGCCAGTAGGAACTGTGTATTCTTCATCATTGTATTTGCATCCTGAATCACCAATGGAAGCTAGATGAAGTCGCATGAGACCTTGCCATGCTGAAAAGTTATCTCTATTGAGCTTTGGAATTTCCCTCTTGTAAGACATCCTGATCTTTAGCTTAGGTCCTTGAAACCCTTCCTGCAAGCACCAAAAGCTCTGATACCAATTGATGGAATATGGATGAAGTGACTGAGAGGGGGGGGGGGTGAATCAGTCAACCATAAAACACTTCACAATTATTTCTTTCCAGATCCCTTAGGATATCTTAATGAATATTGTATGTTTAACACTCGGTAAATAGATTGCAGTAACTTTGAAGATGCATATTAGTAAAATTATCTTTAGATATTCATCAGCACTTGTATATGATTAAGATAGCAATTAAGAACACAAGAGACATAGAATTTAACGTGGAAACCCAATATGGGAAAAACCACCAATGTATCTAGATACTGATTTTCACTTTTCTGAAGTGATGCCCGGTTAGAAGCCAACCCAGTAAAAGGTTACAAAACACACTGTTAGGTGTGACCTTGTTAGAGGATTTAATCACCCTGCTAGGAGTGGCCTGGTAAGAGGTCTTGAAAACAATTCAATGGAATTGTCACCTTGTTAGAGGATTTACAATATGGTTGTTAAACCAACTCAGTTAAGAGATTTAGAATTCACTGTTACAATGATAAAAAGTTAACAATGAAAATGACCTGTATAATAATGCAACTGCCTTGCTGATTGCAAATCTCTATTCTGCATAAGTGTGATCCTTCCTAATCAAATATATCTCTGCTGCTCCTCAAGGATATCTGGTTATCCTTCACAATTTCGCACACACCTTTCCTGTCTTTCTTCTATATATCTTCTGCTGTATTTCTTGTTTATTTTTCACATTTGACCTTTTATTTATATGATTTTAGATTTGTCAAATTGACATTACTTAGCATAACAGTCGGCTGAAATAAGAAAACTTTATTTGCAAAAATCCTTCAAAGGCCGACAGTGCTCGGTGACCATAACTTTCTACAATCTTTCAGAGACCGAGGGAACTCGGTAAACACTGATAATCCTTTCTCTTCGATAACCGACTGAACTCGGTAAATGCTATCTTTCCTTTGACAACCGACTGAACTCGGTAGATGCTAACTTTTCTTCGACAACCGACTGAACTCGGTAAACACTAAATTTCCTTTGACAGTCGACTAAACTCGGTAGGTACTAAATGTTGCGGACTATGACATTGTGTGACATCAAAGACAATACATAATTTGAGTAGCAATTTCCTTCAGATAATTGTTTCCAACACACCATATCTGAAGATGATGTAGTTTATTATGAACATTGCTATGGATTTGTCATCAGCTATAGAGAGAGGTACTACCTCAACCCACTTGGTGAAATAGTCTATAGTGGTAACAATAAACTTGTGTCCCCTTGAAGAAGATAGATGGATCTGACCCACCAAGTCAAAGGCCCATTGTTGAAATGGCCAGAAACTGATGAAAGGAATAAGCTCCTTGGCGGGAGCGTGAATAATATTATCATAAAGTTGGCACTGCTTACAAGATTTAGCATACTTTACAGCTTCTTTTTCCATGTCTGGCCAGTACTAACCATCTCTAATAAGTTTATGATAAAGTGTCAGACTGCTCGAATGAGACCCACAGATGCCTTCATGCACCTCAGCTAATGCATGTTTGGACTTGTTGGGTTATAGACACCTAAGGAGGGTACTGTCTAGTCCTCGCCTAAATAAGTCATTAGCTATGATAACATATCATGAAGCACTACGGATAAGGTGACATTTTTCATTCCGTGTGTAGGTATCTAGGATAATTTGATCATGGAGATAAGAGTATATGTGGTGGTAGCGAGATGAATCATGTCCAATGATTGAACAGATCATCCTAGATTCTGGGTTGTTATAGGCTGGGTACCATAATGTCTCCACCATGAATTCATGTCTAAAATCATTTTCTGGCATTTGTAGCATGGAAGAAAGAGTCGCCATGGCATCAGCTACTTTATTATCTGCTCTTGGTACTTGATGGAAGGTAACATGTGCAAAGTATTTCTTTAGATCATCAACCATCTTTTTATATGGTACCAACTTTTCATCCTTTGTCTGATAGATATCATTCACCTGATTGATCACCAACTGTGAATCCCCAAAGACTTTTAATTCATCCACTCACCATTCAATAGCCATCTTTGGCTTGTTGATCAAGGCTTCATACTCAGTAATGTTATTAGTACATGGAAATAACATTTTTTAAGCTTTTGGCAGAGATTATCATTGAGGTGTAATGAACAAGATCCCAGCACCTGACCCCTATTGGGTAAATGATCCATCAAAGAACATTGTCCATGTTTGATATGTGAGAAGCATGATAGATTCATCTAGGAACTCAATGCTCAATGGCTGATAATCTGTAATGGAAGCCTTGGCCAACTGGTCTGCAATAGCTTGTCCCTTGATTGCTTTTCTTTGCACATATTCAATATCGAACTCACTAAGTATCATGACCCATTTTGCTAGTCTACCTGTGAGGGTAGCTTTGCTGAGTAAGTATTTCAAGGGATCAATTTTTGCAATGAGTCTTTTAGTGTGGGCAAGCATGTAGTGTCGCAACTTTTGGGAAGAAAACACCACCGCCAAGCAAGCTTTCTCAATGATAGTGTAGTTCATTTCATAAGATACTAAAGTTGTGCTGATATAATAGATGGCTCTTTCTTTGTTATTATGATCTTCTTGCACCAATAGGGCACCCAAATATGTATCAGTGGCTGAGATATAAAGAATCAATGGCTTCCCATGAATAGGAGGCATCAATATAGGTGGATTGGACAGATATTGTTTGATTTGCTAAAGTCCCTTTTCACATTCTTCATTCCATTCATAAGTCACACCCTTATGTAGAGTTTTAGTGAATGGTTGTGACTTATCTACCAATTGTGTGATGAAGCACTGAATGGATTGCAGCTGACCTTGAAGACCTTGCATCTGACTGATATTACATGGAGGAGGCATTTCCATAATAGCTTGAACTTTCTCTAGATCCACCTATATGCCCTTAGCAGATATAATGTATCCCAATAGCTTACCAGATGTGACACTGAATGCACACTTTTTGGGATTAAGTCTTAGGCTAAACTGTTCCATTTGATCTAGTATAGGACCCAAATCAGCAAGATGTGTTTTTCTTTGCATACTTTTAGCTAGAGTATCATCCACATAGCCTTCCATAGTCTTGTGCATCATGTCATGGAAGACAGTAGTGATGGCCCTTTGGTAGGTAGCTCCAGCATTTTTAAGCCCAAAGGGCATGACATTCCAACAAAATGTTCCCCAAGCACAAGTGAATACACACAGAGTTTCAAATGAATGGAATTTTCATTCAAGGTGGATCACAAGAAGGTTGTTCTGAGGGGAATGTCGAATGGAGGATCGAGGGAAATTTATGCCTGATGGATGGAGGCCATCCTTAGGTACGACGATGTGGTATAGGCTACACACTATTTTATCTCATCAAAACCTGTACATGGACAACCTACCTTCTATCAGGATGAGGAACTTCAAAGTGTGTTGGAAAATCATCATTTGGTATTTGATGACATACCACCATGTGTACCACCGCACCATGGGTTTGAACACACTATTGAGATGGAGGTTGGCACCAAACCTATCATCACCACACTGTATCATCATTTTAAAAAGTCTAAGGATGAGATTGAAAAGATAATACATGAACTTCTCAACAAGGGATGGATTAGGCCTAGTTCCAACCCTTTTGCATCATCTGTCATACTATTCAAGAAAAAGGATAGAACTCTGAGGATGTGTGATGACTAAGGATGAAAAGCTTGTTCCATACAAGAGAATGGTAGATGATCTAAAGAAATATTTCATATCTATCACATTTGAGAAAATACCTAGAATAGAGAATAAGGTTGCCAATGCAATGGCAATGCTATCTACTCTATTACAGCAGCCTGAACATGAGGTACACTATGAGTTCCTGGTGGAAGTACTATCTTATCCTCCCTATGACTCCCCTGAAACTCGCATGATCTACACTATTGTAGGTCATGATTCATCCCAATACAAAAACCTTTTTTCTTATCTACAATACCAAATTGTTCTTGATACATTCAATCACCATGAGAAAAGATACCTAATCTACAATACCTCCCAATATGTCATCATTGTTAACAATTTGTACAAGCGAGGTCTAGATGGTACGCTACTTAGATGTTTAGAATGAGAAGAGTCTCAACGTGAACTCGAGGAAGTCCATGAGGGTATATGTGGGTCACACTTGAACAATTTAACACTAGCTCGAAAGCTTATTAGGGCTAGGTACTATTGGCCTAAAATGGAGAAAGATGCAATCAAGTTTGCTAAAAACTGTCAAAAGTGCTTAGTACATGGTAACTTAATTCATGCTCCAGGGAAAGATTTAAATTCCTTTCACTACACAATGGCCTTTTCACCAATGGGCATTTGACCTTATAGGATCCATACATCCTCATTCTTCTAATGGACATACCTATATAATCACAGTTATAGATTATTTTACAAAATGGGTAGAAGTAGTTCCCTTAACACAAGCAATTGGAAAACAAATATCTATGTTCATCTTGAACTATATCATATGCAAATTTGGGATCCCTCATTCCATAGTCATAGATAATGGTGGACAATTCAAGATAAAGACCTAGATGATCTATGTGACAAGGGATGGATTAGGCCCAGTTCCAACCCTTTTGCATCATCTGTCATACTATTCAAGAAGGATAGAACTCTGAGGATGTGTGTGGACTATCATGGATTAAATAAGAAAACCATCAAGAATAGGTATCCTATTCCTAGGATCGATGAGCTATTGGATGAACTACATGGTGCAGTTTATTTTTCAAAAATAGATCTCTGATCTGGGTATCATCAAATCCACATGAGAGGAAAAGATGTGGAGAAAATATCCTTCCACTACCACTATGGGCATTACAAGTTCTCGGTCATGCCATTTGGATTGACCAATGCTCTTGCCACATTCCAGTCCTTCTTCAACAAGCAACTGCGTAAGTTT
This sequence comes from Chamaecyparis obtusa, assembly GCA_027943335.1. Taxonomy (NCBI): domain Eukaryota; kingdom Viridiplantae; phylum Streptophyta; class Pinopsida; order Cupressales; family Cupressaceae; genus Chamaecyparis; species Chamaecyparis obtusa. The sequence goes on from BSBK01001668.1 coordinate 2,037,088, forward strand.
CTATTGTTATTTTTTGATGACATACTCATATATAGTAAGACATCAGAGAAACATCTCAAGCATTTGGATGAAATACTAGATATTATGGAATCACAGTCCTTGTTTTCCAAAAGGTCAAAATATGAGTTTGGGATGATGGTGATATTGTACCTCATGCACATTGTCAGTGGGTGAGAGGTTCAAGTGCATCAGGAAAAGATTCAAGCCATTCTGGATTTGCTACCACCGAAGACTCTCTCAGACCTACGTGGATTCTTCAGGTTGTGTAATTATTATAGGAGGTTCATGAAGGGATTCTCATTTCTCAGTGCACCATTTCCAAATATAACAAAGAAAGGATCATTCCAATGGTGTGAATAGGGACAATAAACTTTTGAATGGCTCAAGGAAGTTATGAGCTCTTGCTTAGTGTTGGCACTTCTAGATTTCACCTAACCCTTCATTTTGGAGTGTGATGCCTCTAGAGAGGGTATTGGGGTTGTGCTGATACAGGACCATCACCTGATTTCATTTGAGAGTCAAAAGCTCTCGGGAGCTAAGAAATTATATTCCATCTATGACAAGGAGATGCTCATCATCATGCATGCCTTGACAAAATTTTGACAGTACATCATTAGAGCTAAGTTCACTATGTGTACAAAACATAACAACCTTCGACACTTTTTGGAATAACAGGAACTCAATGAATGAAAACAGAAGTGGGTAAGTAAAGTATAGAATTTTGATTTTGACATTGGATATGTAAAGGGGAAAAATAATGTTGTATTTGACGATGTGTAGAAATAGTCAGCGATATGCTCTTTATCTCAAATCTCAACTGATTGGAGAGCACACCTGCTGGTTGAGAATTCCAAGAATACTTTTTCATATTAGATGTTGGATGATGAAGTACAAGATGACAGATACAAGGTGGTTGATGATATTATAAACTACAAAGGCAGAATATAGTTGGTACCTAAATCCAAATTGAAGGAGAAGATTTTGAAGGAGATGCATGACTCACCTCTGGCTAGGCATCGGAGATATTTGAAGACTTATAGGAAGATCAGGGAAAGGTTCTCCTAGAAGGGTTTAAAGAATGATGTCCTCTGATATGTCTAGGAATTTCTGACCTATCAGTAGAACAAATCAGAGCACACTATGCCAGCAGGTTTACTTCAGCTATTGTCAATTCCTGAGTAGAAATGGACTAGCATTTCAATGGATTTCATTACTGGGCTTCCCAAGGTGCAAGGAAGAGATTACATCTTTGTGGTTGTTGAAATATTGACCAAGTATGTGCACTTATTTTCTATTTCAAGGGAATACTAGGCCGCACAGGTGGAAAACTTATTCTTCCAAGAGATGTTATGTCTACACGAACTCCCTCAGAACATACTGAGCGACATAGATAGTCATTTTCTCAGTACTTTTTGGAAAGAACTATTTCAGCTGGCAAGAATGGAGTTGTCACCCAGCACAAGCTACCACCCACAAACTGATAGACAGACAAAGAATGTGAACAAATGGTTGGAATGGTATCTCAAAAACTATGTTTTCGCACAATAGAGAGTGTGGGTCAAGTGGCTACATCTGGGGAGAACTATTAAAATACCACATATCACATGTCTATTGGAATGACTCCATTCAAAGCCTTGTACAGGTATGAACCACATTCACTCATGGACATGGTGTTGGGAGATAGTCGCACACCAAAGGAAAAAGATTGGCTATAGGAAGGAATAGATATCCTAAGATCACTCTCAGAGAATCTCCTACCAGCTTAGAATCAATAGAAAATATATGTTGATTGGAATCACATTGAGAGGAGCTTTGAAGTGGGAGACTTGGTATACCTTCAACTTCAGCCATATAGACAGTCTTCCCTGATGGCATCTGGGAAGGAGAAACTGAGGCCACATTTCTAAGGGCCCTACCGTATTTCCAAATAGGTGGGTGAGGTTTTCTACAAACTGGATCTACCCCACAGAAATAGGATTCATAATGTATTTCACGTATCTTGCCTGAAGAAAGCGGTGGGGCAGCATGTCACTATGTCTAAAGATTTACCACCCCTCGACGAAGAAGGAAGTTAGTTCTGGAGCTAGCTGAAGTCATTGCCATCCAAGAGAAAAAGTTGAGGACTCATATGGTCAAAGAATTTTTGGTGCACTAGAAGAATCTTCCATTGGAGGATGCTACTTGGGAGGGAAAGCAATTTTTGAATCAACTGAATTTTCCATTTCTTGAGGACAAGCAATCGTTGGGATGGAAGGACTGTAATGTCCCCATTATTAAATAAATAAAATAAACTTTGTAATTTGGGGTTCCGATTGATTTTTGCATCTCGGACCCATTTTTATTTTAGTGTAGGTGTTAGTTGTGTCATGTCAGCTAAATTTTGTACACCCTCAGGAGTTGTCCGATGGGTATTTAAGAATGGTTGTAGGTAGTCATTTGGCATGTGTGTTGAATTATTACTTGTATTTTGAATTCCAGTTGGAGTTCTAGTGTGCACCATTTTAGAAGTGAAAGACCTTCCCTATTTGGCCTATTGCAATTTCGGTGGGATTCAACCATCACCCTACTTTGCTTTGTTTTGCTTGTATCAAATCTGGAAAATTTGAAGTACTTCATTATTCATAATATAACCTCCTAACAATTGTTCCATATCTGGTACTTCATTGTTTTGTGCATCTGTTAACATCTAGTGAATTGATAAGTAATTGCGTTGTAGTGAAGAAGAAAAGCCGAGGGGAAAACATAGCACATACAGACTTCTAGACCATCATAGGGACTGCCTGGTCTAACTATAAGGACTTCCAAACCACCATAGGGACTATCTGATCTAATTATAGGGACTTCCAAACCACCATAAGGGCTTCCAAGTTCAACTATATGGACTTCCAAACCATCATAGGGATTGCCAAGTTCTGTCGTAGGGACTGCCACACCACCATAGGGACTACCAAGTCCAATCGTAGGGACTACCAGACCACCATAGGGGCTTTCAAGTCTAACCATATGAACCACTAGTCATATCGTAAAACCTTCAATCTTCATCTGTTGCTGAGGAAATTGGATCAAGGGTGTCGTGGGTACATTACACAATCACGCAACATATCACTGTGATCAACCTCTTGTGCTCACCTGCCAATGTATCCCATCGGATCTCATAATCTCTCACATCTAGATCCTCATAATCACACTCAAATAACTGAAATAGCGCTGCTCTCCCTATCACCGGATCATACTCTGCCAACTCCCCATGTATCAAAATTTGGAATATACGCAAGACATCCTCCAGTGTCACTGTAGCCTCCCCTGTTGGCAAGTGAAATGAACTTGTCTCTAAGTGCCACCTCTCTGCTAATGTTGTAATCAACCCCCTATTCACTCCAGTCTCTGACATTAATGTGATGTAGTACAAACCTAATCCAACTAAAATGTCCCTCTCATGTTCACTTAATCGATGGCGTACTCCCAAGCACCCTAGTCTACCCTTGCATGTCTCAAGGAGTGGGAGGTCCTCCTATGTTTGCATTATAACTTGTGTCAGTGTTTTGTTACTTTTTGTTGTTGTTGATAAAGTTTGACCAAGGTTTGACCCAAATTTAACTTCAATCTGACCATGTTGACCTAATTTTGACCTACCCTAGGGTTTTAACTGTAGCTGGACTTGTTTAGGACCTTCTCCCCCTATTTGACCTTGTTTGCAATTTTTTTGACCAACTACACAGTTTGACCTACTAACAATGTAATTTCCCTTACCAACTACACAAGTTGCACAGTTGGTCATGCCAACTGAATAGTTGGTGCACTTGGTCACGCAAACTGCACAGTTGGGTGTGCAAAATGCATAGTTGGGGTAGGTAGACCCAAAAATCTACCCCCCAACCTAGTTCTCGTAGTCCACATGCATTCAAGGATCAATATGTCCAATCTAATCGACATGTGAAATCAAAGAAAAATATGATCCAAAAAGAAAAAAAGAAATGTCAAAAATGACACAAAGGCCCACTAAAGAAAAAGAAAAATCAAAATCAATATGGGTTCCTAAATCTCTTTTGCAAACAATGCAATCAAAGGACCCACAAAAGAATGAAAAATCAAAATGCATGTGGATTCCCAAGAAGCTTCTTAAAGCACAGAGTCCTAATGAAAAATCCAAGTTGGCATCCAAAGTTGCTATCTCTCCATCTAAAAGCCTTCCATCTTCCAAATCCATTTTGGGTCCTTTTATCCCAAAATCCATATCCATTCCTCCATCGAATCTAACATCTTATTTTCCTCGATCACCCCATCACCCCTGAAGATGTGTGTCGATCTTGTTCTTTCCTCCATTTCCATCCATTCAAAATCAATCCTTCTTCCACTCCCTCCATTATCTAACACCTCTTTTCTAACCTTTGATCCAACCTATCTAATCATTTACCTAGTCAGTATCATTATCCTACCAACGTATTTGAGCATACTATCATAGGCATGGCCTATTATTACATATCCTTTCAAGAGTACCATCCAAATAAAAAGGCTCTTGAGTCCTTTTTCCATGTCATGTCATGTGTCCATGATCTTCCAAAAATGTAAAAAAATACAAAAAAAAAGTCAAAAAAAAGAAAAAAAGAAAAAATAGTTGCCTTGATGAAAGCCTAGCAAATAGGCATCTTGGCAACACAAAAAAAAGAATAAAGAGAACTATTTTCGTCTAATAGTGAAAACCTGGCAAACAGGCGCTTTGGGCAAGTACCATGATAAACCTGGAAAATAGGCATCATGTGTAATCTCTGAACTTCTTGCATTCCATACTTGGGGGCAGATTTTTGTCAATATTTCCATATCTTATTAAACCCTTGTCATTTCCTTCATTATCCCTATCATCTGCTCCATTATACTATTTCCCACATATCCCTTATCCTATCATCTTTCATATTCCCTTTTTCCCAATTTTGATATTGACAAGGTTAAGGATCTTCCTAGAAGCATCACATGTCCTATCAGCTTTACATTATCCTAATCCCTTTGGCCTATAATGTCTATCTTATCCAAATCCCTTTGGTACAGATCGCCTATCTTATTGAATCATGTAGTCCATTACCCTTGTCTCATATTGATCTTGCTTATCATATGCATGTCCTATCATTACCTCATCCCTATCCTGTCATTTTTTTAATCCAACTCCCTTTCTTGGTCTTGATATAAAATAAGGACATTAAAATGCAATGCGTATTTCAAAAACCTCTTGACATATCTCATCTTATGCATTACTTACCATCTAGTGCACTGATACATTATCCTATCATTGTCATGTCCAATCCCTACGCTTGGTAGATATATGTCCTTCCATTCTATGGATAGCCCTTGGAAACCAAAACAAAGCTTCAATGACAGACTCAGCAACCCTTTGACCTTCATCCATCAACTAGCCTATCCATCAATCCATAATATCCCTGCCTTGCTAGTCACTAGGGGCAATTCTTTTTTTTAAATACCTTAATGTCCTAAAAAAATAACTAAAAAATTAAATATGATCATAAAAATCAACCTAAAAATCAAATACGAAGCTTAAAAATCACTAAAAAGCATATAAAGTCCTAAAAAAAATCCTTTAAAAACTGTAATAATGTCTTGAAAAAAATCACTAAAAAATCATACAAGTCCAAAAAAATCTCTAAAAATCATATAATGTCCTAAAAAATCACTAAAAATCATATAATGTCTTGAACAAATCACTAAAAATCATATAATGTTCTGAAAAAAAATCAGTAAAATTAAATAATGTCCTAAAATAATAATAAAAAAATCAAATACGATCCTGAAAAAATCTTAAAAATTTGCATAAAGTCCTAAAAAAATCCTAAAAATTGCAAAATGTCCTAGAAAAAAAAGCACAAAAAAAATAAAAAAATATCAATTTTTTTAAAAAAATTCAAAGCCTTCAAAAATCTACAATAAACCTGTACATAATATTTTCCTTGTTTTCCATAATTGTCCTTTGTGGCAAGACAAATATTTCAGTAGACACAATCTATAGACTTTTAAACATTGCACTTAACAAAATCAGTATTAACAAGCAAACTATCTAATCATGTCAACAATCAATCAGATCAAACTTATCCTATCAATCAATCTTTTATCAAACTTATCACTTGTCTTATACATGGTGTTGTATACTCGAAACTAGATGGTATTTGTCTTAGACAGGGTACTCCATTCCTGAAACCAGACACTATCACCATCATCAATCAACAAAAAAACTATCAATTTTGACAACTAGATCAAAATGTTTGTTGGCTTGCTTGGTTTAGTGAGTCTTATTTTTTATTGATTTATCTCTTTTTATTTTGTCTGGGGCATGTATAGCAAATTCTTCAAGATGTATGGAAACATTCCTTGTCTGTAATGTGTTTGTTTCACGCAAAGAGATCATATTATCATCCTGGCTCTTTGTGCCATTGTGCGATGCATCCACTTTTGCCATATTAAATAAAGCTCTCGTGACATAAATGCACTTATGAAAGCAAGTTTCATCATTATTAACTTTTCTCCATCTAATTTTAGCCTTTTACTAACATTCCTTCCATCAGTCCTTGCAATCATTCTCTTTTCAAAAAATTATCCTCGAATCAATTTCTGTCTAGTTTTTCGAGGGGGCATCCTACCTCCCTTCTTTCGATCCACTGGGGCATGATCTTTATTTTTCTTTGAACCAACACTCATAATCACATTGAATCAAAGAGGGGCAAAATGTAGACACTAAAAAATAGTCCACACTTATTTGTCCCCCTTTTTTAATGTCTTCAATGTCTAATTTTAATCCCCAATAAATACTAATATTTCTCCTCAATTTTTTCCTCATTTTTGACCTAATCAATCGCTTTTGAAATCATTGCAATTCGTTATCAAAATTATTAGTCATCAAAATCAATTCTTTGCCTCATCAATAATCATCAATTTGGTCAAAATCAATTAATTTGTCTTCTTTAGGGATAAATAACACAATTTATCTCTAAGTCTTAGCCTTGATAAATAAATTAGATTTATTTATCTCCTTTTTACTAAGTTTCACAATTAATTAATTTGACATTAATTAATTGGCTAATTTTATTTTATAGAATTTTCCAAATTCCTAAATCTTAATTTTCAATTTGTGGCAATAAATAAATTTTAAAATTTAATAATTCTCTCTGTTTGCCAAATGAAATTTTATCCCTTAATTTATGCTTTGCCCACTTTTCTAGCCTCCACTTCCTCTTTTTTAGCCTCTACCTTCCTTTTTTGATAGTTTATGACAATTTTCCTTTTTCCTTTTTGTTATAATTGTCATAGTTTATGACAATTTTCTTTTTTTTTCCTTTTGTTATACTTGTCATAGTTTATGACAATTTTTTTTTTAACTTACTAATTTCTAATTGTGCATTCAATTTTTCATAAATTGTCATAATTAATGACAAATTTCCTCTTTCAAATTTTCTAATTTCCATAATCTATGACAACTGCTTTTTTGCACAATTAATTGCTAAATTTGCAATTTCTCCTGTAAATTATATAAATTGAGATCATATCTCTCATTTTTGTTTTAACCACACTCGTAGTATTCTCATGCACTATCATTTTTCTTTCAATCATTTTTTGCATCTTGTGTCATTATCAAGAGAAACATAACATCATTTTTATTGAGAAGAAAGGAGAACATAGGAGCTACACTTGAAAGGGGGTTTTGTTGTTTTAATCTCTTTATGTTTTCAAGTAGCTTTTATGGTAGATTATATTGGTTCACATATATTGTATGAAATTTGTGGTTCTCTCATTTATGTTTTTCATACCATTTTCTAATCCTACACATTCATCCTATTGAATGGATTCATTTTCTAAATTCACATTGGACTTATTTGATCAAGTTGTGAGTTTGGAGCTTCAAGAAATTATTTCTAAAAGATGGCTGATTGGAGAAATTATGGTTTGAGAAGGTGGAAAAACAGTGGATACATCTGTGCAATTTCTATTAACTATCACTGAGATATATTCCCTCATTTTGGCACCTAGGGTTTATGGGAAGAATTATTTGATCATTTGGTGACAATTTTTAGTAGGTATTTTATAGTGTTTTGAGGTGACCACACTTGTATTAGAGGGTCGTCCTTACCACAAAACCATCATCGTCATTTTTGACCAATTAAGGCGACTGAGAAAATGAGGAATCTCTAGATCTAGGCAACTTAATAGAAAAAATTTCTAGGCAGAAATCATGGAAGTCTGAAAATAATTTCTGAGATTTTTATATGGTGATCTTATCATCTTATGTGATAAGTTTGAGAATTTTTAGAGCAGTCAAAAGGGAAAAATATTAGGGATTTTCTAGGTATTTTGAATAGTTGGATCATAAATTTCTTAAGTACATTTTCAGCCTTTGTTAACCCTACTTTTTGATTTATATGGTAGATTTGATTCTTAGATTATGTGAGCCTTATAAAAATTCATTATTGATATAACGTGGTGGTCTACATGTCTGATTATTGGAGAAAATGGTCATTTTTTACATTTCATAACAATTGTAATACATCTTTGTTAGAATATTTAATCTTTACTTGGTTTATGTTTCTTTATTTATTTAATTCTAGACATTCATTTGGAATCTCTACATGTAATTTGTCCTCTTGTACATGTGTGAGGATAAGTCATTTCTTTTTATTTATTTATTAGTGAATATTAGTTTATCCTTGTTATGCGGATGGTGACACATTACACACACATTGTGAATGGTGGCATTCATAGATATGAGAGTCACTTTGTAACTCTTCTTCTTGAATCTTTATTTAAGAGATGATTCTCCTCTCATTCTTCATTGTTTGATATTATTGTAATGAGCTTCTTGCTTTCCTTCTCTCTCTCTTCTTCTCTTTAGGATTTCCCTTCATTCATAATACATAAGGGGGTTTTCTTTTCTTTTCTCCTTTCAAAATCTCTTGTGTCTCCTCTTGAAGATTTGAGTGATTTCTCTCAAGTTGCTCTCTACTTTGGTAACATTATTTCAATTGACATACTTACTTAGATTTCTTTTTCTTTTTCTTTCTATTGTATTTCCTTTCATGGTATCAAAGTAGGTTACTAATCTTTGTTTAAATTGAAGTTGATGAACGTTGTCATTGTTCTTTTTTGAAGCTCACCCTTCTTGGAAGCCCTCTTCAAGAGAACAAGCATAAGCTTATGCTCTAACTTGTCTTGTGTAGGTTTTGGTTTAAATTTTATTTTTACTTTTTTACAAACTTCTTAACAAGTTTGCATGCAAGATTAATCCATTTAGATTTTAGTGCAAATATTTGTTTTCTTCTTTGAGTTTTGGAACGCTTGCCACCAAAACTATTTTGATGCACATTTTTTAAGTTAATAAATTGTTAAAATTATTTATTGATGATATGATTGGTTAAAATAATTTGAGTCTTATACACGGAATTCTCGGATTATAAAAGGCCAACAATTTTAATATCATCTTTTTAGCTATATTGGATAAATGTAGCTAGTTCATAATTATTATTTTTCCTATTTTATTTGGTTGATATTTTTTAGTATTTTTAATTTATTTTATACGGTAATTATTATTTTTATTTTATATTTATTATATTCTATTTTTATGAGTGTTTTTCAAAATATTCTTTGATATAATTTTTATAAGTAATTAAGTTTTTAATAAATCAAATTGATGATATTTTCATTTGAAACAAATATTAATCTTAGTTACATTTTAAAATTTGTTGTGGATTTTATGTTTCTTTCTAATGTCATATGTTTTTTCAAAATCAAAATAAATTATCTTGTAGCATATATAACTCATCTTACATTGTCTACATCTATTTCTAATTTTTATAAATATTTTTAAAAAATATTATTTGATATATTTTTTATTAGTAATTAAGTTTTTATTAAACAAATTGATAATGTTTTTATTTAAAACAAATATTAATCTTCATTCAATATACATGTTTAAAATAATTATAATGTACTAAATATAATTCATATAGCATTGTCTACTTATATTTCTAAATAAATTATATAATTTCAAACTTATAATTCTCACTTTCATACTAATATGTTAACAATTAATTTATTCTAAGTATTTTCTATCGTTAACACTAAAATTACTATTCTATTGTTAAACTAGAATTAAAATATTATTTTATATTTATTATTTTATTACAATATTAACAAGAAGTACTAGCCACTACGTGACACTTGTTAAGTACTGATTTCTTTTGTGCAAGTTTTTTAAACACTTCCTCAATTTCAATTTTTCTCTTTAAATTTACCTTTTAAAAAAAAAAAACATATTATTTTTCATACCAATTCATATTGTAGGGTTCTCCATTTTCACTCTAATTTTCTGTTATTAATTTGTTGGCTCAAATTTTTCTCTATTTTTATATATCTAATATTTATCTTTAATTTAAATTAATTTTATTCTAATATTATTCTAATTTGTATTGTTTTCTTTTTGAAAAAAATTCTTTCGAGTTTGTTTTGTTCAAATTCTCTGGTTTCTACTTATGCTTTTGAGCTTCTCTATTATTTTTTAGTGTTGCCTCTTTGACATTAGTTACTGCCTCCTTGACATTAGTTACTGCTTCCTTAGTTCTCTGTACTCTTTAACCTATCTTTGCTTATGTCTTATAAAAAAAATTATATTATTACTATGTATTTTAATGACATCATTTTTAGCGCAATTTTATAGCTACTAAAACCATTTCTGTAGTATTTAGCACCTCTATTTTTGGATTAAATTCAATTGTTTTCTTTCTTTGTCTGCTTTGGTTTGTGGTATGTTCATTACAGTTGTTTACTTATTCTTTCCTTTCTTATGGTTATATGAATAATTACGCATCATGTTTATCTACGTTTCTTTTCATTAAGTCCAGAAGATTTCATTAAGTCGAGAAGATTCCTATAGTGGAAGAAAATTTGGTTGTAAATATTAAGACTTTTTTGAATAATTTTGATGTGCAACTGTCATTGCAAATTAATTTTGTTGTTAAAATTTATTTTTGACTAAAATGCCACAAAATGAATATGAAATGCTAACTTATAAAGAACAATATAAAAAATTCAATTTCAAGAAGGCTTACTATTTCTCTTTTAAATCTCTCTTACGAAGAATATTCTCACAAGATTTCGTAGTCAATTGTTCTCATCTTTGTGGTTGGTAATGACTACCTTAAATTTTTCGCTAGCAGAAACGACTCCATTGAAGTATTATCGAGATCTGAATTCTTTTTATCCTTGTAAAATTTTTAGAACGTTTATTGTTTCTCACTTTGTGAGTTTATTACAGGAATGAAAGATCTGGTGAAACCTAAGGTAAGTGGGATAATCGACACCATGAAATAGCTCTATAAAAGAGGGTTTAAGAATTTTGCAATTAGTAATATTATTCATTTTGAGTGTCATTCTCACATAGGCAAATAATCCAACACAATTTGGCACTTCAAAATTTGTGGCTTTTTTTTTAATGATAAATATTTTAAAGCTATACCTTCTTAACAATATTCTTTTACTTTTGTTATTGCAAGCCACCTAATGCCTTCATCTAAATAAACTTTTGTGGGCATTGTATAGTCTTGTGAATGAAGATAATGTTGGTCTCCATGTACTTGATTAAATGAAAACTGAATTCAAAACTAAAAAGTACATATAAGATCCGTAGATACATAGAATTATTTATAATGAAATTGATAGATATTTCATGAACAAAAACAATTGTTAAAGATATTAGTAGCTAAAAAGACTGTATCAAATTATAGATTATAAATTTGACATTAACATATCATGATAATGAAAAAGGAAGCCTTTTAGCAAAAAATAAGAAATAAATTTCTATTTTTTAAAGATTTATAAAAAATATTATTTAGAATTTTACTTTTTTTAAATAAGCTATGTGAATTTTTCTCATATGTAATTTCATTTTAAAAAGAGGGATAAAAAAATTATTGAAACTACAATAACTGTACAAAATAGAACAACAAGTCCAAAAAATACCAACCCCTGATATCTTCCCTAACAATCTCCTCCAAAGTTTGAACATAATCCGGTAGGAATTGCCTCCAACCATACACCTTCCAACCAATCAACAACCCTGTTCCATTCTTGAGGGACATAACAAAAAGAGACTTACTCCAAGGAGTCTCTCAACCAAAGGATCTGCCTGCCCACCACAACCAAATGCCAATCAACCTCATCCATCCTCTTCTTATTCAGTGTGTCAACAACCACTTATCCAAAAGAGAAACCTCTTTCTAATGTTGAGAGGATAGCCAGAGCCTCCATATAATTATTAATATGTTGACCCTTATACTTGGAGAAGAGGAAGAGTACATTGTCTGCACTATCCCTGCCAACTCCTCCAACTCTAACATGCCTAGGATGTCCTCTAGAAGAACAATCAATATTAACCTTCAAGGTCCCGAAAGGAGGGGGAGACCACATGTCGTCTCGTTGAGCCCTCCTCTTTGCGTGCCTACCCCTAGTTCGATGTCTTTTTCAAAAGCCATCTTTAGGGTCTTCATAAAAAATCCTCAAATTTTGGACAACCTACATGTTTCCAGGATCAATTTCCAAAGAGAGGTCACACTTCGCCATCAGAGTTTCCTAAACCATATTAATACCCCACAACTAGACTTGTTGTGCACATCCTCCTATCTTGGAAGATTCTACAATTTATTTCCAAACATACTTGTCAGATTATAAAACAGGGATCAATCGCCCAAGCCACATGGAGGAAAGTAGTATTAGTAGGGGGTCAACCCATACTACTCCAAAACTCAATCAAAGAATCAGCATGAATACAAGCATGCTTCCAAGCTCTCTACCACCAATATCGGATTTCCCTAGTAAAAGGACACTAGAAAAAGAGATGAGAAATAATTTCCTTATTTTTATAATAGATAGAATAGAAAGAAGGCCCTTGAAAACCTCTCTTTTGAAGATTATCCTAAATAAGGCATTTGTTTTAAGACACCAGCCACAAGAAAAAATTACACTTGGGCCAAGAAAATCTACTCCTAACCTGCTTTCACCAAGGAACATGTGTCTCAACAAAATTCATTCTTTCCAACTCTTGATAACCAAAAGCCACAATAAACTTACCATTTGGATTAGGGCTCCAATCAATAATATCAGCCCATGCAAGAGAATTACACATTCAACCATCTAATATTTTTGCAAGCTCATCTCTATCATCAATAGAACCACCAGGGGGCCACTCATGTGGTTCTTTCCATTTGAACTTCTCTACATACCCTACTCTCTAAAAAACTTTAATGTCCTCCACCCGACACCAGCCCACCTCAAGAAAAAATGTACTAAGATTCTTGAGATGAGAGAATTGAGAAATAATAGGGGGAATCCCATCCCAATAGTCCCTCCAAAACAAGGCCTCCACATCCCTATTACAAATCCAAAAAAGGCCTTGCTTAACTAACTGCCCCCTCTAGATTCAAAGTATTTCAAATCATGGAGCCACAACCTGTCAAAATGCATTGGAGGAAATCCTTTCCATCCACTCACCCTAAATATTTAATATTTAGCATTTTCACCCACACCTAATCCTAATTAGTGCATCATCTTCCAAAAAAATGTAGCTTCCAGAATGCAACCATTTAATCCTTATTTATGCAATTCAAGGCCAAGATCTTGTTTTGATCCACAAACTGCATCCCACCTAACCAAACTCCACTTTGAGGAAAGTATATTACTTATCCATAGGAATTTTCTAGAAAGTGCTTCGAAGTCCTTAATAAATCTTACATGAGCCATCTTCTATAAAAATCTATAAATGGGAAGGTTTGAATCACTGATTAAATGAGAGTAACTCTACTTACTATAGAAAACCATCTTTTATTTCAATGACTCACCTTATTCCAAAACTTATCCATACTTTCCTACCAAAAACCCCCAAGTAACCTCCTCATTGAAAGAGGAATACGAAAAAAGACAAAGGGAGGAGCACCAACTTGAAACCTTAAGATTATAACAACCATGGCTTGATTAGAAGTAGGAGTATTAAAAAAGAAAATAAAATATTTCATGTCATTGATCTTCTCACCTAAGGTTTTCATGTAAGTTTTTAGCACTTTCCTAAAATTGGCAGCTTCATTGACTTTGGTGACTCCCAAGGCAGTGTCACCCACAAATTGAAGGTGTGAAGGAGGAAGTCCATATCCCCAATTCCAACCACGAATCAATCCTTGCCTAACTTGAGACTTGATGAACCTTTCTAGGCCCTTAGCCATTAAAATATACAAGTACATGGAAAGGGGATTCCCTTGTTGAAGGCCCCTAGAAGAGCCAAATAACTCAAAGGGCTCATCATTAATGAAAACTGCAAAGGAGGAAGAAGTGAAGTAGTTCATAACCCATCTGATCCACTCAGTACCAAATCCAAAGGTAGTAAGAACTTTGTTCAAGAAGCTCCCTTTGACCCTGTCATATGCTTTGGCCATATCCAATATTATAAACATGGCCTTCTCCTTGGAAACTTCCATAAAATGCACCACTCCAGGTGCAATGATAACTCCATCCAATTTTTTCCTACCACCGACAAAACCTCCCCGCTCTTTGGAGATTAACCTAATAAGACATGGCTTGAACCTTTCTACTATCATCTTGGTGATTATTTTATAAATCACATTGCATAAAGTTGTAGGTATAAAGGAGTTTAAAGAATTAGTTCCTTTCTTTTGAGGAATAGGAGAAAGAAATGTAGCATTCATAGCTTTAAGAATTTGTTTGTTCATGAAGGATTCCTCGACAACTTCAAAAAGCTCCATCTTAATGATATCCCATAACTCTTGGTAAAATTCAATAGGAAATCCCTCTGGCCCTAGAGCTTTACCCTTCTTCATACCAAACATGACTCCTTCCACCTCATATAATTATATAGGCTTGCTAAGATCCTCATTCATTTCATTGGTTACAATGGGTGGGATACAATCAAGCACCAATCTTTCCTCCACACTAGTAGGACCCAAATTATCTGTGAACCGGTTCCCAAAGAATAGCATAGCTTCTCAGGGATCTTCCATTAAGAGGATAGGATGATCCCCTTATAGGAAATAAGATATGTACTATAAATCCCATGTCTTCTATCCTTTACCATATTATGGAAGAACTTTATGTTTCTGTCCCCTTCTTGAAGCCAACCAACTTGAGCTTTTTACTTCCAATAAATATCTTCCCAAATCTCTCATTCCTCATATTCCTTAACCATAGTTGTTTCCTCTATGTATAAGTCATAAACCTTGATCTGTAATTTGGCGGGTGATGGAATCAACCGAAAGATGAGCATTCCTCTTAGCATGGTAAATATTACTAAAGAAAGCTTTATTCTTCCTTTTCAACCTACCCCTAATATGTTGCATTAGTTTGAGAAATGGATATATCGTAGTACCATATGTACACACCCCCCCCCCCCAATTCTACCAATCTAGCACATGATCATAAAGTGAAGGATCATGAAGCCATATAAGCTGAAATTTAAAAGGGTTCTTACCCACATAGAGGCTGGTAGAAAAGAGGTTGATCAACCAGTGATCAAACCCTCTCCATTCCAAAATCTATGAGCTATTAGTCCAACTATCATCCATCCATTAATAGGAAACAGTCAATCTATCTAACCTCTCTAGTATGGCCTCTATATCACATCTTCTATTATTCCATGTAAACATCATGTTAGTGAGTTCGGCATCTACTACCTTGAGGGATTCAATATTATTCCTTAGAATCTCCATAGGAGGATCAAACCTAAAATTACCTCCCATATTCTCTTCTAAACTCATGATAGCATTAAATTCCACAGCCAAGATCCAAGGGAACAAGGGAGAAAGTGACTGAACAAATTGGATATGTGACCAAAGAAAGCATTTAACCAAAAAATTGATTGGATGATAGACATTAGTCAGAAAGAGACTCTCTCTATTTTCACTACTTATAGCCACTAAAGAGATATAAGATCTACTAGAGCTCCACCAAAAGGGGGTAGTCCTACGTGTTACTCCTCAATGTATTTAGTGTTGTCATTAGTGAAGAAATGTTCATGTCAATATAAATAGAGAAGTCAGTGGGTGAAAAGAAGTTAGTCGGTAAAGAGAAAGACTGTCGGTAAGACAAGGTAGAATGGTATTGAGTACAAAGCTATGTAGTGTACATTGAGCATGATGAAGAACAAACAAATGAACTAGACTGAGCACAATGGTTACCGAATAGAAAGTAAATCGAGCAAGGATTGTAACCAAGAAAAGAATGAACCAAGCAAGAACAATCTGTTAACCAAGCAGAACAAGAAAGAATAATTGAGAGATATTTTGTATTAGTCCTAACAGGGTAAAATCATTAGAAGTGATATTTTGTATGCTCTAACTGAGCAACCTTTATATTGCAGTAGTGAAGGATTGTCAGTGTCATCCCCACAACATTTTTTCCCTCTCACCAAGGGTTTTTGCGTAACTAAAATCTTGTGTCAATTGTGTTGATGTGTGTTATGCTTTATGGATGAATGAGTTGAGTTTATTTTATTTACTTTCAGCAAACAGTTTGTTAATTTTTATGCATGCAAGGATAAAGGGGTTAAAATAGTTATTGAAAACTAAAAGTTTTAGAAGCTTCTGATTCACCCCCCCTCACCTCTCAGCACCTTAACTTTCCAACAATTGGTATCAGAGCATAGTCTCTTATTTGGAGGTTTAGTCACTTGAGAGGAAAGATCCAGAGATGGAAAGCTATAGGTATGAAAAGGTGATTGATAATATGAACATGGAACTAAAATATGCAAATAATCAGATTGATCAAATGAGAAGAAAGTTGAAGCATTCACTAAATAGGAGAAAGGAGTTATCCCATCAACTGAAAGACACTCAAGATCAGGTTGAGGAACTTGAAGAAAAATCAGAGGGAATTTTTTCTGATGAATTTGAGTCTTCCATGTTAGATCTTACTGAAAAGAAAATAACCCTAACCGAGTAGGTGAAATCATTGAAAAGGGAACAAGAAGCTCAATCGGTAAGGATGTGTGAAGTCCTAGAACAAAAGAGAATAGTTGAAGATGAAAAGAGGGAGATAGAAGATGAGAAAAGGAAAATAAATGCAAGACTAGATGAGAAAGATGTTGTAATGCCCCTCCAACCCTTTCAAGTCCTAGTTATGCTCACTAGAAATTAGGAAGAGGTATATGTGAGAATGATCCTTCTTGAGATGGTTTCTTAAACGGAACCTCTTCCAACTCACCATAACTTCATATTTTAATGTGGAAAATAATAATATTGCATAGGTATGTTCCTATACATCTTCTTGTGTGTCAGTGATAGTTTAGGACCTTAATGTTAAAAGGATCACCTGATAGACTTATACGCTTCTATGTGAAATGCTCATTATTAATATTTATGTTTACCTTACGATAATTGATTATAATAACTTAAGGGTTAGATGTGTTACCTTCTCTAATAATGTTATTTGGGCTTAGACATGATTAATACATTTAGGGTTATATGATTTGTTTATCTTGATTTGATAATGGGATATTTTGAGTACATGTCTAATGGTTAAATGGGTTTGTGAAAGTTAATAGATGATTTACATTTACATGAATATGTTATGATGCATTCTTGTTATACAATATGGAAAAGAGATTATTCTGGTAAAAATCACACTAATCCAATTATGCTTTGTTGATGTCACTATCTGATGTGAGTGTAGGATGAGGGGAGGCAGTCATAGTTACTCCTACAGGAGATCCACATGATGTCGCACTCTCCCTCCTTGTTTTCTATTATGTGTGTGTGTGTGTGTGTGTGTGTGTGTGTGTGTGTGTGTGTGCATGTCGGTTGGTGTTGCAAGATGCAGGTACTAGGCATCGTCTCCACCTAGCTACACAAGTCTAAGTGTGCCTTTAAAATCCTCGAACTGTTGTTGTGTGGAGATATTACCAAGATTACTCTCAAGGTTACACATGGACTTAGATTTATGTTTAGGATGTTACCCTAGTTGGGGGATTGGAATGTAGTATGTGATGTCATCTTGTGATTTATGATTCGACGTTGTTCTGTGATTTATGATGTGAGTTAGATTTATCCTTGTTATTATATGTATATATATTTATTATATATATGTGTGTTATATTGATTGTATGTTATATAGGTATGTGTATATGTGGGTGCACACGCATATACCCATACTTATATAAATAATAATATTTGTATGTTTTTATTGATTGTGTAAATGGTATGTTATTTATAATTAAATATATTGAATTAAATAAAGTGTATTTAATGGCATGTGTTAAATAAAAGTGAAAATAATATTAATAATAGTAATAATAAAAATAAATGCTCTTTGTAGTAAAACTAACTATCTAGGAGGGAGTTGAACTCGAGACCTCCTAGAAGTTAGGCTAGTTGGTTTCCGTGTGTGCTATGTGTTTTCTTTGAAAGTTATTTACTGAGTTTTCTTATTATGGCCTTCTCCGGTGGACATTTCTTATAAAAAAATATTTTTTATATTGTTACGGGAAGAGTTTGTTTTCTCAACCAACCATGGGAGTTGGAGAAGTTGCTTCTCATAAAGAAACTCCTCCAAAAATATATCCGGGGATTAAATATTTGTGTTTTTGGGGAGTTTTAGGAGGGAGGAAGTTTTCAAAGAAATTTTGGAAGTTGTCTGCATATATCATTCCAGAAAGATCATTTTTGAGGTTTTTGTGAGGTTGAGAGTTCTCTATTTTTGTGAGTTCTAGTGTGGGGATTGTCTATGAGGAAGGATGATTTCTTGCCAATGGAAATCCATCAAGGGGCTGCCATTTCTTGGAGATTTGTAGAGTGTGCTCCAGCTGCTTGAAGAGGATTCTCCGCAGGACCCTAGGTAGGGTCTGAATCTGGGATGAATTCTCTAATCTTCCTGTGTGTATTATGAATGGGTATGCTATGTTATTGGATTTGAATATTATTTATAAACTATGAGTTAGAAGGAAATATAAATGCTATGTTTTCTGTGTGATCAAACTATGCATCCAGGAATTAAATTTATGAGTGTTGTATAGTTTTTATTGTAAAATATTTCCTGGAGGTTTAGGAATGCTTTTGATTGATTGTGATGGTGTATCTTAATGTTATTTTATGGAATGAGGAATTTTAGGAAGATTTATGAAGGTTTGGGAAGGTTTAGGGAAGGGTTGCAGTCATATTTTCCTTCTTTGGCTTCTGTGGGCTTCTCTGTGATTTGTAGTTTTTTAATTTGATTTAATCTTATTTGAGGCTTGGGATTGTGTTGAGGATGTGTTCTGGATGTGGTACTAAGGTCCCTGCATCATGTAGAGCTTAGGGAACCTTTCCTAGGCACTCTCCACGTCTTACAAAAATCAATTTTTTGTGCTTTCGGGAAGTTTTGAATTTAATTTCGTGAAATTTTCCTACAGTGTCATAAGACATTGTAGTCATACCCATATGAAACTTGGTCAAATTTCATATGGGAATGCATACATTGTCGTATGGGTTCATATACAAATTTGTTTGGAGTTTTTGAGGGTTTTAGGGCCTCAAAATTTGCAGAATTTGTCTTTGGAACCTCTATAACTCATTCCTTATGATTGGGTTGCAAGTTGTATGACCTATGTTTTTCATTTACTTGTTTTTTTTATATTATTATGTGTTAGTTATGGTTTTTCAATACTTGGCCTGTACTTAAGTTCATTTTATGAGGCCAGACCTGATTATGGTGGCAGGATTTATACACATATAACATTTAAGTATAAGTCTTATATTTTAAGTTATATTTGTATAAATACCTTCCAGGATGTTTGAGATAGGTTTTAGCTTTATAGGAGTTAAGATGCAGATTCTAGAGTTTAGAGATTTTTGAAAAATTTTAGACTTAGCCAAATTTCAGGCACAAGAGGTTTCCACAGATGGAATGTTGTTTTAATGCATCTGGAAGTTTTTATCACCTATGTATGTTTGTTAATTGTTTTATTGAGGTTATATGGTTTACTTATGATGTTTTTTATACTTGGCATATACTTTAGCTTAGTTTATGAGGATAGGACTCGTCTCGATGGCCTGTGTGCACGGGAGGGTTCCCTAGACGTATAAATTAGCCATGGAAAGTTGTATTTATGCATGTTGAAATTTTTATGCTATGCTTTGAGGTGTCTTGTGATAGACATCCTTCCAATGGTTCCTATTGTGTATATGGCTAAGGTTATGACTCGCTCTAAGGGCCTGAGTGCGTGGGGGAGGTTCCTAAACCTATGAATTAGGATATATAAATGTTATTTTGTATATTTGGCTTGTGATGGGGTAAGGGAATAGGAACCCTAAGTGAGTGGCTCACCATAGGTGTTGGAACCCTAAATTGGTTTCCAGATGATCCTATGGGTGGGTTTGTAAAAAGTGATAACCTTAAAAATTAACCTGGGAAGGGGGGATTCAAAAGATAATGAAAGAAAATATAATAAAGGTCACATAGACCTGATTGGAGTATCAAGACTAGGGATAACTACCAGGATGGATCCCTATTCATAAAGGGGGGACTAGGGTTACATGGTTTCCAAGAAGGATCTCAATATACAGGTTGTGTGATGACACTCACTTAGGTGGTCTCCTAGAACCTTGACCTCAGTGTTATAGTATGATGATATTTAATGTGTTTTATTCTTGTTCTTTTGAGTCTTGGATTTATTGGTATTTGAGACTTAGATTGCCTTAAGGTATTGAGAGTACATTGGTTCTATCTCCTAGCATGAGGGGTGGAACTTTACCAGTTTCACATGGTTGGGTGGCATATCTCTTTTGAGGTATTATTCATGGTTCGTGTCTCTATCTTTTTAAATCAAGATGTAAATATGTATTGTAAGCCCTTGGGAAAATTGTTATAATTTTCTCTTTGTATGCCTTTGGGCCATGTGTAGTAACTATAACTATAATTATGTTTGTAAATGGAAATTATAAGAAAGGAGATATGTATATGGGAAGGGTAGAATTAGGAATCTAAAAGGGGGATTGAATATTGGTTAATCAATTATGGATTATAATTAAGTAACTTTCCTACCTTATCTCTCTTATGAGTTTTAAAATGAAATTGAAAGTAATGGTTCTATGAAAACCTTGTAATGCAAGTACTTATGGATGTAAACCTCTTAAAAAGGAAACTCATTTTGATATGTGGAATAGTGAAAAGATATGCTAAGGGTTGAAGGGTATCTCTAGGTGAAATAATAAGGGAAAGGAAACATGTATGCTATTAAAAGTAGTAATGAGATATGATTTCTTAAATGTATAGTTCAATGTGAGTGATGTGTGGTTATTCAAACTAGGTTTTAATCTAAATCCTTTACTATATGTTTACAAGGTTATAGATGATAATTTGTGGAAGTTAAACTTGTGGAAACAATGATTCAGTGAATGGTTTACGTTGATTAGCAATAGATGGTTAAGTACTTTACACTCCTATTTTGATTTTAAAGCATAAATGGAAAGTAAGGACTTTTTAATAGAAAGTTTATGTGATGATAGTGCATGGATAAGGTTAAGGAGAAAACAAATGAAAGAGGAAAGGATAAATGTATTTAGTGTATTAGATAAATGATGTGCTTCTGATGCATTTATAAAAGTAAATATTTATGCAAATTAGGTAAAGAAAATGAATGCAATTAGCTCATTAACGTAATTAGTTTTGATGAGGAATGGAAGTAATGTCTGAATGTAACTTGAAGTTGAAACGAAAATAGAATTGCATTGGATTAAGTAATAAAATGTATTGCTTGATAATGGTAAATGAATTCATTAAGGGAACCTTAAAGAATGTACTTGTGAATGGTTATGATGATATGTTAGAATGTTAAGAAAAAATTTGTTAGTTGTAATTTTAGGTCATAGACATGATTCCTTATGAGTTCCCTGGAGGGGACATTACAGATTTTGAAATACAAAGGTTTACACAAAATCACTACAACATGATTGATCAATTAATCAGTGCTTATCAAGAAATTGCAAGGAATGTTGAAGAGATTTCTAGATTGAGATCAAATAATTAACATCCAAAGAATGAACTGAAAATTGAAAAAGAAACCAATGAAAGGATGAAGCGATTTGAGGAAAGAATAAGGAAATTGGATGAACAGCTAAGATATCAGAGGAGACAAAAAGACATCAATGGATTAGGCTTTACCGAGAACTCTACAATTGAGAAAGGAGAATCATCCAAGAAAGATGAACAAAAAAGTGTGTATACAACTCCAAAACACAAGAAGCCAACATGTTATCATTGTGGAAAATCTAGTCACACAAAAAATGTATGCACGAGAAAGGTCAGTGAGTCATTCACTACACCTAGATTTGATGGATATTGTTATAACTGCAATAGGTATGGTCATGAATAGAATTAAAATGTGAATATGTGTAGTGTGGGAGTATGGAAAATGTTGTGGATATAGGACCTATCCTTAATCCAAATTCTCAAAAGGAAAGATCCAAGTGGATTAATCAAAAAGAGGTGATCAATGCACAAATGAATCAAACAATGGAAAATTTGGAGAAAGGAGCAAATCCTATAATCTATTATAGAAAGTATATGTTTGAAATCTGAAATAAATATAAGGCAAATACTAACCTCAAAATTGGGCAGATCTGGAAAATGATGATTTCTGATGTCTGTGTGTAGTTTCAGGCAATTCTGCAACTTGTTTTGGACTGGAAATGTCGAGACGGAGAAAACCCAGAAAACTTTTGTCTTTCTAGAAGCAGGTAGTCTTTGACCCCAATAAAAGGTCAAGGGCTATCTTTTGCAAATGAAGGCCATCTTTGACTTTGTTCATGGATCTCTAAAGTTCTCTGAAAAGGGTATCCAGATCCAAGCTCTGATCCATAATCATGTACCTGTACTTGCAAGAAAAATGGTTTTATTATTTTGTATGGGGGTTTTGCCTTGGTCAAACCCCAGTTTGGAATTAACCTTAATAATGAAATTGAAAAGGAGAATCCTAGCAAGTAGTAGAAGTAGATCTAATAATGAAGCTATGATATTCAATAGATATATAATTGTATTTCAAATGTAAACAAATATGTTGATATGAAAGCTTGAACATAACATTAACAAATGTAAATCAAAACCTCCATGTTTGTATGCTTTGAATCCACCTTGAGGGAAGAATGAATAGATCTTGAAGATGAACAAAGGATCTTGAAGGAAGATCACACCACTATGATGGCTAGATCAAGGTTTTGAATGATGGATCTCGAATGCTTGAACCAAATCCCTTCAAAGGCTTGAATGCTTGAATCCTTGATCTTCAAAGGGGAATTTGAATGGAGAAGAAGACTTGAATGCTTCCTTGACAATGCTTGATAGAATACTTGCTTGGTCTTGCTTGAGTACTTGAGAGATTATGAAAGTACTTGCTTGAAGATAATTGATACTTGATCTCAAAACTTGATGCCTTGCTCATGAAAAGTGGATGGAGAAAATGAGAGAGGAAGGCTTCCTTTTATAGTGATCTAGGGCACAAACCTCTAGAGAAGGCCGACATTGGAGAATTAAATCCAAATTAACATTAACCCCTAGAAATGGACCCAAATTAAATGCAATTTAAGAGTTTACCATTTCGTAGACCAAAATAGCCGACTCGAAAGTGGAAAAATAAATCTTTCCAAAACTCGACATCCAGAAATCATGGGAACCTAAAATTTGAAATCTGGGTCAAGGATGAGGTAGACCCCACCCTAGGTCAGGGTCAAGGTTATTCCTAACCTAGGTCAAGGTCAAGGTCATCATTCACCCTCAAGGTCATCATTGACCCTCAAAGTCATCTTTGACCTTGAGGTCAAAAACCTCAGGACCTCAATCCAGAGTGCTAGGAAATGCAAAAATAAAGTGAAAATAGGTGGAGAGAGAAGCAGAACAGGGGAGAAAGCCAAATACATGAAAACACCCTATCAAGGTGCTTGACATGACCCCCAGATCACTTACTTAGAGGGCTAAATGCTCTTAACATGGAAGTGCTTCCATTTTAAGATGATATAGGTCATAAATCATTTGAGTGCAGATCTAAAGTTAACATGACTTCAAGACAATAGAAATTTGATGGATACTACTATGCATGCAAAAAGTATGGACATAAATCACAAGACTACAGGTCATGGGAGAAAAACAAATGGATAATGAGTAGATAGGAAAACACTATCAACTGGGATTACAACACAAGAATCACTTGTACTACTTGTGAAATATTTGGTCATACTGTTGCAAATTCTAAAAGATTGCATATGAGAGGTAATAATGGTACTTGGAAAGCACCTAGCATGGCATGTTCACATTGTCACAAGGTCAGTCATTTGAGAAAAGACTGAAGGTACCGAAAGTATGCACCTAATGATGAAGAATCTAAAGGAAAAGACATAGTAAATGTTGATGAAATTCACAATCAGATGAACACAATATGGAGAAGGAATACTGAAGATATTGGAACATCAACTAGACCAATCGGTGACACCTCATCCTTTGGAATAGGTGACTCCACCACTACAAACTAAACCAAATAGGTAAGTGTGGAATTGTATTTGAATTGTTTTATCACACAATAGTTCCTCATAGTCATGCATTAATATCCAAATCAACATATGGAAAGATGCAATAGGATAACTCTTATAATTTTGAAAATCAGTATGGTCGATAAGCTCAATAGAGTAAGTTAGATGGTCAGTAGAAAAGTATTGGGTTACCAAGAAATGATCGATGGTTGGTATGATTGTTGGTCATTTGGTTGGTTAAAGAGAATTTATTGTAGCTCACCAAACCCTAAAAGCACTATTCACTATAAATACAAGGTTCAAAACTTCATTTTACATTTTGCATTCGAAGAGAACAGAAGAGTGACTTGAGAAATTTGAATCTATATTTGATCTTTGAGCCAAATCAGTCTAATTTACTAGTAATGTAATTGACTTGAGCTATCTGGTAAACAGATTCAAGTGTCCCTAAGAAAGTTTAACTTTCATTCAATGAAGCCCTAGTTACTCATTTCAAAATGGCATCCACTTCAGTGCAAACAAAGGCACCTAAGGTTGTGAAACCCACCTTGATCAAGAGTTCATATTATGAAGAACCTAACTACAAACTATATCCCAAAGTTTTTGTAAAGATTGATGAAACTAGAACGCTTTCATCGTTTCCTCTGAGGGTTTTATTAGTTTGTGACATTAGATCTTGTATCCATTTCATGATTGGAGAGATTTGTGAGAATGAACTTCAAGATGCATTTAATGCACTATGTGTAAATGTTCATTTGAAGGATGAGAATAAGAACCTAGAAATGAAGGGTTTCACCCATGCCCTCCATTTCATGAAGGTCTTTAAGGATGAATGGATGAGGATAGTTCTTAGCCGAGTACATGAACTAACAATGTGGCTCAATGAACCAGTCAAGATCACTAAGGATGTCATTCACATGGTGACTGGCTATCCAATTGTCGAGAAGGCTACGGCTGTGAGGTCAGCACTGAAGGCTTAAATTGAGAAGTACACTGGAGCAACATGGGATGGTCAAGGTCTCTGGGTGTCCACTATCAATGGTGTTGAGACCAAATTTTCTACATGTGTCATAGCATATCGAATCTATCAATCAAGCGAGCCAAACAGTGTACCATGCGGAACAATTGATCTAGCTTAAAAAATTGTAAAGAAAGGCTTTAAAGTTGACCTAGTCAAGATCCTCCTAAAGAAACTAGAAGACAATATGCACACCATCTGAGTTGCCAAAACAAACAACTTGAAGTTTGGTGCACTATTGGTATGTATCTTTTTCTATTTGTATAACTTTTTTCCTACTACTAGTGATATCAATTGGAATACAGACATACCAGATACTTATCAAATCAATGATTATAGCAATGGTTTGGGAGATAATTTTGATAAGGTTATGAGTGAATATTTTGATCAATTCAAGATTAGGATGAACCAAAGGTTCATAATACCCTCTCAGCTAGTTGAAAATTATAAAGATTCTATGTGTTTTCTAGTTGACACAGATACATGTCTTATTAAGGCTTTAGATCAAACCGAGGATAGCATGGTTAAGACCAATGGGATATGAAACAGATATAGCCTGAGTGACTCTAGCTATAGAAACCTTGTTAAAGAAACTTGTTGATAGAACTGCCAAAAGGTTTGGAACATTCGAAGAGGCAAAGAAAAGAATAAAACTTGAAATTCTAGGACCAACAATTGAAAATATGTCCAGAAAAATATTGAATACATTAGAAAATAAATTTGGTGAAGAGAAAGATAGGTCAGTTGATAAGGAAACTAAGGAAGAAGAAACTGAGGAAGTGAAAGCAGAAACATCAAAATTGGAAAGGGGAAGGAAGAACACCACATAGGACAATGCTAGTCTGAAGACTACAAGGTCTAGGACTAAAGCATCATCAACCCCTACACTGCCTAAAAAAAAGGTAGAGGCAAACCTAGCATAGTTGAGGAAACTCAACCTAAAACCAAAACATATCAGAAAAGGAAAAACACAAAAAAATCAACACCTAAGGCAATGAAGAAAAAAAGAAATCATGATAGTGAAAGAATCGAGTCTGACAATGAAGGTCAATTTAGAGTTGAGAAGAATTTTTTTGCAAAAACTATTGATGAGAAAGTTGAAGCTCTAAGGTCATCTAAACATTTTGGTTCAATACATGTTTTAAAATTTCACAAGTTAAATGATGATGATAAGAGGAAAATTAAAGAAGCTACAATTGATGCAATGTACACTTTCAGGATTGTATCAATGGAATTAGCAAGGAAAATACCTAAAGAACTATACGAGAGAATCAATGCAAGATGGAAATATGCACTTGACAATGAAAGGAAGATAAGGGGTGACCCCACAATAGTGGGTTACACTTTTTTAGACATGCTGATTTTTGCTGAAATGACACATTTTTAATAAAATATTATTATTTAAGCCTTGAGAGCTTCCATTTGAAGGAATTAATTAGAAATGGTTAGCTCAAAGCCTCTTACATAAAAAATAATTGACATAACATCTATACTCCTTATTCATACCTACAATGGAGTCTCCTTCGCACCTATTAAAATGCTGATAAAAAATCACTTCGACTTTATCTTTTGGCAGATCAAATGAATCCATTCAAAAAACCTATCTATGTAGTAAGGTACTACTAAGAAAACTCTTTCCAATGATTATAATGTTAATATATATTAAGTTTATTATGACTATATTTTTAGTTTTACTAAACATAGATATTTCATCGTATCTCCACCTCTATGTTTGATGCTTATGGAAAAATAGTAAATAAGATAAAAAAAATTCTAAAAAATATCTATGCCCTAGGTATTGAAGTTATCTTTCTATCAAAAAAAATAAAAATAAAATTGGACAAATAGAAAAAAAGTTATAAGCTATGTAGTCAAGGTATGTCAAAATTATGGCTTAGTCAACTTCAAACTATTATGAATGAATGCTTAATATGTCCTATGGGGGAGTATTAGCAGCCATTCTGTAGCAGTTGTTGTTGCATTCATGACTGTGATTATCATTGATGTCAACACAGTGATCTACTGAAGATTAGCAAAGAAGCAGACAGTGTTTGGATTAGCGCATGTGGGATATTGTAGATAGAGCTATGTGATGTTGAGGATTTACTCTATGATATGTTATGAGATTGTGGTTAAGAGCACAGATAGTAATTCATTGATTTATATCAGTTATGAGTAGAATAGTGGAAGCAGTATTCAGGCAATGTTCCTGAGTAGCGGTTTGCAGTAATCAGATGATATCTCCTAATCGAGATTGAATTTGATGATGCGCAGTTAAAGGACAGTTGAAGACATGTTGATAATGACATGGATGACAATGCAAGATCCGAGGTCACACAAGTGAAGAATTATATTGATTGGAAGCCGACAATTTTGTGTAAATTCTATGTAACGTGTGGAAACTTTATTTTTGTAATATGTATGCCAACTCATTTGTAATTACTTGAGTGTGGTATAAAGGAAGGAATGTTTTCCTTGATTGTAATGAAAGAGTATGATGATGATGATGTTGTATGATGGTAAGAGAAAGAAATTTAATGTGTAAGTGAAATTGTGAAAGAGGATATGTGAAGTACAGAGATCTGGTATTGAGATCTAAGGAAGCAGTTAGTGCAGTTTGGCACAATCAGAGAAGGAGTATTGAATTGTTGAGATCAATATCAAACCAAGACTATGCTTGATTATGAACTAGAAGAAGGAACTCAGTTTGGAGCAAACCCTGAGACTACTAAATTATTCTATGAAACTGATAGTGATTTGTTGAATGAGATTCATACTGAAGAAGTTAGAGAGGAATCTAGAGAAGAATCTGTAGTTGAAGCAAGATCTGAGACTATGACACCGAACAGGTATCTATCAAAACACCACCCTATTGAACAACTTATTGGAAGTTTGGATAGAGGAGTTTAGACATGAAATAAGGTACATTTATGTTTAATTTCTCAAATTGAACCTAAATCTACTAGTGAAGCTTGTGAAGATGAACATTGGATTAATGCTATGAAAGAAGAACTAGAACAGATTGAAAAGAACA
Source organism: Chamaecyparis obtusa (assembly GCA_027943335.1). Lineage (NCBI taxonomy): Eukaryota > Viridiplantae > Streptophyta > Pinopsida > Cupressales > Cupressaceae > Chamaecyparis > Chamaecyparis obtusa. Next base: position 2,065,676 of record BSBK01001668.1, read on the forward strand.
AGACATGGGAATTGGTCCCTAGACCTAAAGATAAGAATGTGATAGGAACAAAATGGGTATTTAGAAACAAGATAATGAACAAGGAGAAGTAGTAAGAAACAAAGCAAGATTGGCATGCAAAGGATACTCACAGCAAGAAGGAATTGACTATGAAGAGACTTTTTCACCTGTTGCAAGAATTGAAGCAGTAAGAATGTTTTTGGCCTATGCAGCTTACAAGAAATTTAAAGTGTATCAAATGGATGTGAAGTCAGCATTTCTGAATGGAGAATTGGAAGAAGAAGTTTACATTGAGTAGCCTGAAGGTTTTCCTTTGACTCAAGAAGGAGATATGGTATGTAAACTAAGGAAAGCTTTATATGGACTTAAGAAAGCACCTAGAACATGGTATGCAAGATTGGATAAGTATTTGTTAAAATGGGATTTACAAAAGGCACAGCTGATAGCAACTTATATACAAAGGAAATTGAAAATGGTTTGTCTGTTGTTATTTTTGTAGATGATATTATCTTTAGAGGAGAAGATGAAGCAAGTGACAAATTTGCAGATGAAATGAAGACTAAATTTGAAATGAGTATGATTGGTGAAATGAAATACTTTTTGGGATTACAGATAACACAAAACAATGATGGTATTTTTATGAGTTAGACAAAGTACTTGAATGATTTATTAAAGACATTTGGAATGGAGAACTGTAAGCCAGTTGGAACACCTATGGTAACTGGACACAAATTATCTAGCAAATATGAGACTCCTGCAGTAGAATAGAAGAAGTACAGATCTATGATTGGAGGATTGTAGTATTTGACACATACAAGACCGGATATATCACATGCAGTTGGAATGGTAGCGATATTTCAAGCAGAACCTAAAGAATCACATTATGCAGCAGTAAAAAGGATACTGAGGTACTTGAAAGGTACAATTGAGTATGGATTGTGGTATGAGAAATCTGATGATTTTACCCTATGTGCATATACAGATGCTGATTGGGGAGGTAGTGTTGATGACAAGAAAAGCACCAGTGGAGGAGGATTTTTTCTTGGAGGAAGATTGGTTTCTTGGCTAAGCAAGAAACATAATTGTATTTCATAGAGTACAGCAGAAGCAGAATATGTAGCAGCAGCAAACAATTGTAATCAGATTATTTCGATGAAGCAAATGCTAAAGGATATTGGGATACAATTTGTTGAGCCTATTGTTATACATTGTGATAACACTAGTACAATTAGTATGTCTAAGAACCATGTATTACATTCTAAGACAAAGCATATTGAGATAAAGTATCATGTAGTGAGAGAGAAAGTAGAAGAAAAAGAAGTCAAACTTGAGTACATAAGTACAAAGGAGCAGATAGCAGATATATTTACAAAGCCTTTGCCTAAGGATACATTTGGGTATCTGAGAGGTATTCTTGGGGTTATGCCCCAGCCTACTTTTGAGAATTGATGCAGATTGTTGCATCCATCCAGTGGTATATGAGCTATTTTTTTCTAGATTGGATGTTGGTACTTCCTCTATGGGGGAGTATGTGTATTTGAGCTGAGTCATAAGGACTCTAGTGAATGTATTTTCTGAATAGTGTCTTTTGACATTGTAGATGTTGTTGACATAATGATGAAAATTCTATCATTGATGTCAATGGGGGAGAGAAGTGAATAGAGGTGAAATGGAATCACCAATATTCAAATGTAAAGAGGGAAATATGAGATCTATTCTCAAACCCAAATTCCCAAAGAAGAGATCCAATTTGATCAACCATGAGGTTAATACACAACTGAATCAATTTTATGAAGAATATGGAAGAGAGAGAGAGAGAGAGAGATAAAATCCAATATTTCCCTATAAAGGGATGTTATATTGTGTTTGGAAATAGGGGATAATTGAAATACAAATACTAACCTCAAATTAGAGCAGATCTAGAAAATGTCAAATTTTGATGTCTGTGTATACTTTCAAGCAATTCTGCAACTTGTTCCAAACTAGAAATGTCGAGACAAAGAAAACCCAGAAATCTTTTCCAAAATGAGCTCAAGTCGGGTTTGACCCTCATAAAAGGTCAAATACTACATTCTTTATTTGAAGATTGATTCTGATTCTATTCGCAGATCTCAGAAGTTTGTCGAAAAGGGTAACCAAACTCACTCTCAGATCTGAAATCTCACACCTATACCTACAAGAAAATGGGGGTTTTTGTTGTATGGGGGGTTTGCCTTGGTCAAACCCTAATTTAGGAATTAACCTTGAAATTGAATTGAAATATAGTGTGCATAAACAAAGTAATTGAAACAAATCACCTTGCTTATGTTGAAGTCCTTATCAAGGATTCGAATCCTCAAATCCACAAGTAGGAATGCTTCAATGGATGTAGGATGAATGTAGGATGTCTCCAATCAATGGCATTTGATCTTCAACACCAATCTTGACTTGATCTTTGCATATGAGAAGGCTTGAATGAATGGAGAAAGATGGATCTTCAAGGGGGCTCCAAAGAGATTGAATCCTTCAATGGCTAACAATGGATCTCCTTGATGGATGAATGCTTGAACACTTGAATGCTTGAAGGCTTGCTTGAATTCTTGAATACTTGCTTGCACTTGTGAGCTTGAGAGATTGCAATTTCTTGAGATGAGATGTGAAAATGAGAGAGGAATGCCTCCTTTTATAGTGAACTAGGGCACAATCCTCTAGAGGGGCCACCTTGGAGAATTAAATCCAAATTAGGTCCTAACCTTTAGAAAATATACTTAGATTAAATGCAATTAAAGGATTTACCATCCCAAAACCCGAAATGGTTGATCCAGAGGTGGGAAAACAAATATCCCGAAAGCCTAATTCCCGGAAATCATGAAAATTGGAAATTTGAATGAGGGGGGAAAAATCAAGGTTGGACCTGACCTAGTCAGGTTTGAGCTCAATCCTAACCTAGTCAGGTTCAAGCTCAATCCTGACCTTGTTAGGTTCAACCTCAAATCTGACCCTGGTCCCAGATTCACTCAGAACCAAGTCAGGAGGTCCCGGGGATGCCCAGAAACCTAGAAATGATGCCAAAATAGGACAGAATGTCAGAGATAGACATAAAATCCTATGATTACTATGATGAAGGCCAGGAGGACTTATTTCTAAATCCTACCTAGAAATTAGAGCCATGGAAGAGGGAAATTAAGGAGAATCCTCAGGATCCTAACCCTAATTTCACCTAGAATGAAGAAACTAAGTGCAGGGAAGAAGTGGAAAGAGGGGAGAAAAGCCAAATACATGCAAAGACCCAATCAAGGTGCTTAACATGACCCCAAACCACTTACTCAGAGGGCTAAATTCTCTTACCATGGAAGTGCTTCCATTTTAAGACAATACATTAAGCCCCCACTTTAGCAAGAGTATGGACTTGATGCAAACTCTTGGTAAAGGAGATCATAATGAAAAGATAATCTTATCATAATCCCAGGGACAAAGAGAAACCTTAAGCCCCTAGGGACTCAAGTCTTCGTCGACTCCTAGATCACAATAAGAGAAACATCTCTAGAGAGAGAAAGAAAGTGTGATTACCTCGCCCAATGAGAACTTATGTCCCATTGTGAACCACACGGCGCAACTAGAAAGATGGAATTGAACCGCCTAGTGAATCTGGCTACTCACTAGTCAACCCATCAAGGATTCATCCTTAGGAATATTCTATTCCATAAGAATAAAACCAAAAATAAAATAAAAAACAAAAGAGATCCTATCTTAAGGACACTTCCGACCTTAAGGGACCACAATATATGTGTATTTGAAATTGGAGGGATCAAGAGATCCTAAAATTTAAATCCATGCTTTAAGGATTAGTTACTAATCCAAAAAGGGAAAAAGTATCTTGAAAAATAATGTGTGTATTGAAAAGTGCATGTGTGCGATAGGTGAGCAGAGCATATGCCCCCACGTTAAAGTCATTGTTGACACTTTAACAGGAGCAATGGCTTTAATAGAAACATAAACAACTCCACTAATTACATTTCCACGTCGAGATGCCCCTAGACAAAGACAAATCAAGGGAAATATCATAGAAACATACAAAGAACACATAAGGGATCTACCTACCGTGGGGTAAGTATGATCATAAGATAATATATGTATGATATTATTGCAAATGAATTGACATCAGTCCCTAAAGAAAGTAGAACTACAATCACAAAGGAGGAAAGATCACATAAGATATACGAAGGAAAATCTTTTTAGACCATGACATGGAGACAAAAAAGAATTAGTGCTACCATATCTCGAATCCAAGTAGATTACACAAGGAAGCATTTACAAACAATAGCACAATGACAACATAACATTGAACAATGCATAGAAGAATAGAGATACATATAGAAGACTTTGAACAACAGTTTTGATTCTTTCATCACCTTGCACCAACTAAGTAACAAGGATCATATAAAAGAATCTAACATGTAGCAAACACATTACGGGAGAAACATAGTATAGCAGGAAAACACACAACAAAGCTACCAAGAAGGACAAGCCCATCAAGTGTGCCACCTACTCTCCCCATCTCGTTGTATATCATTTAGGGAAGGTGGGTAACTCGCAAGAGGGACTATATCCAACATAGTAGGAATGATAGCCAGTTCCAAATAGTGATCCTCTTGAGAATCACAATGTTTGACACTAGGTGTGAGAGTCAATTGTGATGAAAGCATATTAGGTAAATCAATGTCAATGACAATAGTCTCATATTCATCATTAACATCAAGAGTATCTTCCGCATCCAAATTAATCAAAATAGGATCTAAGATATGAATAGAATCATCATAATCATGCATGTGAACATCATTATTAGTAACAATCTGTTCTACCACATCATGCATAGGTTTATCCGAAGAAGGTAGAGATCTTTTAGCTTTAGCATGAGCACGACGCTTTTTATGATGTTCATTAGCAGATCGGTTTCATTTTGATTTATTTGAAATAGGTTGAGAACTAGGAGGAACAATCATAGGATCCTTCATAGGTTCTTTAGGAAGACCAGTAGGATTATTATCCATAGGAGAAACAATCACAGAATCTTTGAGAGGTTCGGTATATGGAACTTGATTAACAGAACTAGAAGCCATAGTTAAAGGAGGTATCGAGGGTGTAGGTAAAAGACCACGATTAAGATCCCTAGGAGGTGAACTTAATTCAAGAATTTTATGATGTTTATAAGCTTGATATGATCGAAAAAGATTATCAGGTTGAGGAGGACATGAATTAGGTAATGAAGGCCAAAAGAAATCTAGAGCAGCACAATCTCTAGGCCTAGAAGTTTGATATAGACTATGATTAATCATCTTTATTTCATTATCATGAATGAACTTAAGAAACTTATGGATAGGTGAAGCAACAGCATGCATGGCAGTCAACCAAGGCAAATCTAGCTTAACTTGAAACTGATCAGAAGTAGGAACCACAACAAAGGTAGTGTTCACAACTTTTCCACAAAGTTCAACTGGTAAAGTAATAGAACCAAATGATGGATAAAGAAAACCATTGCAAGTCTGAATCCACACATCTGATGTATCATAAAAGTCACATTGTAAGCTTTTCATAAAAATATTTTCTTCAGTGATAACATTGACTAAGAATGTAGGATCAACAAGACAACCATGAGTAAGTTTCTGAGCAATCCTAGCAGCAATATAAAGGGGACCATCGGGAGCTTTAATAGTCTCAGAGTCATCAAAGGTAATCAAAAGTTCCCGAGGTCTTTTATTATTAATTTTTTGTCGAGGTTTAGGTTGAGTTTTCATTTTAGGTTTAGGTTATGGTTGAGGTTGAAATTGAACTTGAGGTTGAATCTGATGTTGAAGTTGAAGGTGCAGTTGAGGTTGAGGTGGAGATACAGATTGATCAATATGCTCCACTTGATTAACAACATGATTGAGATCATCCAACTTTGAATCATACACAATTTCCATAGTAGATGGTTGAATAATAGTATTAGTATCATGTGTAGGTAAAGGGTTCGTATAGATTTGAAGGTTCTGATTAGGAGGTGAGATAGATTTATTCCCACTACCATCCAGATGATCAACAAATAAAGCCTTAGAATCAATTAGATCTTGAACCTTATGTTTTAAAGAATAACATTTCTCAGTATCATGACCATTCTGACGATGATATTGACAAAAAATATTTTGATCGAAAGATTTAGATGCAATCTTAGTAGGTAAAAGAGGTCGAATAGGAGGTAAAGTAATCATATTAGTAGCTAACAACCTATTCGTAATAGCATGTAAAGATTCAAAAAGAGGAGTAAACGTACGATTTAATCAAAAAGTAGTGGATGCAGAAGTGGCATTATGAGATGCAACAACAACCTGATCAGCAACTGCATTCGCTTTATCTTAACATAGTTATTGAATTTTTGAAACTTATTGGGATTAGGAGCAGCATCACTCTTATCAATTGGAATAGGAGCCATTGGAGTGTTGCTCTCAAATTGACTCACTTGTAATTGATAATGATGAAGTGTTGCACAAAGTTGTTGAAAAGAGGTAAATTCAGTAAGAAAAATCTTATCTCTAATATGCTTTTGCAAATTTGAAATAAACATACATTAAATATCAATATCAGGAATGAGATAGGAAATCTGAGCATGCAAATGCTTAAATCTACCAATAAATTCAGTCAATTTTTCTTTAGCACTTTTTTTACAATGCATTAAATCAGTCAAAGACACTTGCGGGCCAATATTGTTTTGAAATTGTTGAATAAAGGCATTAGCAAGTTGTGGAAAGGAATCAATTGAATAACAAGGCAAAGAACAATACCATTGTAAGGCCTTGTCATGAAAGGTTCTAGCAAACAGTTTGGCTAAAATCCTATGGTCATGAGTGTATGCAAAATTAGGTGAATACTATTCTAAATGATAAATTAACTATTCTAAGATTAATAAATCTATCTAATTAGCAAACTACAATGAAGAATACAATCAAAATGAAGCTAAAATAACATTTTACCTTCACCTACCATGTAGCTTGTCTCCATTGCTCTCCTAGCCTTGATTTCTTGAAGATGTTGAGAAAATCTCCAAATGAAGCCTTTTCCCAAGATGCTACCAAAGTGTCGAGATTTGATGATGAATGCAAGGAAGCTTAAAGCTTGATTGTGCAACTAATGGATGGGATGCAAAATGGATTTGATGATAATATGGATGCTTGATTGCTCTTAGAATGCTTGGATTCTTGGATGCTTGATTGCTTGAATGCCTATTACAAAAATACCTATTAGCTCACAAAGGCGAAATGAGGCTCCTTTTATAAATTTTTGGAGAATCTAGGCCTAGGTGGCACAATCCTATGGTTGAGAACGAAAGGTGGAAGATCCTAGGGCTAGAATTGACTTGGTTGAAGGAGTTGAGAGAAAAGGGGATGTAGTTGGAATGTGAGAGGAAGAATAGGGATGATGTTCCTCTCACATTGACATGGAGGAGAACAAGGTGGAAGGGAAAGACACATGTCAAGTGTCTCACAAAGACCCAAGAGAGAAAGAGGGAGAGACCTTTTCCTCATGAGGACTCTTTGCACAAGTGTCCTATGAGTCACCTTTGACCCTTAGAGGTGGCTTGAGAAGCCCCTTAGGAATAGGGAATGTCTCTTGACTTGGTTTAAGAGAGGACATGTGGTCATGAGACCAAGTCCTATGAGGCCACATAGCCCTTAAGAATAGGACGTGTGGGTGAGGATAATTACTAATAAATAATTAATAATAATTATTTATTTTAGCCAAAGTGATGTGTTAGGTGACTAGGTAGGTGAGGTGGACTAGGGAACTTAGTCATATTTAGGTGATTATGTATTTAATTAAATCACTTTAATAAGACTAATTAGAAGACTTAGGATAGAGGAATAGACTATAGTGAATTTACTAAATAAATTGAATAATTTATTTAATAAATAGAGGAATAATTATTAATTAAATAATAAATATTTAATTAATTTATCAAGTCAATATCAATTAAAAAATAAATATTTAATTAATTAATGAAGCCATTTTTAAGTGTATACATTTTGCCCCTCTTTGAAATAATGTGCATGCCACATTGTTTCAAAGAAAATTTCAAGTATTTTTGCCCCTGCCCTAGACAATATCTGAAATGACCTAAGCATGCCCCCTCAAGAGATTGATTAACAAAAAAGATTATTTCATTTTGTTTTTTTTATTATTATTATTTTTTTTTCGAGTTGGATAATCAATCTCACGAAAGAAACAGGAGAAAAGGTGGGTGAAAATGGGATGAAACAGAATAAAAATGGGAGATAGGGTCCACACACCAAGCACATAGGGTCCACAGGCTATAAATAGGGCTAAGGGGTCCACAATAAGCTCATTGTGCACACTTGTCATTTGGAGATTAGAGTGCAAGAGAGAGAAGAGTGGAGCCACCAAGATGTTGTTCCCATTGTTAGATCACCGCTTCGAGAGGGACAAACGCTTCCAGCGACCACCCGATTCAAGTGAGCCGGTAGGTGATTCGATCCTCTTTGTCAATTTGTGATTTCTAGCATGATAGGATATGATTTAGCATGTGTAGGGTAGGTCGAATCATAGGTTAGATTAGATGAAAAAATTTGTTCTTGGCCGGAAGATGAATGCGCAACAATTAGCAACGTTTGTGCAAAAAATATAAATTGTTGTGCATTCATTTAGGGTAGTGGCGCATGCATGTTAGAATCAAATTTTTGTGGTGCAAATGTAGATTAAAAGTGCGCATAGGTACTTGTTGCGCATTGGTTGTGAATTGTTGCGCAAATGTGCAATAAAATTGTGCATACATTATTTTCTGCACAAATGTGAAAGGTTATGGCACATGCATTTTTCTGTGCTGCGCATTTGGTTTATGGATAGAATTTGGTCAAATTAGAGAGTCAAACAGGTCAAACTAGATGTCAATAAGCTGATTTGATCCGTCGACAATTAAATTTGATCGATTAGGTCAAGATAGGCAACATTGTAGCATGGTTGCTAGTTAACCAGTCTTGATACTAGATGATTGATAAAATTATCTGTTAAAACACATGATAGAACATGTTTGTAGTTGATATAATAGGATAGATAGATGTTGTAGATCAGTTTATCAAAATCTGATAGCTTAATTTTATTTGATTTGTATAGGAGGATATTACAGATATTCTGATGTCATGGGAGAGATATCCCGTCACATAGAATCTGAGACCAACGCTGTCAGAGACTGACAGACTCTTGATTGGTGTGTCCAGGTTATATCATGTGATTTACACGCCCAAGATTAGGGTGAACCAAAGTATGATGATGGCACTGGCAGAGCGGTGGCACTTGGAGATGAGTACCTTCTATCTTCCAACGGGGGAGATGACTATTACACTAGAGGATGTATATCGTATCCTTCAGCTTCCTATCATAGGGGAGTTAGTACATTATGATTGACACGGCAGAGTGACAGAGTGCAGAGCCATCTTTGGAGATGATGACATTGAGGATGGAGAGATTAGCTGGGAGGACATGCTGGATTTGTATGAGCCTCTACTAGTGGTACTAGCTGGAGCGATTGGGGGTTTCATTTGCCCTGATCGTAGATCACATGGATTTGCAGTTGGATGGGGCCGCACTCTAGAGCGGATGTTGGATGTGACCCAGTTTGCTTGGGGGGTTTGTTTATTAGCACACTTATATCATGATCTGCATCAAGTGGTGTATCATAGGGGTGCATCACTATCAGTAGGTGTCACACTACTCCATGTTTGGGCATGGGAACATATTGCAGTGACACGGCTAGTAGCCATTAGATTCTATGGTGCAGGACAACTGTATATCCATCTATATTAATCAATTTTGTCTCAGGAAAAATTGGGACACTTGGAGTTCTAGCGTTACACCTTTGATACATTGGATTCAGTGACATGGAGGCCTTACCTAGGGTGTGAGCCCTGGGATGATGAGCGGCAGCTGGGATTTTGTTTTGAGTCATGATGGCTTATAGGGTGGACACCCTTCATTCTAGAGAGATAATTGGTCAGTCGGGTTCTGCGCTAGTTTGGCAGGATCCAAGGCATGCCCCAGGGAGTGATAGAGTTTGCTAGGACTCATTAGGAGAGATGGGACTAGGGGCCAATGGTGTCATTTGATGTAGCAAGATAGGAGTTTTTGGACATGTCATTCCAGGCATGGACGATGTGACAAAGTGTTGTGGACCCCGAGATGACAGCAGATCTAGAGCAGTTCCTGAGAGACTTCCCTATTCCATAGTTGACGAATCTAGCTGCTAGGCCACCAGAGAGAGATCCAGCAGATAGACACTATGGGAGATGTCGAGGGAGAGATAGGCAGGGACAAGGGAGAGGTGATGGCGGTGATGATGGAGGAGGGGATGGAGGAGATGGAGGAGATGGAGGAGATGGAGGGAGAGGTGATAGGGCTGGTCCTCGGATGAGAGGAGGTGGTGTGAGGCAAAGGGGATTGATGCCACCCTGAGCTAGACATGGATGGAGACAACCTCTAGCACAGCCAGCTCAGCCAGCTGCAGCAACTCCACTATAGGTACCAGTAGCTCAAGTACAGATACCAGCTGCCCCAATACAGGGAGCAATTGTACAAGATGATGCAGACATATTATTAGCTCAGGGAAGAGTAGTACAGGGTGGACAGATCCTTGATGATGGATTGGATGAGCAGGATGCACCTATGGAGGATGTGGATGTAGATGCTCAGGAGGAGGTAGCAGAGATGGACATCGGGGGATAGGATCCCTATTTACAGAGAGATGCTGCAGAGGAGGAGGATCCTGATATAGATTCATTTCTAGTCTGACTATCCATGACATAGGTGCAAGTAGACCATGTTCCTAGTCTGGAGAGGTGGATTGAGAGGCTAGAGAGCCAGATGGGAGTACTGAGGCATGAGCGAGATGTAGCGATTGAGAGACTCAGGGAGTCAAAGATGTTTTTGGATGAGCTGCAGCGTACAGAGGATTTGGGTCCTCATGGAGACAGTTTGAGAGCTACGTGCCAAGAAGGAGATATCCTACTGGTGAGAGGCTTACAGACAGGTGGTCTTGAGGGATCAGTGGATTGGGAGCTACAAAGAGAGCTCAATAGCTGTTAGGACTGCAGTTTATGAGAGAGAGGCACCAGCTAGTAGCAGAGGTGTATCATCATGCCCTCCTAGAGCACTGATAGATTTAGGAGATCAGGGTGGATCTTCAGCATCAGGTGATTTAGCAACATAGGGCCGCATTGCATCTCACAGACAAAGACAGATAGAGTTTGGAGACAGCGGATCATAGATTTTTGAGAGATCATTGTATACACTTGTGTATCATGTTATCATTGTATCATTAGTATTTTTTGACTTGATGGACACTAACTTTGGACATAGTGTTATATTTCAGTATATCATTGGGCATTTGGACAATTTAGTTGTATCTAATGGACTTTATATGATTGACTCTATATGATGGACTCTATATATACAGTGATGCAGTTCTATCATGATTTACTTTGATGACTTTATATACATGTGCGTACTGACATATGTAGGATGTGATGATTTACTTTAATATGCATAGAATGTATGTCTTAGAGTGCAAAAAGCTTTATATTCTATTTGATATATTTGATTCTTAATGGTTAATCATATGATGTTGATATAAATGCATGTCTTAAATGATTTTACACTATACAATTCTATGTGATGACTACTGAAATGATATAATGAACAATGTGGATAATGGATAATAAATGAATGATGTAAATAAATGATATAAATGAATGATGATTTGAAATACATGCAATGGATAATAAGTAAATGATGTAAAATGCATATAATGGATAATAAATGAGAATGATTGTAAGATGACTAAAATATACAATGTTCACCCTAATGAAAAGATAAGGAGATGTGAATGACAACTATAACAAAACAACACATGAATCATGCATGTAATATAGATGCATAATATACAAATGAACATAACAAATAAAGATAATGCATAGCCTAAATGAATTTGATGTTTGTAAAATGCAAGATAAAACTCAATGTTTTTGTTGTCCAAATGTCCTCAACTGAAATAACAATGTATCTGACACAAGAAGAATGGACTAGGAGAATGGATAACCTAATAAGAAAGATAACCTACAAATCCCTATAAAAGGAGCACTGATATGCAAGTCATGAACTGTTAAAATAAAATGTCATATGAAATGAGTATATCTCCACAACTTCAGGTAACATCTTAGAACTTCATAATAACTGGAACTTGATTGTCATCATTGAGCTCGTTATGTTGCAAGGAAATGCAAGCATCATGGTATAATTAAACCAGGATGACTTGATCACTTCTTGCATGGAGTTTAATGTAGCAAACTTGACAAGCATCTAGGTATAATTGAACTGAGATGACCTGAGTTTCATTTGCATAACAGACAAGGAATATTTCCCCCCTCCATCGGGGAACAAATATGTGGAGTCAAGGTATGTGCTGGCGTATCACCATAAATAGCATTTGTAGAGCAACATGATTTGGATGTTGTCAATACTATTAAATGGATGAAGGCACTTATGCACAGACACCCCAATTAGTTGTTCCTTCGATTTCAATGGAGAATATCCCATGAACAGTAATCAAAGAAAATACCATGCCCCATCATGGCTATCCTAATCAAAGACATATTAGAGTTTCAAACTCATGTCAAAGATATCACAGAATAGCATAGGAAACATGATAACAATGAAATCTAGATATGAATGCATAATCTACAACAAATCATTCTAACATGCTTGTCATGAATATACATTTATTTTGCCAAAACATAGTGTAAGATATAGTGATTAGTTCAATTGATGATGTATAGTCAAGATTCAATAGATAAACAACCATGTTGCGAAGGATAGATTACAAATTTTGATTCATCATAAAGATATCATTGTGAAAGAACGTTTGATTATGTTTTCTTTATCTGGTGAAAATACTCCATTGTGTCCTCTAAGCTTCATGACTATCATAGATCCACTTCTTGAACTAGGTCGAGGACATGCCCCCATCTAGGTGATGGACTAACTTATTATGGATGAAGAAAGACGCAATAAGACTAGGATGAAGACCATGACAAACGTTCAAGCTATGATGGTTTTATCATGGGTAGATACAATGGATGGTGTATGAACTGGCCATTTTATTATGATATGTACATGGTGGGGATGGGAACTGACTAGCCATTTTATTGTGGATATATACAATGAACGGACAAACTAGAAGAATCCTAATAGATAAAGGAGCTAAAGTGATACACATGGCACCTGTTTCCAGGTTTTCACGACATGCTTTTATTGCAATTTTTCTTTTGATTTTTTTATTTTTTTAAATTTTTTTTTACAAAATATATATATAGCCCTTGCATTGGGATTTCAAGGATAGAACTTCTTGAGGTGGATACTGTTAAGAGGCTCATCCAAAGGATCTCCCTCAAGCGTGGACAATTGATAATCCCCAGAACTATAAACTATTGTAACTACAAAAGGACCTAACCAATTGGGTTCAAACTTGCCCTTCTTCTCACAATGCAATTGATTCTTTGGATTTTCTCGAAGAACTAGGTCACCCAACTGAAAGTCTCTAATCTTTACCTTTTTGTTATACTGATGAGACATACATTGCTGATAGACTTTCAAATGATCATAAGCTCGCTGACGGTGTTCATCCAGCAGTTCTAGTTTAGTCAGCATAATCAATTATGTATTTAATTAAATCACTTTAATAAGACTAATTAGAAGACTTAGGATAGAGGAATACACTATAGTGAATTTACTAAATAAATTGAATAATTTATTTAATAAATAGAGGAATAATTATTAATTAAATAATAAATATTTAATTAATTTATCAAGTCAATATCAATTAAATAATAAATATTTAATTAATTAATGAAGCCATTTTTAAGTGTATACAATGAGCATAATCACTACAAAGAATTTGGAATGTTTTAACATGATGAACAGGATCTCCTTTTCCACTATAATTCTCAAGACGAGGCATCTCATCTTGTTGAGGAACAGGAGTTCGGACAATGTCTCGGGACAAGGGACTTCCCATGTCACATGTAGGAATACTAAACTTGTTTAGAGTTAAAGAAGCAAGTTGTTATTGTAAGGATGATACAGTTTGAGCCAAACTGATGATTGTTGAATCATGAGAAGAAATAGGAGTAGCCACATTACACACACTAGGTAAAGTGTAAGAGGCTACAGGAATAGATGACACAATTGGAGGAACACTAGGAACTACAGTTGGAAGCGGATTGGAATAAGTAAAAGGAACATTATGATATGAAGGTTGTGATATAGGAAGAGACACAGGAGGAACACTCATAGGAATAGAGGGAACCGTAATAGTCACCAAAGAAGGAGTATAGATAGGAATACTAGGTAAAGGATTACAAGGAGGTTCAACACTAGTGATAGGAGGAATCAACCCTAATTCTTGAGCTTCTTGAGCTAAAGGTTTAACATTTGAATGCACAAGGTGAGTAATACCACGCAAGATGTTAACACCTTGATCACTATCACGGAGAACTTTCTTAAGAGCCTCTATAGCTTGAATGGAATCTTGATTATGGTTTTCTTGAAGAAACCAATTACCCATTTTATCAAGTTCAGTGGAAAGTTTTTGGACTTGCTCAGGAGGAACTCTTAAAGCATCATCCTCATCATGAGATGAGTGAGAAGAGTTTTGCTCCATAGTAGGATTGGAATCATGAAGAATCAAGTTATCATCCGGGATCCTAAGGAAAGGAGAAGAAGATTCAGGATCAAAGGCACCCATGAGTCTATGACTTCATCTAACCGAAATGTTATAAGTAGGACTAGTGGTAGTAAAGCTCATCAACCAATGTAATGCAAATGAACTAAACTAAGAACACATAAAGCATGAATATGGTTGTATTTTTGAAATCTAATTAGCATACAAGATCTAACACCAAGGAAAAATATAATACTAACAAGATAAAATGAAAGCACAATAAGGCATCCAATTCCACAAAAGAAAAGAGAGTAAGTATGTCGGGTTCACCAAAATGAATAGAGGTGAAATGGAATCACCAATATTCAAATGTAAAGAGGAAAATATGAGATCTATTCTCAAACCCAAATTCCCAAAGAAGAAATCTAATTTGATCAACCAAGAGGTTAATACATAATTGAATCAATTTTATGAAGAATATGGAAGAGAGAGAGAGAGAGAGAGAGAGAGAATCCAATATTTCCCTATAAAGGGATGTTATATTATGTTTGCAAATAGGGGATAATTAAAATACAAATACTAACCTCAAATTAGGGTAGATCTGGAAAATGTCAAATTCTGATGTCTGTATATACTTTCAAGCAATTCTGCAACCTGCTCCGAACTAGAAATGCTGAGACAGAGAAAACTTAGAAATATTTTCCAAAATGAGCTCAGGTTGGGTTTGACCCTCATAAAAGGTCAAATACTACATTCTTTATTTGAAGTCTGATTCTGATTCTGATTCTGTTCATAGATCTCAAAAGTTTGTCTAAAAGGGTATCCAAAATCGCTCTCAGATATGAAATCCCACACCTATACCTGCAAGAAAATGGGGGTTTTTTTTGTATGGGGGGTTTGCCTTGGTTAAACCCTAATTTAGGAATTAACCTTGAAATTGAATTGAAATATAGTGTGCATAAACAAAGTAATTGAAACAAATCACCTTGCTTATGTTGAAGTCCTTGTAGAGGATTCAAATCCTCAAATCCACAAGTAGGAATGCTTCAATGGATGTAGGATGAATGTAGGATGTCTCCAATCAATGGCATTTGATCTTCAACACCAATCTTGACTTGATCTTTGCATATGAGAAGGCTTGAGTGAATGGAGAAGGATGGATCTTCAAGGGGGCTCCAAAGAGATTGAATCCTCTAATGGCTAACAATGGATCTCCTTGATGGATGAATGCTTGAACACTTGAATGCTTGAAGGCTTTCTTGAATTCTTGAATACTTGCTTGCACTTGAGAGCTTGAGAGATTGCAATTGCTTGAGATGAGATGTGAAAATGAGAGAGGAAGGCCTCCTTTTATAGTGAACTAGGGCACAATCCTCTAGAGGGGCCACCATGGAGAATTAAATCCCAATTAGGTCCTAACCTTTAGAAAATATACCTAGATTAAATGAAAATAAAAGATTTACCATCCTGAAACCCAAAATGGCCGACCCGGAGGTGGGAAAACAAATATCCCGAAAGCCCGATGCCCGAAAATCATGAAAATTGGAAATTTGAATGAGGGGGGCAAAATTGAGGTTGGACCTAACCTAGTTAGGTTCAAGCTCGATCCTGACCTAGTCAAGTTTGACCTCGAATCTAACCCTGGTCCCAGATTCACTCAAAACCAAGTTAGGAGGTCCCGGGGATGCCCAAAAACCTAGAATTGATGCCAGAACATGACAGAATACTAGAGATAGACATAAAATCCTATGATTACTATGATGAAGGCCAGGAGGACTTATTTTTGAATCCTACCTAGAAATTAGAGCCATGGAAGAGGGAAATTAAGGAGAATCCTCGGGATCCTAACCCTAATTTGACCTAGAATGAAGAAACCAAGTGCAGGGAAGAAGTGGAAAGCGGGGAGAAAAGCCAAATACATGCAAAGACCTGGTCAAGGCACTTAACATGATCCCAAACCACTTACTCAGAGGGATAAATGTTGTTACCATGGAAGTGCTTCCATTTTAAGATGATACAATAAGTATACATGAAAAACCATCTGTATTGGGGAGATAAGTGTATAGGAAAATGAAGCAAGATTTGATTGGAGAGAACTGAATAGGAAAATGAAGCAAGATTTGATTGATGAAGATGATTTGAAGATTTGATGAGTAGTTGAGCAGCAGTGATTGGATTTATGGAACTTGGATGTTTTTCATCTATGTTGCCATCAATGCCAATGGGGGAGATTGTTAGGAATGAATGCTTAATATATCCTATGGGGGAGTATTAGTAGCCATTTTGTAGTAGTTGTTGTTGCATTCATGACTGTGATTGTCATTGATGTCAACACAGTGATCTACTGAAGATTAGCAGAGAAGCAGACAGTGTTTGGATTAGCGCACGTGGGATATTGTAGATAGAGCTATGTGATGTTGAGGATTTACTATATGATATGTTATGAGATTGTGGTTAAGAGTGTAGATAGTAATTCATTGATTTATGAAATTTATGAGCAGAACAGTTGAAGCAGTATTCAAGCAGTGTTCCTGAGTAGCGGTTTGCGGTAATCAGATGATATCTCCTAATCAGGATTGAATTTGATGATGCGTAGTTAAAGGACAATTGAATACATGTTGATAGTGACATGGATGATAGTGCAAGATCCGAGGTTGCATGAGTGAAGAATTATATTGATTGGAAGCCGACAATTTTGTGTAAATTCTATGTAACGTGTGGAAACTTTATTTTTGTAATATGTATGCTAACTCATTTGTAATTACTTGAGTGTGGTATAAAGGAAGGAATTTTTTCCTTGATTGTAATGAAAGACTATGATGATGATGATGTTGTATGATTGTAAGAGAAAGAAATTTATTGTGTAAGTGAAATTGTGAAAGAGGATATGTGAAGTACAAAGATCTGGTATTGAGATCTGAGGAAGCAATTAGTGTGGTTTGGCACAGTCAGAGAAGGAGTATTGAATTATTGAGATCAATAATCTTTTGGTATTATTCTATTGAGTAATACAAAGATCAGTTGGACAGTGAGTTCAATGATCTTACCCTAAAGTTGTTTGGACAGTGGGTCCTTCTGTCTTCCATAACTCCTAATAGAGTTAGAATCTTTTAGCAGGGATTCATATGTACTGAATGTATTTCATAAGGCTCCTAACAGAGTCCATCCTTTCACAAGGAATATTCATATTAGTGCATCTTTTGTGGGCATCATTCCCACCGGGGTTTACTCTTTGATCAAGAGGTTCCCTAGTCAACATATCTTGTGTCATTGTGTTATTGTGTATGTATATCTTTCTATGGTTGTTGATTACATTGCTTACATGGTTAAAATCTGTTAAGGTTGATAAATGTTGTAAGTGGTTGATAACTGATTCACCTCCCCCCCTTCTCATTTGTGTTGGTGGACTTTACTTTCTAACACAAACGTTAATAAAATATGAAATAATCATGATAATGTCATAAAACCAATTGCATGCCCTCCATATAAACATTAAAAAACTAAATTTGAAAGAATCACATTGATATCTATTCTAGAAAAAAAAGTTATGATCTACGAAAACAATGTAACTCTTTGAAAATGACATTTTTAGCAACATACCAATTTTTGTGGGAGAAAGAAAAAACCAATCAAATCAATGCAAAAATAAAAATAAAAAATATATTTAGAATCTAGATATAAAATCCTAAAATACTCTAATTTATTTCATCTTTTGATTCTTAATGGTTTAACGACAATGTGCATTTGAGTCTAAAAGTTTTTTTCAAAATTTAGAGTACAGTGTCCGTTCAAGCAAAAAAGTGTAACCCACTATTGTGGGTTCACCCTAAGGGAGAGATCATTTGTAGTAACAATTCCCTCTCTATCAACCCAAGAAATTGATGAAGCTCTTATAATTTATAAGAAAATATTTATGATTAAGAAATATCACTAAGCATTCTGATAGGCAGAGCACAAGAGGTGGAAGAAGAGATAAATATGGAATGGAAGAAAATATTCCAAATTGAAGAACATGTTGAACCTGAGAAAATAGAAATCTCAGTTACCAAGTTGCATACCGAAGAACTAGCAGAGGATCGGGAAATAAACCTTGAGGAGACAATAAATATAGTAATTGATGATATTCCTTGAATGGTCAGTACCACAGATGAAGAGGCCATCATTGAATACATTACAGAAAAGGACCCAGATGAAAATTTAAATAAGGATCAAGATATCATGGATACAACCAAACAAAACCTCGAAGATACATCAGTTACTGAGCCCACAATTGCTCAATTGATGAAAGATGCAACAATATTGGACCAAGTACAAGCATATACGGCTCGCATACCTATTGAAGTTCCACTTGACATGAATGATACAAATGATACCAATGTTCCCATAGATGTTGATGAAATGGTGAACGACGCCGAGGAGCAGAAAGAAATTGGTAAGGGTCATGAACCCACTACCACTAAGCAAGGCCAAAAGACTACAACTACAAAAAAAGGAGATACTTTTGCTACATGAATATAAACAGATACATAGGAAAAGGGAAAAGAAAAATAACTTTTAAAGGAAGGTAAGCAAGAAAATATTGAAGAACCAACTAAGCAACAATCTGAGGCCCATTCCCTCCAATCATTTCACCGAGTGAAAGCGCACTTAGCACACACAACAAGAAGAGGAAGAAAAGTAAAAAGGAGAAAATTTCATTGCATGAAGAAATTGTGATTCATATTTGTGATCCAACAAAGATGAACCCAGATGAAATGATAAAGTATGGAGAACTGTTGAAAAGGAAAGCATCACAGGACAAGTTGAAATAGGAAAGGAAACAATAGAAAGTTTTATTTGATGTAAAAGATATCTTACTCCAAATTGCACCTAAGACTTCAATAAATGAAACTGCATCCATCAATGATCGATTAGTCCCATTGGTGAGTCATGTTAATGAATCTAATATTGACATTGAGGAGATAATGTTGAAGATAGCAGAGAAAGCAGTTGAGGAAAATATAGTTGAAAAACTAATGCAAAATATTGATGAAGAAAAGGTTTCCCTATCTATCATTACAACCGAGCTGGAAGACACAGTAAAGGTAATCATTCAATTACTCCAACAGCTTTGCAATATCTCTCATTTCACACAGCATGTCCTAGATAAGATGAAGAAAATAGATGAAGATCTTAAGGACAATGCCAACAATTTGACTGATGAATAACAAACATTTCAAATTCATTATTCCAAAATTAAACATTTTATGAGTCTGAAACTTGATTTAAGAAAGGAAGAGGAGAAAAATAAGAGCACAAACTCTTGAGCTACAGGCTCAAATCATTCCTCATTTGGAAGTTATATAGGTAAATGTGTAGAAAGAAAAAGAGATTATTGTCGCACCTGAGATGTCAGTTCTAGATCATATGATAGATCTATCCTCACAACTGCAAGCTCAATTATCAGCCCTGGAAGCACTACAAGAAACCTGGAAAATAACTTATGACTATGCTAAAACTACTTTCAAAGAATTATTTGATAAACTATAAGTATTTTCTTGTATATTACATTAATGTTTTTGGCATTCCTGTCAAAAAAGGGGAAATAGTAGATATATTTAAGGGAGAATAACTAATTCACTATGTATATATGATGGAGATATAAGGAAGGATTTTGATAAGATAGTTTTTTGAAAAGATTTTGAAAATAGAAGCATATGTTAATGGGGAGTTATTACTTAGTTAGTATATAAGGAGATAGTCAAAATATGACAAGTTTTTGTCACTGATGCAAAAGGGTTAGAATGTTACTCCTAAATGTATTTAGTGTTGTCATTAGTGAATAAATGTTCATGTTGGTATAAGTAGAGAATTCAGTCAATGAAAAGAAGTTAGTCGGTAAAGACCAAGACTGTCAGTAAAACAAGGTAGAACAGTACCAAGTACAAAGCTATGCAGTGTACACCAAGCATAATGAAGACCAAACAATTAAACTAGACTGGGTGCAATGGTTACCAAATAGAAAGTATATTGAGAAAGGATTGTAACTGAGAAAATAATGAACCAAGCAGGTACAATATGTTAACCGAGTAGAACAAGAAAGAATAACTGAGTGATATTTTGTATTACTCCTAACAGGGTAAAATCATCAGAAGTGATATTTTGTATTACCCCTAATAGGGTAAAATCATCAGAAGTGATATTTTGTATGATCTAACTGAGCAACCTTTATACTGCAGTAGTGAAGGATTGTGAGTGTCATCCCCACTACAATTTTTTCCTCTCACCAAGGGTTTCTGTGTAACCAAAATCTTGTGTCAATTACATGTTGATGTGTAATGCCCCTCCCATAGTCTGATTTTCTATATGTTATGGTTATTTTAGGATGATGAATTATATGTTAGGATTGTTAGGAATGGGAACACTGAGAGGGGGGGTTGAATCAGTGTTCAACAAATTATAACTTTAACCTTAATCTAAATCTTATCGTATTAGCTTTGATAACTGAAACATAAATAAGAAAAGAATACACAACACATAACACCAATATGGTTATGGGGAAACCCAAATAGGTAAAAACCCCGGTGGGAATTGACACCCACTAATATTCTGCACTAGTGTATAATGATCCTTGTTAGAAGATCCTTAACCCTATTAGGATTTGTCTTTACAATTCATGAAGTACAGTAGACCTTGTTAGAGGTCGGACCCTATTAGGAGTCTTTTACAATAACCCTGTTAGGGGTGTGGACTCACTATCTTAGAGCTCACTACTCAAATGATGAAGGCTACAACCTTCTGATGATAGATACACACTATATCTACTGGATGAACTATGTGATGACACTGATTGTCTGATTAGTTCCTTTGATGCGTTGATGCCTTGACCTCTTACAAAGCTTGATACTGCTTCTATACTCTTAACACACTTATACTCTACTTATCTTATCTTTACATCAACTTCCATTCACTTCGCATTCTTCTCTCTTGCTTATTTGCATAGGCACAACTATTATTTCTATTCGCATACAAAACAATCAATTAGGTCAGCCCTTGACCTATTAAAAATAATGCTACCAAATGAATTGGTTCAAGCGTGCTTACAAACAAACATTTATATATGTCGGCAACATAAATACAATAGGTGCATAGCCTTTACAACATTATATTATAACCGCTAAACAAAATATCATCAGTCAGCTTTATACTATGTTATGTTCTGGCACACACTGTCTGTTCATCTTCAACTATCTGTAACTTCTGCATGCTTGCATATCTGATCATGCGCTCATAGACTAAGCAAGAATATAGTCTAATGAACTTACCTTCTAGGGAACATACCATAATTTGATCTTACACACGTGTGTTGATGCTCTGAGTCTCTGGTGCTCTGTATGATATCCAGTCTTCAACACTTAGCTAATTTTTTATCTTCTCTTTAAGTGCGCTGACTCCAAACTGATATATGACTTTGTTTCCATAATGAAAACACTAATCTAAGTCATATACTTCAGTATAGACAACTTGCCAACAAGGACATCATTGATGCTTATGGTTTTACTGACCCCATACTTGCATGTGTATGGTTGGCGTGCATGTTTTATATTTTTGTTTGATGTGGTTGAGGGACGAAGTCGTAGTTACTTGCTTGTGAGATCCACATGATTGACTGATCCCTACCATTGTCGATTATATATCTATACGTGTATGTACATGCTTGTCTTTTTTGCAGGTTTGCAGGTACCGAGCATCGACTTCCCTAAATTTTTAGGATGAGTGTGCCCTATCGCAATATCTCAAATGGTAAGAGAGGGGAGATAACACACAGGTCCAAATCCTAACCTAAGCCATGATATTGTCTTGAAATAGTGGACAAGATTATGTTATCCTACCCTTTTAAACTCATCCATTGGATGCAAGTTTATAACCCCTTGCTTGAGTATGTATGTGGTTCTTTAGGTTCATTTGATTTTGGTTGTTGGTGTGATTTCTATAATTAGACTATTTAATTAGATTAAATTGTGTTATTTAAGTAAATCGAATCTTTGCTATTTTTAGCTATGAGAGATTATTTAATTGGAAATTAATTAAATGCAATTATTAAGTTTAATTTGTTATTTAAAAGGTTTATTGTGTGGTAGAAGTATTTAATTAATGAAAATTAATTAAATACATTCACCTTAGAATTATTTAATTATAAATTTACCCTTTTTCAATTAAAAGGTATTTATTAATTTAAGAGTTTATTTAGCATGTGGGAATCATTGTAGACTAAATGTTTTATTTTTAAAATGATTAGAATGCATTAAGTTGCACAAGCAAATTGAGTAAGTTAAATTAAAGGTATTAGTTTATTTTCAGTTAAGTGTTTTCAACAAAGGCAAAGTGGAGAAGAGACTTTAGTTCAACTGAAAATTAGAGTTTAATTTATGCAAAGCTTGTTGTGGAGTTGAATTCCAAACCCTCGCATGTGGAATTGAAATTCCTATATGTTGAAGGTTTTGCCATTATTCTCGACACACATATTTTGACAAATTTTGGCAAAGGTTGAATTTTGGGAACAATTATTTTGGTAGCTTGGATTTTATCTTCGTTCTGGTCATTGTTGAATCCACATAATTTGGAGTTGAGGTAGGGTTTGATTATTATTATTATTATATTTTGAATCTTTGTAAGAATTGTAAAGAGTGTATTCTTCGTGCTTGTTAGATCTGTATGTTTGATGGGTTTTGTGTTGTTTGCTACCTGCTGAGTTTTAGAGAATTTGGTTTAGCATGCAATTCATTTTGGTAATTTTTACTTGTCTGTAATAAAATTCAAAGGGTTGTAAAATCTATAGAAAAACATGAAAACCTTAGGTTCGAATTTATGATAGAGAAAACTCTTGTATTGTTGTTTAAACAATCAAAATTCTTGATATCACCTTAGAAAACAAATCTCTGAAAAACCTAGATGGAATTAGGGTTTCAATTAAATTAAATTAAATTAAATAGAGGAAATATGTGTGATTGTGGAAATAAATCAATTAGGAATTTTTAGATCTGTCATTAAAAATATATATAAATGTATTACAATTAATAATCACTGGTTTTAATTTAAATATAATTAAATTGAATAAATAACAAAAAAATATATAATTAAAAGTTTAAAAAGGGGAGGCAAGGTTTTAAACCCCCGACCCTCCCCTGGCCGCACAGCCTACGGGTTGTCGGTGACAATCGTAAGGCTGTCGTCTGCAGTCCCTAGAGGCTGCTACGCGGTAGCTTATGACTGACGTCGGCAGACCCCTAGGAGTTGTTGCGGCAGTGAAGGTACTGTCGCAGGTAAACCAGTGGGACCCATAGGTCCCCAAAGAAATAAACATTAGTTTTTAAAATATATATATATAAATTGCTTTTTTTTTTAAACTATTTTTAAAGGAAGTTTGTACTTTTAATATAGATAATATTAATAAAATTCATGATAAATTTTATTAATAAAATATTAATGTATGAGGGATTTTTTTTTTTAAAGCAGATGATTAGAAATTTTGTATTAAGGAATATTGGAGATATTATATAGTGGTTAATTTATTAAATCTATTTTTTTGGGGATCTATGAGAAAATTTACTATAATTACCGGAATGATTTTTATAATTTTTATCCTTTTTGTTTTGATAGGGTTTATTACTTCCTTGAATTATGAAGTTAATTGTGAAATTATATTGTATCAGTAATTTTAATTCCTAGGATCAATTTATTTCGTGAATGTTATAAATCGATCTATTAGGGCTAGAATTTAATTATTTAACGTAATTATATTGTGTTAGTGATTATTAAATAAATTAATTTTGGTGATGGAATTTTCTTACAAATTAGTTTATTTTATTAAATTCTACTTCTGTATTCTTGCCTTCTATGTTTTGGCTTAAAGGGAGTTAGTATGTTGACCTAATAGGTTGTTTCCAGAGGTGGGTTCATGGTTAATTGTTCATGTTTGTTTGCCTTGATTCTAATCAATTGATTTGACTCCACCCTATGTGAAGATTGTTCTATGATACTCTTTTGTGAAGTTTTGTATGATCCATGGCCTTGATTGTGTTATTCAATAATGGTTGTGTTAGTGGACTATGTGGACACTTGGAGGGTGTTTTTGTGTTGTTATGGTTAGAGACATGTTGCATGTTCCTAGTGTTATGTGGAACAGTCTTGAGGGATGTTATTATCATCTTTGATGTTATTTGGGTTGTGAACCTAGGTAGGTTAACTAAGTGTATAAGTGGGAAGTGGCTTGTAATTGGTGTTGGAGCCTGCAAGTGGTTGCAAGGATATCCTATTGCAAGTGGTTTAATAAGTGATAATTAATAAAATTGAGAGTTTAAAATGAATTAATAAGATATTATGTGCCTCGCCCATGTCTAAGTTCATAATTGAGTTTTGACTAGGATGGGAGTGGGAAGATGTTTCTTGCCTACGTGGACTAGATATAGCATAGTTAGTACCTCATCTACACGAGAGGTTACTGATACCGCATAGATTCACTAGGGCACCGAGGTTTTGAGAGACTACCAAGATAACCTTAGAGTTGGCTCGTGTGATGACACTTCCCTTTATGCATCTTAGGTTTCCTATGTATGTTAGTTGCCTCTGGTTGAGTATGTTTTACCTTGTTATCCTATTGTACTTTTGAGTTAGAAAGCTTTTAGGATCTCTTCCTTAGATTGTACTATGTTTATTTTTGTTCTTTGCTATCCGAGTGGGGTATGTTGTTATCTTCTCAGTATGGTGGGAGTGGACCATTTAGGTTCCATGAGGTCAAGTGGTAGTGATTATTTTACCATTTGAGATTCCAACATTCGTGTACCAGTGTTGGATGATCTATGTGGCAGTTGATCTTTCTTGTTCTTCATTGATGGAGATGTGTTCTTATCTTCTTATTCTATGTGACCTTGTATCATCATACCAATTATTTAGGAGATATCATGTTATACTTTATTTTGGTTATTGTATTACATACCATGCGACATGGGCAGTGGATGTGGATTATTATGGATACCTTATTATACCAATTGTATTTATGTTACCCTTTATATGATGTTGTGGTTATCATTCATTTGTATACATGAGATTTTTAATTATATCTAATCTAAAGTAATTAATTTATGCTTATGTAATCTACGTCAAGGAACCCTTGAGATTTGTAATCTATGTTGAGTTGTGAATTATTTTGTATTGCTTCCGCATTATAAGACATTGTTGTTGTTGTTTGTTATCACTTAAGAAAAACATTATTCTGTAAACTTAGTTGCATGTTTAGGTTAATTTATCCTGGGCTCCCTTATGGGGCATTACATGGTGTGTGTTATGCATTATGGATGAATGAGTTTACTTTATTTTATTTAATTTTAGTAAATAGTTTTTTAAGTTTTATGCATGCAAGGATAAAGGGGTTAAAATAGTTATTGAAAACTAAAAGTTTTAGAAGGCTCTGATTCACCACCACCCCCCCCCTCCCCCTCAACACCTTAACTTGCCAACATTACATGGGTCCCATAAAATAGCCATACCTCTAGAGTTATCTTTAGCTCCAATACACTGAGAATGACCTCTAGGCCAAATCCTGGAGGCCTTACTGAAAAAACCCTCAACAAAAATTTTGGTTTCCTAAATAGAAACCACATCAGGAGACCAAGACCCAATTAATTCTTGAATATCCTTTTGTCTATGGATTCTATTCAACCCCCTTACATTTCATGAGAGTACGATCATTTTTCAGAAGGAAAGTGAGAATCAATGGTTTTCACTTATCTAGACTCCACCAAAGCCTCACCAACCAGCTTCACCTTTTCTTGATCCTTCTTCCTTCCTATCGTAAGAGAATTTCTTAGGGGGGGCATTCTTTAATGCCTTTTGATGAATATCCAACACATATGGAGTATCCTTTCTTTTTCTACCCCCTTGCAAATCCTTCTTTGCCTATAATTCAGAGCATACCAAACTAGTCCCAACCTAAATTTCAGTACCTCCTCTTGACTCCAATAGTACTGGAGTCTCTAGTGGTGCATCTATGTCCATTTGTGCTCCTAATCCATCCTCATGTGGTCCATTCTTATCATTATCATCATGTCCCTTTTTAAGAACTCTTGCAACCAAAAGATCTTGCCCACTAGGTATGTTAACAATAGATTCATTAAATTTCTCTATATCGTCCAGAGCCTCAAACCTATTAAAGACCTCATCAGTTTTCCCGTCCTAGAAAAGTATCTATTTTTCCCACTTCTCTTATTGTGATTTCTAACTGGGATGAAACCCTCCTTATCTTCCATCATAGGAGCCTTCCCCTTATCTTTCTTAGGAGGTGCACTAACTAACTTGCCTGTAGAGATCCCTACAAGTTTAGCTTTGGGACACATTCTTTGCAATGACCATATTGATGGCAGATTCGGGAATGAAATGAAAAAATTTCATAATCCAGTTGTTGTATCCAAGAGTGTGGACCCAACTAAATTTATATGAAATCTGGCAAGGCTTTCTTAAATAAATTTCAACACAAACATATACATAAGTGATTACCTTTTTCTCCATATTTTTTTGTGAAGGTCCCATAGGTTTTCCAAGCTGCACTACAATCAAATTGAAGATATCCTCTCACTAGAATCCCAATGGAAACCAAGGAAGTATCACCCATACTGAAACCTACAATGGGAGTTCTTTTGTAGGGTTAAATCCAACACGTCGTGGCTTGATGAATAAACGAACCTAGTTATAGAAATAGGGCCCCCATTGAAATCATTAAAATCCCTATTTCAATTTGACATGCATGCAAAAACCACCAGAAAATAACTATTGGCAGCCAACATCACTTACATTTCTCCGTCTATGTTCCATGTGCACCAAGCCCATGACTCTAGAAAGGGTAGAGATGCTCAAATTCCCATGAACTTTCAAATCAAAGCATGCTTTGATAAGTACTCAATATCTTCCTCAATAGCGTCAGGAGAAATCACCAAAACCAACATGTCATCACTCTTGCCCAGGCATTTGTTTATCTTTGTAGGCCTAAAAGCCCCCATCTAAGAAGAATTTTTGTCTATGTTTGGGCTAGTTGTCCCAAAAAAGGGATTTTTATGTATGCACATAGAGAGGCCACTCCCGATAGAAGCATCCTTATATAGCCTCCTCACACCTCCATCTAGATTGCTTTGTGGTGCCATGCAGCCACAAAAACACCATGCATAAAAACCCTACCCCAAGAAAGAGAGGGGAAACTTGAAACAAAACTTAGAAGAAAATTGAACCAAGGACAATCAAATATTGGCATCACCCCATGGATTGTAGCCCCTACATACAGAAAAACACTTAAACAAAAAATATCGGTGCCACCACCTCACCAACATCTGTTCCCAATCCCAAGAAATAGGTCGCTACCCTCCGACAAAACCAAAAAAAACTATGCATCTCTCATATGTAATTATGATTAAATAAATCATGTGAATATTTCTCATATATTTATATCTAGTCAAACCATTAATGTTTCTATTTTTTCTATTGGTAATTATAAATCTCAAAAATCAATTACAAAATTAATTTAGTTTAATTGTAGAATTTGGAATAATTTGCATGCACAAAGAAAACATAGAATACAAATACAACTTATATATGTAGAAGAACATTGAAAGATTCCATTAATATCTAGATTTTAGATTTGTATTTTTTCTCAAATTTCAAGTAATTTGCATGTAAAAATAAAAATAGAATATGAATGTTGCATATATATTCAAAAAAATAGAAAGCTTCTACTTATTTATAGATTTAAGTTATAAATTTATTCTAAAACTAATTGTTGATTCATTTAAAAAATTTAAAAATTTAAAATTTAGTTTTATTTTAGCATTTGAATTGTTGTGCATGCAAAAAAATGAAAAATATAATACAAATATTGCTTAGATATCTAGATTAATTTCTTTTTTTCAATTTCAAACCTGAAAGAATAGTCTATCTTCTACTAATGCCTACATAATATAAGTTTAATTTCAATTATAAAATTAATTAATAATGAAATTTATATAAATAAATATAATAAAAAAATCAAATTACTTTTTAAGAATACTCAAAATAAGGTTCAAATTATGGTTAGAGTTCAATTAAGATTTGGATTAGGGTTTAATTTCGATTAGGATTTAATTAAGATAAAAGTTAATATAAAGGTTATGTTTTAGTTAAGTTTAGGGTTAGTGTTTAATTAAAGTTATGATTAGGATAAGGATTTAATTAGAGTTAGGGATTAGTAGAATTAGGATTAGGGTAAGTGCTTAGTTACATTCTAAAAATATTAGGGTTTAAAAATAAATCCTAATATTAGTGTTTAATTAGAGTCATGATTAGGATAAGGATTTTATTACAGTTATGGATTAATAAGAATTAGGAATAGAGTTAGGATTAGGATAAGTGTTTAGTTAGGATTTAATTAGGGTTTAGAATTAATTTGGAATCTATTTTTTTTATTTCACTGAAATTTGGTTAAATTCAAATATTCAATTACTCAATATAAATATTAATTCATGGTGTTTAATGTGAACTTATTTTTATAAATATTTTAAAATTTGATATCTCTCCATGTTTCTTACATGGATTTTTTAAAATATAGGTATGCTAGTTCTTATCTCTACCACCATCATTTTAGTGTCTTATTTCTTAATTCTATAGCTATCATTTGTTAAACAAACTTAAAAGTTTATAGCTCATATTCATTTGTTTACTGGTCTTCATAATTGCACAAGATATTTGGTACTTTTTATTAATGCTAAACATAGCTTCTTCTTACTTTATTCTTATAGCTTGATTTATTTCCAATTAACAAACTTTCTCAATTTTTATTTTTATTTTTAGTTAATGAAAAAGTTTTTCAATAACTTTTATTAAAGTATTCAACTTTGTTGGGATAAAAGAAAAGTTTGTTAAAGTTTTAAAATAATTTTATTTAAAATTTTAATAAAATTATATTTAGTTTTTTAACTTTGTTCAAGTGTTACAAAATGTTAATTTTGTTTTGGTTGGAGATTCAAAATCTCTTCGGCTAAGAGCCAAGGACTAAAGGGTATCCAAAGGCATGATACCAACCTCATCTCTTATGATGTCCATTCAAAACCTTTTGACTTCACTAGTAGACCAAAGGCCCATTGATAAAAAAAAAATTTCAATTTCAATCTAAGTTTGTTTTAAGAAATTCAAATTTCATATTTAAGTGTTTTATTCAT
This sequence comes from Chamaecyparis obtusa, assembly GCA_027943335.1. Classification (NCBI taxonomy): domain Eukaryota; kingdom Viridiplantae; phylum Streptophyta; class Pinopsida; order Cupressales; family Cupressaceae; genus Chamaecyparis; species Chamaecyparis obtusa. The sequence goes on from BSBK01001668.1 coordinate 2,095,628, forward strand.
AAACCATTTAATATAAGATGTATTTATTATAAGATTTTTTAAAGTAAAAGTGATGCAGGAGCATCTCGGGTCCCTAGCAATCATGTGTCACCAAAAAGAAGTTTGAAGATTTCAGTGTTGGTCGGTTTCTTCTTTGACTGAGTTGGTTCGGTTGTTGGTCGGTTTCCTTTGGTTACCAAGCATGGTCGGTTATCTCCTGGGAGGTCAGTTAATTCACTAGCGCTCGGTGATGCTTGTCTGGCGCTCGGTTATCGCTACTTATCGAGTAGTGTAGTTTTAGTTTCTTTTAAGGCCGACTTGTGTAATTGTTTTGGGTCAAGGATTTAATGTTTGTACCCATTATTGGGAAGCGTGTGGACCTAGATCTGGTCGTCCCTTCCATGATTTGTGGATCTGAAGGTTGACTCATTGTTGGTTGGTTCTTGTGTTTAAGTAGAGGCTAGGATTAGGAGTTAGGCAGTTAAGTTAGAAGTTTGATGATAGCATATAGATGCGAGATTGTGGCAGATCCACGCATATTTGAGGACTTTTGTACTTCATTGTAATATCTAGCCCTAACCAGGAAGGCCTTACAACCCAGCATGTATGATTCTATTGATGATTAATATATGAATGATCCTGCATTTCCTTCTCACTTTTTTGTTGTGGCTTCCGCATAGTTGTTGAGCAGGGTGGTATTGATAGGGTGTGCCATCAGATTTGGCCCCTGTCTTTCCTCCCTTGCGTCAAAAAGAGGGTGTATTATTTTATTATTATTTTTAATTTCAAATTCATTTAAGAGGGTTTTTTTTCATTAATCTAAAATTTGTAATCATGTCTACTTTAATTCTAAAAATTAAATTAAATAACTCTAATTATCATTCATGGAAAATGCATATTTCCTATATTTTTCATTTCGAACACCTTTTGGATGTTGCTACTAATAAAACCTTAGAGCCCACTTCAACCGCTCCTCAAGCTTACCAAAATAGATGGAAGGCTCAAAATGAGGAAGCACTAAGTCTAATTGGCATTTCAATGATTCATGATTTGTATGTTATCATTGGAAATTGTACAAAAGCCTATGAAGCTTGGAAAATTTTTAGAACAATGTATGATAGTTCAAATGAATCCTGAAAAATCCAACTTCAAGATCAACTCGAAGAACTCAGGTATATGAATTTTAAAACCATGGATGACTTCTTGTTATAATTTAATTCTTTAAATAGTCAATTAAAAGGTATAGGAATTCAACTTATAGATCTTTGTTTGATTCATATTATTCTTAAAAAATATCTTCCTAGGCAATTTCAACAATTTATTACTAATATTAATGCTTAGCTTGTCATTCCTAATTTAGCTACTCAATTAACTTATGATATTTTTGTAATTTATTACATCAAGAGGAAGATAAATTAGTTCAATTTGGTACTCTTAAAATTAGTGAACGTGCTTTTATGTTTAAAAACCAAAATAATAATAATAATTTTAGATACAATAATAATAATCATAATAATTATTATTCTAATAATTAATTTTAATCTAAATCATATAATAACAATTCTAATAATGCTCAAAAAATAATTCTTCTAAGAAGCCGCATTGTACATATTGTGGTAAGGATGGGCATGTGACCAATAATCATTTTAAGAAATAAAATGGTAAAAAGACCATGAACCAAAATAATCAACATAAACCTAATTATAAGAAAGGTAATAATGATGGTAATTCACCTCGTCGTGCATTTACTTGTAGTTACAATGTTTCAAAGCCTCTTGAATGGAGTATTGATTCTAGTGCATCTCAACATGTTACTTCTCATAAAGAAATGTTTGATTATGTGCATCCTAATACTTTGAATATTCGTATTCAACTTGCTAACAACTATACTTGTAAAGAAGAAGTTATTGGTGATGTCAATGTTCCTAATGGTAAATAAGATTGATGTTCTTTATGTTCCTGAATTAAAATCAATTATTTCTTTTGCTAATCTTTTCCAATATTATAAGATTTAATTCTATAAGGATATGTGTTATATCGTTGATCAGAAGCATAGCCACATTATTGCTAATGCTAAAATGGAGAACAATAACTTATTCATTTTTTTTAGTTTGATCATTCAAAGTATTTCTTGCTTACTACCATTGGTTTTAATGTTCTATATGAGTGACTTGGCCACATAAATTCTAATAATATTGCCTTGATACAAAAAGTAAATATGGTAGATGGATTTTCTAGCACTATTTCATCTAAAATTAAATGTAAAGGGTGCATGAGTGGTAAGATGCTTAGGGAGCCCTTTCCTCATGGTCAAGCTTGGAGGGAAAAGCATAAGTTGCATCTCATTCATAGTGGTCGTTTGGGACCCATGGAGAATAACTTCATCCAAGGATCAAGGTATGCACATATATTTGTTGGTGGTTTTTCAAGGATAACTCTGATCTATTTTCTTCATAGCTAGTAAGGATCAAGTTCTTGATATGTTTTCTGAATTTCATATGTTTGTTGAAAGACAATCTAGCTTTAAGATTAAAATACTTAGAACTAATAATGGTAAGGAATATGTTAATAATGCATTTAATGGTTATTTGAAATTTTTTAGTATTAAACATGAGCTTACCATTCCCTATACACCTCAACAAAATGGTGTAGCGAAAAGGAAGCATAGAACCATTGTTGAAATAGAAAGATATTTATTATATGCTAATAATATGGATTATAAATTTTGGGCTGAAGCTATGGCTTGTGCTACATACGACATTAATAGGACTCCTTCTAAAGCTTTAAAAGATATAACTCTTAAAGGGTTGGTCTGGGAGGAAGCCCAATCTTAAGTATTTAAGAATTTTTTGTTCAATTGCTTATGTTCATCAACCTAAAAAAAGAGGCACAAATTAGATTCTATATATTCTTCTTATATATTTGTTGGTTATGATGAACTTTCAAATGCTTATAGAGTTTAAAATATTATTACTAACGAGGTAAAAGTTGCTAGAGATGTTTCTATTGCATAAAATGGAGTACATGATTGTTCCAAAGTTCATGATAATGAAGCTTCTCAAAGTAAATTTGTGGTTGTGGAAGATAATCCTCCTTCTCTAAACCCTCCTAATGGTTCTATTAATCAAAGTGATAGTGATAATGATGTTGATGATTCTACTCCTAATGATTCTTCTTCTAGTGATGATTCAATTACTTCTACAAGGAAGCCTTAGAAATGGTTTGAAACCTTGATTCAATAAAGTGATTCTTATTTAGCTAGAATGGATAAACTTAAGGCTACAAGAATAAATTATTGCAATTATGGTTTTATGTCTACTATGATGAATTCAAACGATCCTAATTCCTTTGATCAAACTAAAAATCAACCTAATTGGCAACAAGCAATGCAAGAAGAATATGATACTTTACTTGCTAATCAAACATGGAAGTTAGTTCCTCTCCTTCAAGGTAAAAATATTCTTTCTTGAAAATGGTTATATAAAACTAATTTCAATACCAATAATGATGTTATTACTAAGTTTAAAGGTAGATTAGTTGCTAGAGGTTTTTTCTCAAATTGAAGGCTTAGATTATAATGAAACTTTTTCTCCTGTTGCTAAAATGACTATTATTAAACTTGTTATTGATTTAGCATCTCATATGAATTGGCCTATTCATCAAATGGATGTTAGAAGTGTTTTCCTAAATGATGAGTTACATGAGTAAATTTATATGTCTCAACCTCTTGAATTTTAAGAAAGGTAGTGAAAATTTAGTTCGCAAGTTAAAGAAATCAATTTATGGTTTGAAACAATCTCCTAGAGAATGGTATTCTAAGATAAATGCATTCTTTCTTTCTCAAGGTTTTATTAGAAGAAAAAATTATCCAAAATTATATATTAAACATAGTGAAGATGATTTTTTATTATTATTTTATATGTAGATGATTTGACTCTAACCTCAAGCTTCAATAATTTGATTTCAAAAACTAAGTTTCAACTCAATCAAAAGTTTCAACTAACTGATTTAAGATTTTTAAATTATTTTTTAGGAAAGCAAATTGGCAAACAACTAATTGTATTTTTCTATCTGAATGTAAATATGCTCAATATCTTTTAGACAAGTTTAGTTGATGCTACTTTGTATAGGCAATTAGTTAGAAGTTTAAATTATTTAACTCTTACTAGACCAAATATTTCTTTTAGTGTTGGTTAGTTTCTATATTTATGTATAAACCTCAACAAACTCATTTTAAAGTTTCAAAAAGAATTTTGACATATATTAAAGGAACTATTAATGTTGGTTTATTTTATGATGTGAATTGTGATTTCATTTTAAAAGGATTTACTAATTTAGATCTAGTGGGAGATCCTAATGATAGAAAATCTACTTGTGGATATTGTTTATTTTTTGGTTCACATGTCATTTCTTGGAATAGTAAGAAACAACATTCTACCTCTCTTTGTTCCATAGAAGCTAGATATAAAGGATGCACTAGTGCCTCTAAAGAAGCTTTATCACTTAGCAGATTGCTTGAAGATTTGGGGCTACCTCAAAAAGATCCAACACCTTTGTATTGTGATAATCAAAGTGTCATTGCCTTTGCTAAGAATCCTATATTCCATGCAAGAACCAAACATATTTCTCTCCAAAACCACTTTTTTAGAGAACAAATTGAAGATAAGCAAGTTTCACTTCTATTTTTGCAAGGGTGAAGATCAAGTTGTTGATATTTTAAAAAACCCACTTTGTAAAGAAAATTTCCAATTTCATTGTAAAAATCTTGGTTCACAACCCATTGAAGGGTTTGATGTAAAATTCCCAAGTGGTGGGGGTGGGGGGGGTGTTAGAATATTTAATCTTACTTGACTTGGGTTTCTTTATTTGTATTTAGTTTGGAAAATTCCTTTGGAATCCCTACATGTAATTTGTCCTCTTGTACATATGTGAGGACAAGTCATTTCTTTTATTTTCTTTGATTAATGAATATTATTTTATCATCCTTATGAGGATGGTGACACATTGTACACACATATTGTGAATGGTGACATTCATAGATATGGGAGTTACTTTGCAACTCATTTCCTCATATCTATTTAAGAGATGATTCTCCTAATGAGTTTAAGGGGCTTTCAAATGCATGGTTCATAAGACACAACACTTTCTCAAGGTTTTGCAAATGGGTTTGCAAACAAAGTGGGCTTAACCATGGAAGAAACTATGTAGTTTAGTGCGCTTGAGCTAGAGTAGTACTAGGATGGGTGACCTCCCGAGAAGTCTCGATGCTTCACCTCTGTGAGCATCACCTAGATGTAATGAGTGCTAAGTTTTCCATTCATTCTCATGATAAATGGGTTCTTGTGAACCACTACCCATGAAACATGGGTTAATGAGTTTGAATAAAAAACTACATAGTTGAATTCTAATAGCAATATCACAAGATGATTCTCCTCTCATTCTTCACTTTATGATATCATTGTAATGAGCCTCTCTCTCTCTCTCTCTCTCTCTCTCTCTCTCTCTCTCTCTCTCTCTCTCTCTCTCTCTCTCTCTCTCTCTCTCTCTCTCTCTCTCTCTCTCTCTCTCTCTCTCTCTCTCTCATTCTCATTTTCCTTTATTCATAATACATAAGGGGTTTTTCTTTATTTTTCCAATTTCAAAATCTCGCATGTCTCCTTTTCAAGTTCTGAGTGATTTCTCTCAAATTGCTCTCTACTTTGGTAACATTACTTCAATCAACATACTTGGATTTCATTTTCATTTTCTTTCTCTTGTATTTCCTTGCAAGAGAAAATAATAGGACCTAAAGTAGTTAAGGAAAATTCTTGACAAAAATTATGGCTCCTATAATACAAAAATCTCTATCCATTTAATAATAATTACTTTCACAAACTCTAAAACCCTCCTCAAGTAAAGTAAAGCTCCATCAAAACCAATTAATATGCAATAACTAGGTAAGAAATGACTGCAGACAGATTTTGGAGAAGTACCAAATGCAAATGGTGCTAAAATTATTGGTATAAACATGCCAAAATAATACAACCAGGATTAACATGTATAATTAAACCACAACCCTACAAGAAAAACCCCCATCAAAATGCTAGAACCACAACAAAGTATAATAAAAAAATATTTTGTACAATTAGGACTAAATACAACCTGTACAACCTAGCTAAAATGAACACCAAAAATATCAATGAACTTGGAAAAGTACAACAAACCTAGTGTACAAATATGGCCTCTTCACAATCAAAATCTATTTGGAAAGTCAACACATCAATCACCTTCAACATCAACTAATTATTAGGAAATATACAAGTGTATGTAGAATGTCATATCCCACACAATTTTTGCAACATTATTAATAAATCACCTCAAACCAAAATTTGGAAACAAGTAACTAAGAGCTAACAGTGAAAATCTCACACCACACTTAAAACTAGTAATCTAAAAATCATTGTTTGATGAAGCACACTATAAATCTTTGTATGAAACTAAAGTGAGGATATGAAACTACAGTGAGGACTAGAAGGGTTTTCATCCTCAATGCCCCCAAATTTAGAGGGTTTTCGTCCTAGAAAATGAAGAGACTAATATATGGTATTATAAACTTAATTATTTACTTTGTGTTGCAAATGTGTATATATTTATAGTTTTTACTTAGTTTTGTATAGATGTATCTAAAATGTACCCAAGCCAAAACAATTTTGTCATACCAACACACCATAAACCATACACCATACTTTTACCCAATTCAACAACTAAGATTTATAGCTTAAACCTTAAAGTTCAAATATTTAGGCCTAATGGTTCTCATTTAATAATTTTATGCTTTAATGATTGAACCCTTAATATTAGTATTTTAAGATAAGAAATTGAAACCCTATTTCCCTATATGAACCCTATTTTATTTTTATTAATATGTCATGTCCTCATTAAGAACACTAACTCACAAAAATAGGCATAGCCTTAAGTAGCAACATAGTCCGCATAGTATCAAATGGATGAAGAAAGGACCGACTAAACCTAGAATATAATACTAATTACAAGAGGTCGGTAGCCAAAAAGAAAATAATTATTTAGAGTTGTAAACAAGGAAAGACCTTCCCTACATAAGCAACATCTTGAAATTATTTCAAAATTAAATTGAAACAATGTATTAGAGGACAACTGACATGTTCAAGAGATACCTCTCTTGGAGGAGTCACCTTTCTAAGAGGCATGAAATGTTATGAAGGGGGGACATTAGAATGATATGGGACAGGTAAAGAATGTTACTATAACTGATAGTAATGTTGAAGATTGATTATCTGATGGAGATGATGATGATGATGAAGACCGACCAAGATCAAAAGAATACATGATGATAGTAGAAAGGTTAGATCAGTTATTGTCTTGTCATTGATGTCAAGATATTGATTTTTGGTTTATATTATGTTGGCATATCATTCGGTAATGATATAAGTTGAATGATTTAAGCAGAAGAAGAAATGAGATGTTGTGAAGTTGAAGAGCTTAAATGGGCAACTAATACAGATCGGACAATCTTAAGATCATGTTGATATAATTGTTTTCTACCTAACATATGATTATGTTAAGTCGGTAAAGCATGGTGATGAAGATTTGACAAGTCGGTAAGTTAAGTTGTTTTGGCTACCGAGTGGGAAAAGTCACCCAGTAAGGTAAAGGTAAAAGGAAAGGTCACTCAGTAAACTGAAAGAAACTCAAGGCACCGAACAGCAAAGAAAGGTTTAGGCGCCGAGTGAAGTTAACCGAAATTCAAATGTAGAACACCGAGCAAGGAACAGATATTAAATAAGGATTGAATCAACATTTAATGATTAGCTATGATGAGCTGGATGATCATCATGATGAGGAGAGTTAGTTATAAGAGATCTACGATTATAAAAATTCAAGGTGAAGATCTACGGCAAGATTTAAGCAGAAAAAGAGATGGAATAAGTTTCTAGAAAAGTTCAAGTTCCTAGGTGAAAAGAAAATGTGTTACCAAGATCCAGATTCAAGGTAAAATAAATTGGATGGTTAAGATTGATCAAAGGAAAATGTAATAGAAGAGATTAAGAGGCAAAAATTGTCTATATAAAGGATGATCTTGTATGGAAAAATGGTTGGCTGAAGCACTAAAGAAGGAACAAAGAGCTTCTGAGTGTGAAAAGAAAGATTTGATGAAGTGTTGAAGCCAGTGGATAATGAAGAATTGATGTGAAGATTGAAGAGTGCACAAGGATCTTATTGAGAAAAGATGGTTGCAAATCTACAGGTCATTTTATTTATTGTTTCTTACTAGCATTTGTAATAGAGAAATCTCTTAACAGGGTAGACCTAACAATCGTATTATAAAATCCTTGAAAAAGGTAACATTCTAAAGAGTGTTTGAATCCCTCTAACAAGGTCACTCCTAACAGGGTGAAGATCCTAACACGTTTGAGGTAAATCCCTTGACCGAGTCACACCTAATAGTGTGTATTGTAATCTTTAACCAGATTGGCTCTTAACCAAGAGTACTTCAGAAGAGTATTTTCTTAGTGGGTGATAATTCCCATAGTGATTTTCCCAAAGCTGGGTTTCCACGTTAAATATTGATGTTACATGTGATGAATGATTTACTGATTGTTATAGTTTATTTAGTGTGTCGATAAATAGTGAAGTTTGTTTTACCGAGCTGCTACCGAGTTAATTAGAGAAAAGTTGTTAAAGTATTTGGAATCGGGGATTACTTATTCACCCCCCCCCCCACCCTCTCTGCAATCCAACAAAGAAGAAAAAAAATCATGAATAGTCTTTCAAATCTGTGCAACCCTTACATGAAAGAAAACAAACCAATAAAATAAAATACAAATCAAACCATTAACAAAAGGAGTTAGAAACTTGTGAATTGGATCATTTATAAAGAATAAAATACATTAGTTTAAATAAGAAAATCACTTGATATTAGTCTAAGGGAAATAATGATCATTTAAATTTAAAAAAGAAGATACTTCAAGACAACTATTTTCTAGAATTAAAGATAATTAAAATATAATTAAGGCTTGAGAGTTGTAACTCTTTCAAAAAGGCAGAGATATGATGAAGAGGCATGACTTTTCCCTCATATTGAAAGTACAAATGAAAGAAGAATATTTTTTAAATGGGAGATCCATAGATAATCGATCAAGGAATAAGAGAGGATTTGTCACACACACACACACACATATGAGTGGCCAGCAAATCAGATTATTATAAGGAAAACAATAGACTTGTGCATTATTCATAGGCCTTGTTTCTAATATGAGTATTCCTTGAATTGTTTTCCTCTAAGCCTTACCTTGGTTGACAATTATGTTAAGGGAATCTAGTCATAAGGAGGAGGGTAAGGGTGGCAATGGAAGAGGGGAATGGCTATGGGATTCTTCACTAGGTACATCCCGTCATATGGATGGCGAAAGGCCCCATGATAGCCAAGAGGGATGATATTGGCTCTTGGGTCTAGGGTAGAGGATTGAAAACTGTTATGGAATTCCTCTTTAGGTACACCCCCTCATATGGATGGAAAAGGGCCACATGATGGTCATGAGGGATGATATCCCTTCTTGGGCCTAGGGTATACGGTTGTAAATGGCTATGGAATTCCTCACTAGGTACACCCCTCATATGGATGGCAAATGGCCACATGATGGCCAAGAGGGATGATATACACTCTTGAGCCTAGGGTAGAGGATTGTAAAGGAATGTTTAAGGAACCCTAATATGCTCCTTATCCTAGCTCTCCTATGGTTGAATTCACTTAATGTTTAAGACACCCTAATATGCACTTAGGCCTAGGGTAGATGATTTAAAAGGCTATGGAATTCCTCACAAGGTACACACCCTCATATGGATGGAAAAGGGTCACATAATGGCCAAGAGGAATGATATACACTCTTGAGCCTGTGGTAGAGTATTTTAAAGGAATATTAAAGGCACCCTTGTATGCCCCTTATCCTAGCTCCTCTATGGTTAAACTACATCAATAAATTAAATACATCTTATGATTAAATTAATGTTCCTAACCCTAGCTGAAATGATCTATGTTTTTAATGTTTCTAACAAGGAAGATTTATTTTGTGGATTATGTTTCTATGATTTTCTAACATGTTACAAGATCTCAATTAGGTACACGGATGTTACTAATTCTATTACATTTCTTGTTCTAATTGGAATTTTTGATTCAGGGAAAAACTAGGGCATTTACAAATTGAGACATTACATAATACTAAATAATAACTTTAATACTAAACTATTTATTAGTTCAGGGTTACGATTAGGTCCTATTGTTAATTTGTATCAACGCTAACCCAACATAGAATCCTAACCCTTAGCAACTAAAGCTTAAACCTTTAACTGATGGTTAAATATTAATGCTCAATAATTGAACCTTAATTCTTAGGATTTTGAGTCAAAGAATGAACCCTAGGTCCCAAGAAATGCCAAGCCAAGTCAAGCCCTCCCCTTTTATTGTTATTGTTACTAAATGATACTTTAACACTAAACTATATTTTGGTTCAAAATTAGGGTTAGGAATTTCAAATTAATTTCTACCTATGTTACATGGCATTTCAGGGATGGGGATTGGGGACGACAAGGGACATATTTTTGAGACATTTCCTAGAGGGCCGAAAATAAGGGGCGATAGTATATAGATTTTTTTAAAAAAAATTGTGTGTGTGCGTGTGTGTAAATTTTTTAAAATATATTAATATATATTTTTTATGTTTTATATAACTTTTGATGACAACATTTATTGTGAAATCAGACAATGTCTTGTCTGAGACACAAAATAAGCCTGCAACTCCAAAACTTTGATGTATGCATGAAACATAGATTCAACTTAGTGTCGGCTTATAACCATTAGTCAATGTAAAAGCCCACTTGGATTTGTAACTTTTTTGTTAAGAAAAACATTGACTTGTGTCAGTTTTTAAAATGTTTCACTACGTTTCAAGGACGGGGATGGGGGACGACATAAGATGCATTTCTAAGACATTTCCTAGAGGGCCAAAAAAATAGGGGACGTGTCCCCGTGTAACACAGATTTCTACTAACACTAACCCCAACCATTAAATCCAACAACCCTAATGGTTATGACTTAACCATTAACAATTTAATAGTTGAACCTAATTATTACGATTACAAGGTAAGCAATTGAAACCCTTAGTCCCTAGCTAAGCCCCAAATCTTTTTTATTTGTTTTGATTAAGGGAAAAATAGGTTTTGAAGGGCCCCCCTGAAACCCTATAAAAATTGGTCATAAAAGATATTCAAAAAAGCACTCTAAAATGGAACAGTTCAAGACCACAACGAGGGTTTTACAACAGGCTCCCTCAACCTGGAAAAAACAAAAACCAGCAGTCCTAAAGCTTCCAGCAGATAGCAAAAATAAATCCTTCCCACTAAGGTCCAGCTATCCGCAAAGAAAAGCCCAAGAAAAGTTATTTCTTCCCCATCTGGGAACGAATGGACATATCAAAAGAGGGCAGATGTTTAGATTTTTTCTTTTTTCCTTTCACGGAAGTCCACCCATCTTCCGCTTTCTTAGCCAAATCCTGCCAAGAAGACGAATCAAGAATCGAAACACCCACATTCTGAGAATCAAGAGATTGTCCTAGGATAGGGCCAAAAGATACCAAAGAAGTTGAATCAGTAGCAACCAATCCAGAGTGACCCAATGAAGCTTTATCAGAAAGAGGAACAGAAGCCTCACATCCAACAGAGCCCCAGACAACTGAATCCATACACAGAGGCATTCCAAGGATGGGATCAACACCCGAGGAAGAACCAGCAACAGTCCCAAAAATCTTTTTTATTTGTTGTTAATACTAAATAATAACTTTAACACTGAACTATTTATTAGTTTCAGATAGGGTTGGGTCTTTTTATTAATTTACTAACTCTAGCTATTTGAGTTTAGAGCTTAAACATTCACAATAATAGTTGGGGTTTGATATTCAACAATTGAACCATAATTATTAAGATGTCAAGTTAAGAAATAATTATTGGGTTCTTTAGTTCAAAAATGGGGTTAGGGTCATTTTTATTAATTTGTACTAAACGTAACCAAAACCCTAAACTAATGTTTTTGTTTAGGATGAGGGTCAAGATTAAGATATTTTTTATACTGTAAGTAACCTCCATAGCAATCCCATGCAAATACTTCTAATTCTTGAGCATCAAAAAGAACTAACACAATGGAGCAATGTGAATGCCTTCTATGTGCCTCGTACAATAAACAAAGTTCAAACATCTCCTAAGATAAACTTTGGGCATTTGGACAAGGATGAACTTCCACAACCTCATGCAAATACTTTCTCCAACTTCTTTCACATTAGAATAAATAACAAGAGCGGACAATGGAGATGCCCTTTTTGTGCCTTGGACAACACCTAGAGCTCAACCATCTTTGGAGAGCATTGTGTGGAAGATTAGCATTCATAAATAGACCGCTTCTAGGATTATTCTAGCATCCCACTCAATGTTGCAATGTCTATGCAATGGAAGATATATATAATTGCATAATGAATCTTGGCTTCAAAGCCCTCATATAAGAGCTTGAAGAGCAATATGTTAAAAATTATAGTGCAAAATGTGAGTAATGTACTTGCTATGCATCACAAAAAGTGGAAAAAGACAAGGTACGTAGTTATGTCAAATGGGTGGACAAATAGGAAAAATTGAACATTGATATACTTGTTGAGTAGGGAGTTCATAGTTTACTTAGATCTATGAATTGATCTAATAAGTCAAATCAGCACAAACATTTTTATCCCCATTTTATGAGGTGGTGACTAAGGTAAGGCCACAATACATGGTTCAATTTATCAAGGATAACGTTGTTAGTTGTGTGACTATTAGAAAACATTTCATATAAAGCATCCCACTTTGTTTTGGTGCCTATGTAACAAATTGTCTCAATTTAACGATGCAAGACATTGGAAAACTTCCATGTTACATCTATAATAGAGTGGGGTCGGACAATCACACCAAGGTGCTTAGCATGATGTGAACTTTCATTAATGGAAAGGAAATTGATCATATATGGATGACTAGATTTGCCAATGATTTTCTAGCATTGCAAAATCTGTACGTATAAAAGATAAAGACAAATAAATATATGCTAATATCTGAGATCATTGAGTTGAGATGGGTTCAACAAATGCACTACTACCTCCATGCCATTTTATACTATCTAAATCAACTTTTTTTCTATTCAAGCTTTTTTTTAATTTAACTTATGGATAGAATGTTAATAAATTTTGATTTTAGTTAGCACAATGGTGGGACAAGTTGACCAGGAAGCCAAATCCCTATGATGGATAGTTGTGTGCCTTAAGAGCTAGCGTTGTCATTGCTCCACTTGTGAGCATTCTTGGACTGTGTTTGAAATAGTTGGCCCAAAAATGGACGAACAATTGATGGTTGTTCACCTCAACCTCTACCTAGCAGCTCAAAAAATTTAAGGGTTGGAAACTACTATTGAGATTTAATTATTGTTGCAGCTTGCAAACTTGCTATCAATTTGAATTTTTTGTATAATGTGCATACTAATACATTACAAACTTATGCCTTCATAATGTACATGCTAAAGCATCAAGGATGATCAAGCTATTGACTTTGGCAACATTGAACCAAAATCATAATGGATTATCATGAGGCATTAGATGACCATTAACACAATAGAGCGCAGAAAAAAGGCCACTGGAGACTCAACATTACATCATGCAACTTCGTGTGGCAGCCTCAGGCTCTGCTTTGTTGCTTTCTAATATTGTATTCTAATTTGTAAGTAAGTTGTACTTGATAATATAAGTTCAAACTCCAATTTCAAAACAAAGTTTGCACTATAACTAGTAAAATCCATAAATGAATTCCATCTTTCATGTCTTAAACATATGTTCATTTCACATTCTATCTCTATGCACTTTGTTTAGTATGATATCACAAAATAATGTTTCTTCTCCTGTTTTAATTAATATTTCAGTATCTGCTAGTTCATTAATCTTTCCAAAGTTTTTCCTGACTTAATCTTGAAAAAGTGGATCCCATTTCTTATGGTTTTTTAAATCAATCCCAGTATGTAGAATTCTAATTTACTTAAAATTGTTCAAGGAGAAGTAACAGCAATTGCACCCCAACAAGGTGCAATGGTTACGCCAATAAGAAGATATATCAAGGAAATACATTGGAGGACGTGGAGAAAATTTCATACACTAATCATGTGTAATACATTTTTTGGTTTCTTTATCTTTAAGACCTAAAGAACAATAGGAAATTGATGTCTTCATATTGTTGTGTTGAGTACAAGCAATGTTGTTGATCAATATGCATGTTGGATTCTTGAAATTGACCTTGATTTCATCATGGGTTGGAGTAGATTAATACTTCAAGAATAATTGAGGTGTATGGTTGTAGTGACTTTGAGTTGCGCACTTTCATTTCATAGAGAAATAGTTGTAAGCAAGATCCCTCCTTCTCCCTTATCATTGTGTATGGATTATTTTTTATTTTGGAATATAACTCACAATAGAACATTGGTTGAATAGATGACATTGAGTAGTTTTTTTATCTACTATTTTGAGATAAATAGATTCATTAAAACCTTCAATTTTTATATTTATCTATATATTTCAAACTAAACATACAAGAAAAGAAAAAACTTAATTTATCACAACAAAATACTAAGACATTTGTTTTATATAATTACATCCAAGATCAAAAGAAATAAATTTCATAACTTCATAATAGTTGTGTGTTGTGACATATTCAAATGTTGAGACGCATAAATAATTGTTCAAATCTTATAGTTCAAAATATAATTTTTCCTCAACTAAAATTTTCTAATGACACTGATAAAATTCACTCTCATATAAAATTTGTATTTATACTTAAACAAAGATAAATATTTTTTAAAGATGTTAAAAGAAAAATATCCCAACCTTTTATTTGTTTAGAAAAGAACTTTTTTTATTAATATGAACTAAAATTAACAATAAATCTAAAAATTACGAGTGATCTTCTAAAAAGACTCAATGCTTCAAATGTACCATTCATTGGCATGAGAGATGGAATTCAATTAATTTGATTCAGAAATCACACGTTTGAATAGAATCCTAATAACAATATCATAATTTGACTTGTGAAAAATACTTCATAAAAAGGTTCAATAGAAAGAGTTCTACCAATAATATAGGAATGAATGTCCTTATTGAGTGTACAATTCATTCTCATAAAAGTTACCTCAAGTGAGAAGCACATACTTATCAGGTTCATATATTCCAAAATAGAAACCATGATACACATACAACTCCTCATTCCTATTCAATACATAGTGTAATAAGAAATTGCGCATAAAGGTGAGTGTATCATCATTCCAAATGGAGAACCGCATGTTACAGAAAAAGGCATAAAAAAGCATGAAAAACTGATAAACATGCAGTGTACAAAACAAAAAAAATATATCGCTCTACCCTTCCAAAAAACATATCTTCACCATGAAATTAGGCAGAATGCCTAGAAATACAAGATCTGCAAAAATATGCAGAAATGCGCAAAATGAAACATAGAATTCCACTTGTCTTTCCACAAATCTTTAAAGTCAGCCCAAGTAAGCTTCACATTACGTAAATCTGTGTTAAATTTCTCAAAAGAGGACGAATAAAAACAAATTTTGAAAATCAAATACCATTTAAGCGCAAATTTTGGGGGAAAAACTCTCTTCTGTTTTCGTCAGATTAGATTAAGCTTAAAAAAATCGCAACGAGAAATATATATTTAGTACCTTCAAAAAAAGGCCAAGGAAAAGCAGATAATTAGAAAAAAATATCTAAAAGTTCAAAATACATCCACTGTAACAGCAAAATTAGCCCTGTTACCTTCCAAAACACACAGAACGAATGCAACTTCACCAGCAAATCATTTCGTGGATAAAATAAACATTATATACACAGAGAAAACAAGAATTGGCACTAACCTTTACCAAAAATCTTTGAAATATGTCAAACGTGGTACAAAAAAAACGAATGTCCGTCAAATTCAGCAATAAAAAACTGAGGTACAATTACGATGGTTTTTGATAATGTACAAAAAAAAAAAAAATCAATGCGCAGTCTAAATGACCTGCTAATGCAGAGCTGGTGACTCCCCAGCTCACAGAAGATTACTGCCACGTGTATGGCAAAAAAAAAAATTCTGGCAACTCTTCTGACATTTAGCCGACCTATTTTTGCCTTTTACAGCTTCACGCAATGCCTGCTGTCATTTCAAGTGCTCCATTGCTGTCATTTCAAGTGCTCCGGATGTCTCACACCAACTCCTCACATCTGGCGGCCAAATAGGAAATGAATATTTTAGAGGGCACATCTGCGGTCCAATTTAAACAACCGGCAATTTTCCGACAGTGAGACAATTCCGGAGTGACAAAATTCCGGCTCATAGGAGAAGCCTATCGGCTAAAAATCTATCACTAGCACTTGCACCGAAAGAAGGTGCAAGGGATAAGCCAATAGGTCTTTGATGAGAAAGCATAATTAAATGTTTACATATTAACAGGACGCATCTATTTAACTTCAAATACATGCGTCCTGTTAAAGTCAATAGTCCCATTCCCATCAGCATCAACTTCATCGATCATATTTTGTAGCTCAGCTTCATTTGGATTATGTCCCAGGGAATGCATAACAGTTCCCAGTTCCTTGGTGGTAATGCAACCTACATAGGAAATGTCACCTTATCAGCAATCAATTTCTCATCAGAAAAGATAATTTGACTTATCTCGATTTTGGAATTCATCCAGTTTTTTCCCCTATGATAAAAGCAATAATTATTTTAATAGAGAAAACCAAAACCTAATTACAACACTCATGCATAATAACATGGACCAAGAACATGAAAAGTCTTGTCACTACCAAAAATACATTAGGTAACTTGCAACAATACTAAAACAAACATGAACCTATGGGCCTGTCGCCTGTAAGAGCCATTATTAGCGTCTTGCAATTTTAATCTGCAAATAGAAAGGAAAACCACACAAAAAGATCTGGCATATATCAACCGCAGATCTGTCACCATTGATTACAATGTGTTCAGACAACTCTAGACCACAAAGGGAAAAAGAAAATTAATAGCTTTCTAAAAAATCTGTAACAGCCAGTCAAGGGCGTCTGAGCATGCCTAAAACTGTAAAAGGACCCTGACATCACCGTTTTGGGTAAAATAAAAAACTGGCCAGGATCTTAGACATTCCATTTTGCACAGTAGCAACAGTTGGCAAACTTCCACCTAGTCATCCCCCATCCCCAATATCCCACACAACAGGCCAGGTTCGTAGGCATATGTTCCTACAGTACACTGGCTCGGAGTGTAGCTAAAAATGGCAGCAACGGTGGACAACTTTCTTAGCTCATGAAAGACCCCAGTCCCCAGTTCCAGATCTAGTTCATTCCTATTTGGCTGTGCACATCAAAGAAAAAAAAATTAAAAAAAAAAGATAATCTGCAAGTACAAACAACATTGTTTCAAAAATCCAAAAATTTCAGATGCGGTGTGGACATCAATAAGAACACAAACCTTGTTCAGCTCACCCCAATCAGCCAGCATATAAGTGCATAACATATTTTATCTGACTCAAGAGGAAGACAACCATATGCAACAATAAGCCAAAGAAAAACAAATCCAAGGCTATTTACATGCACATGCTCGTAGAATATATCTTTCTCTTTAATGGAGATGTAGCCATAAGGTTAATAAGGATACACTCTAAGAACTTGATCCATGTTAAATTTATCTCAAACCAACTAGGCAATCAAGTAGAGCAAGCTCTATGTGCTAGGCAAAACTTCGCTTTGCAAATGACAAAGAAGACTGCATTCAGTTTAAACTAAATATTCATTTTTTAGCCCACGGAGAGAAAATATGGCATCGTTCAAAATCAATTCTTCTCACCTGAAGCCTTTTGCTTTGAAAAAATAATCATTGCCGTATGTATATACAACAGATAAAGGTACTCCCAAGCTAGAATTCCCCTAGCCCTAATAGAGAGATCCGTAACTTCAGCGCAAAGAGAAAAACGAATACATAGAATACATGTCAAAGTGCAAGAAGCTGCAATGTCAAAACCATATGGTGCCCGTGTAAGAGCATGATCATGACCAAAGATCAATTCACCTCTACTCGGCAAGGAAGTCAATTACCACGGCCCAAAATGCTACTTAAAATTTAAACCTGAGGAAAATAGAATCAATGATAATGGAGAACAATTAAATATAAAAGCATATGCTTCAGTCTCAATTCTCTGCAACACAATAAGGCTGCCTGTAACCCCAGATGAAGCTGCTAAACAGATATTTACTGGGAGACAGATAAATCAAATAAGGCTATGTGCAGGCATAAAAATCATTATTTTCTTGCTCAGGCAAATATAAGAAAAACATATTATTTCTAGTCCAAGGAGTTGGAGAGATATGGTAACACAGACCACCCATCAAAGAATAGCCAAAATACAATTCTACACACCCTGTAAGCAAAGTCCATCACCCCAGATCGAAGTGCCACACAAATCTTAGCTAAAGATTAGTTGTAGGGCATTCTTCTTGCAAATTCAAGGATTTATAATGCAGTGGCAATGGAGAACGCATAAGAAAGGATTGTCAAGGCTAGATTCCTCTCACATCAATAAAGTAATAACCTTAATTCAGAGTAACTTAAGAAAATTCTACCTGAGCCAATGAAGTGTAAGGCCACTTGCAATTACTTAGAATAAGTTTTCTACCAGTGAGTGACACAGTAAGCATTATTACAGACTCATCCGCGAAAAGTTCAGTTTATCTAACAACGACTGAAACAGTGAATACCACATCAGGACTCTTATATGGGAACAATTCAAGCAAAATTTTACTCACCTCAATAAGTAAATCAGTAAATCTAATAGAGAAAAGAGTCACAAGCCTATCTGCAGGTACATACAGTAAACTTTTTCTTTTAAATCCACCAAATTGCAATATAATCATACTGAAGGACAGTGGCGAGGGTATGATCCCAAGTCAATTCCCCCGCCTCAGTCACCCTCGCATACGCATTGAAAAATTATTGTTATAAATTTAAAATAACATAGAACGGATCCAATGTCACTCAAATTTTAAAGTTTTTGAAATTTTAAGCGTGTATTACAGGTTCCATTCCCCTAGCCTCTAAGGCAGCCCATGACCCAGCAGGCATGTCAAAAGATTTTAGACTAGATAGCATGGAATCCTTGGCTTGGAGGACACAACTAACATGTCAACAGACAGAACTGTATCTGAATCAATCATATGATAGTCAAATGCCTCACTATTCGATGGCGATCACATTTACTACTCGGATTTATGTAGGAACAAGCTTTATCCATCTTCCCCCTAACGCTGCTTTTGAAAATACTTACCGAAAAAATATCTAAAAAGCCTTTTATCTCAAACATTCAAGCCCATCCCTTGAAACCATGAAGCCAGGCCCTTGCAACTATGAAGCCCAGCCCTCGTTCCCACCAAACATATTTACAAACAAAGAGAGAATACATATCCTTAATAGCCATTAATTATAAGACCACGACAGAACAAAATAACCTAATAAATCAGATATGGCCATCGAGATTTACAGCAACAAAACTTAATGGGTATCTAAGTTATCATTCACTTACTATTACTGTCCTTGTCGAACAGGCTGAAAGCCTCCTTGAACTCTGCAATCTGATCCTCGGTCAACTGTTCAGCCATTTCTCAGTTCAGAAAATCGAAACCCTGCAGCTCAAAACCCGCCAAAAAGCGAAACCCACATCAAAAATTGTAAAAATAAGCAAATACCCACAACTTTAGATGGACAAAAAATCAAAAATCAAATCACGCGTACCTGGGTTTTCAATTAAAAAGACCCTAAACAAGTCACGGAAAACCAGGAAAATTCAAAATGCAAGCTCTAGGTGCCAAGATCGAGTCTCAACAAAGCTCGGAGACAGTGCAGTCAATACTGACTGATTGTAAGATGGCCTAATGGCTTTGATGTAATGTGTTGTGCTGGATCTGCCTCCATTGACATGGATGTACTGCAATCCTTAACCTGTTTTGTAAGCTCGTGAAGGAAATCAAGCTGAGATTTTGATGAGACAGAGCTGCAGCATGAAAAATCTCACTCAAACATTAAAGGTTTCTTCTGCTTAAGCCATCAAGAAGCTCAGACAGATCAGACATGGTACTCTTGGCTAAAGTCAGGAAGGCCCTACGACTATGCATATGACCAACAGATTCTCATTGGCCCTGCCTGACTGCTGTAGTTTTGAAACTTACAAGAGTCCACCAGCTTATGATTCGTTCTACACAACCTATACGATTTTCAGTTTACTTCCTCAGCTTCATTGCCAGAAAAAACCTCCACATCATGGCCCTCCATGTCATCACACTGTACCAAAAGAAGAACCCAAAACAGTGTTCTCATTAACAAACATCATAAAAAATTTAAAAAACATATACACTACTCAATCTATGTAATTTAAATTATCTAAACCTTGTTAGACGTGCAGCCCCAAGACTAAAGAGGATCGACCGCTTAAATGGGTGTGCTGGTTTGGCAGGTCGTGTGCTGGTTTGGGCAAGATCTGCGACTTCCTTTCAGCCGCCTCTCCAACTCTGTGATTCTAATAATCTCTGAGTGTGAGGGAAGCGTACAGAATAAGGGTTCTAGGGTTTTACAATCGCATTAACCTGGACGTGAAATAAAATAAAGGCAATCCATTTACAGAATGAGATTTAGACTGTGTCCTTTGCCCACTCAAAACGGCGAGCTCTGTAAAAGCATCGTCTGAAAGCCCTGGTCATTGATTGACAAACCGGTTTCTGCAAACCATTTTCTAGAAACTGGCCCGCAGCCTGCAATCCATTTTCAGACGTGCTTTCACCAAAACTGTTCGAGAAACCATTTTCAGGCATGAGACAGTGTGAGAAAATTCAGGGATGGCCATACACAAGCTTCCTCGGAGGGGAAGCCTATCGACTTAATTATACACCACCATCAAAGGAATCTAAGGTGAGAAATTTATTTGATGGGATTTACATCTTCTGTGTAATCTTTCACGACTTTGCCCATATTGGACCACGTAAAAGCATCTATGTAACATGCATCTGTTCCAACACAAAGTTTGTTTTGACACTCTCATATCTACCACAGTTAGCCAAATCACCATCTAGGTACTTCAAATATCTTTTCATTGCCAAGCTTTTTCACATTTCCCTGCATCTTAATGGAAGGTTGAGAAAGAATTATTTCTTTTGTGATGCTTACTTGGAAGTTTCTCTGTTCTATTAAAATCTACCACTTGAACCCCTGATGCTCGTCTTCTTCATGAGCATCATATTTTCAGCTTCATGGTCATCTTCAAAAGTGATCATGTCACTTGATCAATATAGAGTACCATGGATGATTTGGAACAAAGTCTAAGAAATATCAAGGGGAACAAATAGCTACTAGTCATGATAGTGACAAAAATATAGCTAAGAAAATATGAGAAGGCCCTCTCTAGCGATGAACATGATGACATTAGAAGCAATCGCATAGATAAAATGAATCGCATGCCATCTTTCACCCCTTTTGAGGTGTTTCTGTATACATACCTGCACTTTCTTTTAGTACTGCCTCCATTGTATCAGAGTGTAATGTTCAATGGGGCATTGAAGCTTGATGGCTGAGATAGATGCTACCATGTGTTTAGGGTTATGTTTGACCTTTATACTCTTACAGTAAACTAAATGTTAGAGAATATCAAACAACTGATAAATAGGGCTCATGTTCATTTTCTTATCAGTAAATTAGTAATCTTGTCCCCACTGGAAAAAACTTGTCCCCGCCCATTAGTATCTTTACCCCATATTTGCACCAATTGTTGTTCAACAATATACTACAAGATCATTCCCTACAAACCTAACAAACCCTTTTCAAGATATAAGAATAATAAAATAGAGGAAAATCCATTATACATATAGTATTATAGAATTACTAACCAAGGTTGCATGGAGACGGGGGTACTTAGGTACTTTAGAGACAAGTACAGCTACGGGTACCCTTATTTTCTCAAAATAGAAGACAGGTACTTCGGCTACGTCAAACTTTTTATATATATATTTTCATATTTTATAGAAAATCTGAAAAAAAAATGACATTAAGTTTTCAAAACAAGAACAGTGATAAAGTTTACTATCAAACATTAACTTTGAAGATTAAAGTAAACAACATGAAATGTCATACAATCATTGTATCAAAGTTTCAAACTGATTAGTGATTACATATTGAAATAAGCTTGATAAACAGCAAGCTGATATGCAAACAAAAAACTGAAACAAAATGAAATCTTAATCAAGGTCCTTAGCTATGATGCTCTCCACTGAGTACCCACTGAGTACCCGGTACTAGGGTACGTGTACTGGCACCCTATAAGCATCCCAAGGGTATGGATACGAGTACCGATGCAACTATGTTACTAACCCAAAATACATTTCTACACCAAAATTACACTTCTACTGTAATCTCATTTTCTAGCATATCTGTAAATATTCATGTTTCAGTGGACACAAATGTTACATTCCTCTTAAATCTTTTGTGGTGTCTTAAACAACTCGAGAACATGAGAAAGCAATCTTACAACTGCAAGGGCTGCTCACTTTGAGGTCATTATTCATTGTGCTCCCCATTTAAGAAAAATGAGATCATCTGATGAGAACACATCTTCTAGTCTATTTACAGCACATATAAGTATTGTATTAATTCCACTAGTGTAGACTAATGATGAGTTAGGCATGTAACACCACTTTCAGAGTTTGGCGCTTAACCAACTTCCCAATAATTACAGCCATTAATCCACATTTTTGTATATCAATCAGATAGCTGTTATTGTCATTGCTGTATGGGGAATGTCACATGTTTCTTTGAGTTTCTGGGACAGGGAAAAGGTAGCTGGAGCAAAATATTTCCCAAAAATTGGAGAAGGTAAAGGGAGACTCAGTTCAATGTATACATAAATTTAAAAACAACTAGAAATGTGTGTAAATTTATGTTTTCTATTATTTTATAAAATGTTGAAGGCAGTTACTACCACTGGAGATGCCCTAAGGATGTCCTCAAGAACGTCACAAAATGTAAAGAAAAATGGGTGGAGGTGCTGGATAGGGATGTTTTGTCCTTAAAATAATAAAATCTCATAGTGATATGATCATATTTTACATATTTAATGCACTTTTAATACAAATATGCTTTCATTTACCATGCATCCCTAATAGATTTATTACTTATATCTAAAGCAGGTATGTTAAGCACTAAGTTATGCATGCACTTACAGACTAGGAACTTAAACTTTGAACGAGGCTAATGCATTACAAAAACCACATTCCACATCCCAATTTAATGCCAAGCACAAACTTAAAAACAAATAGATGAATTGATATATTATATAGAAAATTGCATGCCTTTGCAGTCCCTCAATACCTCATATGTTAATACTTTAGCAAATACTTGAACAACTACATTCATTTAAAGCTAAATAAATAAGCCATGATGTACATGCAAAGTTATCATGAGAATTCAGTAGAAACATTATCGTAATCTTCTGTCTTAATCTAACTCCATGGAAATCTTTGTACATTTAAAAAGAATGTTGCTTCAATCCTCTCATTGGGCCTCTAAGTCCCACCATATGTGATTATTAGGGAACCATATAATATTAAGTGCAGGAAAAATTATAAGAAGCTTTAAAATGTCAATGAACAAGCTAAAACATTTCTTAGAGTAAGAACAATGGACAATGCAAAGCAGCCTTGTCACAAGGAATGACAAGTATCAAAGGTCGATGTCCAGCTGCTTACACCATAGCTTGCAAGTCTCCATACAATTAGGAAAAGATGGCATTTATTGAATGGCAAAGATTACCATTTTTGCATTTTCATTGGCATTGTTTATAATTATGTTGTAAGCTATTTCAAAGCAATAAGTAATAGGACATAATAATAAATTACAAAGCTGGAAAGGGAATTGCATAAGGTACATCAATTATACATTTCCCACAGCATTTTATGAGGCCACTAAAAAGAGCATGTCATCTTGGCCATTCGCTTCTTTTGCACCTGTAATGTGAAACAATGTCAGAGAATTTCAATTCTATTCAATTGATGAATTTAATTACCAGCTCCATAACAAGTGAATAATAAGCACAATTCAAATCTAGAACTCTGAAATTGATGAATTCAAAAGTAAATGGTTCTTCCATTTTTAAAAAAAATGATTTGGATCTCAAAAATCTAGGGGAAAACACATCAGCTGTGACATTGGTATCTAATAGAGCATGGAAGCATAATAATGAGCAGATAAAGTACAAAATGGAATGTAGAACTAATCTATAGAATCAAAAGCGAAGTCCTGCTAGTTAGAACAAAACTAATAGAAAATGCATAGGATCATGGAGAGTAGAGATACAGCATGTAATACCAACTTTATATATTTTTTCACAAATGTAAAACCCTGTACAAGCGTAGAGGGCATAATTATACAACTTGGTATAAAGAAGTATATGCTATCTGAAATATATAATAAGAAAGAACAAATGTAACGTATAAGTCTGGGCAGTCTTCCTACTGGGACGTGTACAGAATTCTTGTACGCAAGGTCAGGTCTAAATCCACCTCAAGATTATTGTATTCTACCAGTAAAGTAAAAGAAACACCTATCTACCAAACGCATCCATGCTGAACAGAAATAAGATACATTACCAAGATACACATATGGATACAGATATGGGAAATGATTATTCTCAGGGAACCCTCAGATGCAATATAATGCAGGTATGTACATACATAAAGACATGTATATGTATATCTAATACATGTTCATGCATATTTATGTATGTATTATGTGTACTTATGCAAAAAAAACAGATACAACCCGAACACAAATATGTTATGACATCTCCAGTGAAGATCCAAGTGGCAGCTAGGGGCATCTCTCTTTAGGATAAGCATATGCCCTTAAGGTAACCACTTTATTGTGGTCACAGTTTCTGTACCAATGTTTGGTATCCAGAACCATAAGATGCATTAAAAAACTAACAATTTTAGCAAACTCCTTCCCCTGTGATTTGGGACATCAAAAAATTCCGAAAGGCCCTAAATAGAAAAATACACAAGTGCAAAAAAATGCAAAAGTCCAATTGATAATTAGGGGAATCTCCCCATAATACAATCACCTTACTGTGGTTATAATTTCTTTGCCAGTTGCTTAGAATCTACAACAATAAGATGTGTGAAAAAATAGGGATTTTCTTAAAGTCTTTTGCTTTGGTGCATCAGATTCTCTGAAAACAAATCCAAAGGGCCCTTGAAAAGGAAATAGATTAGTGCTAAAAAAATGCAAAAAACCCGTGGCAATCAGGGTAATCCACCCTTAACATAGGCACCCCCTCTCCCCCCTTAATACAATCACCTTACTGTGGTTGTAGTGTCTTTGCCAGTTATTTCGAATCCAAAACAATAAGATGTGTTAAAAACTATGGATTTTCTCGAAGTCGTTCATTACTTTGGGACATCAGATTCTCCAAAACAATGCCCCAAAAATGCAAAATGCAAAATACAAAATCCTAACAAAAATATTTAAAAATTTGAAAACTAAAATTTTATATAACGCATAACAGATCCCGTCAGATTTCAAAGGAAGTGCTTGTTAAATGGCTTTTCAGAGATAGATGTTAAATGGCTTTTTAGACAGTAATGGCCTACATCTCTTCTCAGAGATTTGTCTATACCACTCTTGTCAATGAATTAGTAGATCATTTCACTCCAAAATTGTTCTATTCATGTCTATTTTTCTCTCCTCCATTTTGAACCTGGACTATGATACTCGATGACACTTTCCTATTTCTCCAATAATTAGCTAATGCTCTTTGGGGCTATTGTTCTCCCAACTTCGCTATTTGTATTGGTTTTGTGACCACATGTGTTGGCAGTTCCCAGCTTTATTGTATTTTTGTTTTTAGTCCTTCCCCTTTGTGGGCCTCTTCCTAAAACTTCATATTGTAATCTAATGTACTCAAGTCCCATTGACCTACTTTTGGTCATCCATGGACATTAATATCATTTATTTCTTTATTTCTATCTATGATATATTTGTTTTCATTACATGCTTCTGTCTACCACATCTAAGTGACAACAATTTAGTGTGCTACCAGTCCAATTGCATATCAAATATGGATGGAGTGGTTATGGAAAATGATATGCTAAATATATTATAAGCATAACAAGGCAAATTTGTGAAATGTTGGAAAATGGAATCTCTAGCCTAGGAATGCAAACTAGGAACCATTTCAAAACTCTTCAATAGGGGAACAACCAATTAGGCTAAACTTCAGTCCTATAGGAGAGTTGAGCACCATGATTGATTATTCCCTTTTGAGATGTGATTGGATATGATTAGATACGACTGAATTGATGATGCAGGAGTTAGATAAAATGTTAGAAAATTGACAAGATACAGCAGCATAAACAGACAGGAACAGATAAGAATGTTAACACAGAAGTACAAATCTGGAAATAAGATACAAAAAGGAACCTGTCACTGAAATTTGAGCCTAAAAATGTCAATCAAGTGTGCTACGCACCCTATACCTAGCAGTGTTTCTGTCAGCTAAAAGTTTGGAATTCTGGATTAGGATGCTCTATGAGTCACCCACTCCAAAATTCAGCCAACAAGTATCAGTCACATGTGCACATCAACACAGACCTAGAGTTTTCGCCTATTCAGAATTTGGAACTGTGCACCTCAATTTGCTCTTTACAAATCTACAACTTTAGGATGTCAGATCTATAAACTACACACCAAAAGAGAGGAAAATGTTGTGTTGTATAGGGGCTTGCCTAAGTCAAACCTCAGGTAAGTGTTTCCACTTCCACAACAGCAAATAAAGAGAGCTTACCCCTGGTAGGGCAGACGCTGAAAACCTTAAGGATATAATTGAATTGACAAATGATACCTTGATGTGAAACTCCTCGCCTCAAAGCCTTGAAAAAAGCTTGATTTTACCATGCAAAAAGCTTGATTTTACTTGATAGGTGTTAATGCATGCCTTCGTTCATGGAGAAACACATAACTTGATCATGATTGCTGAATTTAAATGCTTGTCTTCAGATTTCTCCTCAACTGCCTTGAAGATGTCTGATTGAATGCTCAATTGGAGTGATAGGAATTGTGACAAGATGTAGATGTTCAAATGAGGGAGAGAGTTGTATTTATAATTTTATACACAACTTACAACTTTTCAGGTTTAAATTTCAAAGAAAGTCAACATCGGGGGGCCCTTTCCCTCTCCTTATTTTCCCAACTGTTAGAAGTTCAAATTTGGGCCCATTTTGACTAAAAAATGGTGCTAGGTGCCATAGTCCAGAACGTCTATGGTGCTAGGCACCATGGACCAAGCTATTCGGGCTCGCATAAAGGTCAGTGAGGATGGGATTGTGCTGGGTTTCCGAAAATGGCCATAGACTCAGCACAATCAGACATGAATCAAGAGCATAAGGCACAACACTAAAGTGAGCCAAAAATGAGAGTGACATTGTAGAGGGATACAATTTACGACATAACAATGTGATACTTAATCTCTAATCATCCATAATTCATTAGTTCATATCCTGCAATTATCTCTATGATATATTTGTTGTAATTGATCACTTCCATATAGCAAATCTGAGTTCCAAAAACTTGTGTGTACTTGTAGAGGGATACAATTTACAACATAACAATGTGATACTTAATCTCTAATCATCCATAATTCATTAGTTCAAATCCTGCAATTATCTCTATGATATATTTGTTGTAATTGATCACTTCCATATAGCAAATCTGAGTTCCAAAAACTTGTGTGTATCCACCCGATTGTCAATCAAATCAAGATTAAGAGATTCTGAAACTTAATATGGCAGATATGTCAAAGCAAATCAGGACATATTTTATACTAATTGGGCTGTATCTATGCATGTCTCTGTATCTATGCATGTCTTTATATCAGATACAACAAATACACTATTCAACCCTTCCTAGACATAGATGGCAACTCACAAAATAAAAACATGAATATACAGCTGATCCTTCATATATAGAATCCAAATGGTCATACCAAGCACAACATGGTTGTAGACTGTTAGCCATCAAGTTGTGTCTGTAACAAGTCTACCTTTCGGGTAAACATAGACCACGGTAGTGACTTACCATTAAGAAAATAATTAAGGCCTTATATTCACATATAAGAGTTAAAAATATAAACAGTTAAAACTAATTTCTATCCCTCTATAGCATGTTCCAACAATGAATGCATGGTGTTAAATTGTGTAACTGATATCCCTATTGACCAGAGATCAGATTGGAAACTAAACGTTTTAACTCCTTCCCCACTTTCCTCTGTGCTAGAGTACAATATGCATGCATAGGCATGTAAGGTGCAACAGAAAAGACTCATAAGAGGAGCAAAACTAAATTATCTTGAGAATCTGAAAAGCCTGTAAACAAGTGTCTCAGTGAAAAGCAAGTAGCGTTCATACTGGCATGGCATATGTCCCAAGGTGCTGATGTCAACTGGTATTTTCTGATTGTAGTCCCCAACAATCTTTGCTGGAGTGGCATGAGTGGCTGTAGAAGTTAGAAATGAGAGGCCAGAGAAGCAGTTACTATTGCTCAAGGAAAGCAAGAGAATTATAACTTGAATCGGTTGGTGTCCAGCCTGTTGTATGACCCTGTAAAACCTCCCAGGTTGCAATGCCACACCCAGATTAGAACTTCACTTTTGAACTTTAAGTAGTCCTCCGAATGAGATGACACCTGAATCATACATACAACTGTCAAAGCAAAGGATGGATTAATGTACATTTCAAAGGACTATGACATGAAGTTCAAATCTAAACAATTTTGTAGATTTTATGAAGGCTGTGTGAGCTATCAACTATAAATAATAATCATAGAAAATTTGCAACTATCTAAAATACAGCACAACGTCAATAAATATAAGTTCTCTGCAGGTATTATTCTTGCTCTCTGATACAAGTTTTTCTAGAGAATATCTAACTAGCACTTGTACACATAGTAGATTCAAGGGATACTTTGATAGGAAATTAAAGATAAAATTTTCTTTGATTCTTTGTGGAATGTTATTGGTAATCTATAAAAGTAATATAATCCCTACCCCTAATTGTATGTATGCGTTTGTGTATATTTGCATATATTACTTTTGGTTGCAGGATTCAAGTCTCGAGGTGCATTATCACAAGATCAATTGTGTGTATATTTGCATATATTACTTTTGGTTGCAGGATTAAAGTCTCGAGGTGCATTATCACAAGATATTTAATTGGTGAGATGTAACCCCAACCCTAATTTGTTGTAATAGTGATTCTAGGACAAAATTCTAGGGCAAATTAGGAAGGAGACATCACAATACTTCATGCCTTGTCTATATTTATGTGTATTGCTTCAGGACTTACATGTCTTATGTATGTGTATGCTTCATGCCTTGCATGGGAGAAGGTTTCATTTAAGGAGATCTAAGGGAGATCAATTTGGGGAGTAATATATTATTTTCAAAGGCAACAATAAAAAGTGGCGACTTAATTAATAAGAAAGGCGGTGACCCTTTTACCAATGAAACATAGAGGAAATCATTCGAATCATTCAAAGACTAATCAATCATCACTCATGAATCCATCCAAACAAATCCTTCATCCATCAATCATTAATCCCTCAAGAAATCAAGCAAACAATCATCAAATCCGCATCAATCATCACTTCATCTTGGGATCAAGAAAACAAACAATTCAGCAATCAATAAATTTGTCAATCAATTTTGGTCTAAATATTATGACTGTTTACCATTGAACTACAGCAGAAACCCTTCAAGGTAAATTAAGAGTTTTATGGATGAAACCCTTTAAATTCTCTTAGCAAGTTAAGGACGAAAACTACTGATTCAGGCAGATCTGAAAGCGCTTTCAAAGTAGATGTACACAAAGAAATCATCACAGTTTGATGGAGAACTTAGCAGAAAATCAAGATGTGATTTATTTTCAGAATTATGACATAAATTATGAATCTGAATATTATAATAAATTCATAATTTTTGACAAAGCTAGGTTGGTCAACCCTGATTTGGCTAGGTTGGCCAACTCTAATTTCATAAATTAAAAAACAAATAAATTTACTTGGGGCTGACCTTGGTGATTATCATGTAATGATAATAATTAATAAACAAACATTATTAAAAGTTGCAGTTCATGTTAGGCCGCCATGTTTTAAGTTTTGCCAAGTTTTATCATAAGGCCGACCTTAGTTGATATTCTATATATATGAGATCGCATTGGCCTTTTGGGGCATCGCTCAATTTGGGATTTATTCTCTGCATTAAATGAATGCAAATCACTCTCTCAGATGTATAGCTGAGAGGCACATATTGTGGGACGAAAACCCTGCTACAACAATGTTTTCCTGATCTGTTGTGAATGTTTCACAGAGGTCTTCTGAGACATCACCCTCAGGGATCCAGCAAGGAGCAAAACACCAGACAACAAGGGACGTAGGCTCGAAAAAGAGTTTGGATTGCAATATCAGGCAGAACGTGCTTCAGTAGCCGCAGTTGCAAGGGCATGATCTGGGACTGCGCCAATATCACCATTAAATTGTATCAAACTAGGCAGAGCTACGCAGACTGTGATTCTACGTCTACCTAGTTGCAACAGTAATAAGGTGATCGCAGTTGAGGTCAAGGATCTGAAGACTTAAAATGCTTTAAAAAACAGCTACAGCAGCAGCTACACAAGTATGAAATTAAGGCTTGAGGGTGCATAGATTGACTGAGTGGATCTCACATGTCTTCCTTGCTGTCTAATATATCAGACTATTATTTATTCATGTTTTCATTGGAGGGCACTTTTATAATGAGAAGTCTATGTCTCAAGTATTCTTCAGAATGTTTATATGAAAAGGAAGTTAGTATCTATCAATGTTCTGATATATTTCATAAGTATGGTGAATTATTCTATTTTGGTTCATGAAATAAAATATTATTGACATTGCTGTTTGCAAAAGAATTTTGTATTGTTTTGGCTATCATTTGGAGTTGGCATCTTTCAGTGGTATCAGAGCCAATATCCTGCCAGCCTGTAGGATGTTAAGGATGATTACAAAAATGGAAGAAAGGGAAAATGAAATTGCAGCCTCTGGAATTGCAGGATGGTATAATAGACATCAAAAGATGAAGAATCTACTAACATTTCAGGAGTATCTAAGTTTGACGGGGAATAATATACTTCTGTATGAGGACGTTATCAAAATCTTTGACGAATACTCAAACGAACCTGAGGTGGTCAAGGCTACCAAATAATTTGATAGGTACAACTAAGAAAAAGGAAAGAGGACTTGGATCCTGAGTCAGGAACTCAATCGAAATCAAAAGAAAGCCAACTATGTCTAGTCAAGAGGGAGGGAGTTGACACTTGTGGAGACAGAAAGGTTAAAAGGCAGAGGATTTTACTAAAAACACAGGATTTTACACAACTTACAACTTTTCAGGTTTAAATTTCAAAGAAAGTCAACATCGGGGGGCCCTTTCCCTCTCCTTATTTTCCCAACTGTTAGAAGTTCAAATTTGGGCCCATTTTGACTAAAAAATGGTGCTAGGTGCCATAGTCCAGAACGTCTATGGTGCTAGGCACCATGGACCAAGCTATTCGGGCTCGCATAAAGGTCAGTGAGGATGGGATTGTGCTGGGTTTCCGAAAATGGCCATAGACTCAGCACAATCAGACATGAATCAAGAGCATAAGGCACAACACTAAAGTGAGCCAAAAATGAGAGTGACATTGTAGAGGGATACAATTTACGACATAACAATGTGATACTTAATCTCTAATCATCCATAATTCATTAGTTCATATCCTGCAATTATCTCTATGATATATTTGTTGTAATTGATCACTTCCATATAGCAAATCTGAGTTCCAAAAACTTGTGTGTACTTGTAGAGGGATACAATTTACAACATAACAATGTGATACTTAATCTCTAATCATCCATAATTCATTAGTTCAAATCCTGCAATTATCTCTATGATATATTTGTTGTAATTGATCACTTCCATATAGCAAATCTGAGTTCCAAAAACTTGTGTGTATCCACCCGATTGTCAATCAAATCAAGATTAAGAGATTCTGAAACTTAATATGGCAGATATGTCAAAGCAAATCAGGACATATTTTATACTAATTGGGCTGTATCTATGCATGTCTCTGTATCTATGCATGTCTTTATATCAGATACAACAAATACACTATTCAACCCTTCCTAGACATAGATGGCAACTCACAAAATAAAAACATGAATATACAGCTGATCCTTCATATATAGAATCCAAATGGTCATACCAAGCACAACATGGTTGTAGACTGTTAGCCATCAAGTTGTGTCTGTAACAAGTCTACCTTTCGGGTAAACATAGACCACGGTAGTGACTTACCATTAAGAAAATAATTAAGGCCTTATATTCACATATAAGAGTTAAAAATATAAACAGTTAAAACTAATTTCTATCCCTCTATAGCATGTTCCAACAATGAATGCATGGTGTTAAATTGTGTAACTGATATCCCTATTGACCAGAGATCAGATTGGAAACTAAACGTTTTAACTCCTTCCCCACTTTCCTCTGTGCTAGAGTACAATATGCATGCATAGGCATGTAAGGTGCAACAGAAAAGACTCATAAGAGGAGCAAAACTAAATTATCTTGAGAATCTGAAAAGCCTGTAAACAAGTGTCTCAGTGAAAAGCAAGTAGCGTTCATACTGGCATGGCATATGTCCCAAGGTGCTGATGTCAACTGGTATTTTCTGATTGTAGTCCCCAACAATCTTTGCTGGAGTGGCATGAGTGGCTGTAGAAGTTAGAAATGAGAGGCCAGAGAAGCAGTTACTATTGCTCAAGGAAAGCAAGAGAATTATAACTTGAATCGGTTGGTGTCCAGCCTGTTGTATGACCCTGTAAAACCTCCCAGGTTGCAATGCCACACCCAGATTAGAACTTCACTTTTGAACTTTAAGTAGTCCTCCGAATGAGATGACACCTGAATCATACATACAACTGTCAAAGCAAAGGATGGATTAATGTACATTTCAAAGGACTATGACATGAAGTTCAAATCTAAACAATTTTGTAGATTTTATGAAGGCTGTGTGAGCTATCAACTATAAATAATAATCATAGAAAATTTGCAACTATCTAAAATACAGCACAACGTCAATAAATATAAGTTCTCTGCAGGTATTATTCTTGCTCTCTGATACAAGTTTTTCTAGAGAATATCTAACTAGCACTTGTACACATAGTAGATTCAAGGGATACTTTGATAGGAAATTAAAGATAAAATTTTCTTTGATTCTTTGTGGAATGTTATTGGTAATCTATAAAAGTAATATAATCCCTACCCCTAATTGTATGTATGCGTTTGTGTATATTTGCATATATTACTTTTGGTTGCAGGATTCAAGTCTCGAGGTGCATTATCACAAGATCAATTGTGTGTATATTTGCATATATTACTTTTGGTTGCAGGATTAAAGTCTCGAGGTGCATTATCACAAGATATTTAATTGGTGAGATGTAACCCCAACCCTAATTTGTTGTAATAGTGATTCTAGGACAAAATTCTAGGGCAAATTAGGAAGGAGACATCACAATACTTCATGCCTTGTCTATATTTATGTGTATTGCTTCAGGACTTACATGTCTTATGTATGTGTATGCTTCATGCCTTGCATGGGAGAAGGTTTCATTTAAGGAGATCTAAGGGAGATCAATTTGGGGAGTAATATATTATTTTCAAAGGCAACAATAAAAAGTGGCGACTTAATTAATAAGAAAGGCGGTGACCCTTTTACCAATGAAACATAGAGGAAATCATTCGAATCATTCAAAGACTAATCAATCATCACTCATGAATCCATCCAAACAAATCCTTCATCCATCAATCATTAATCCCTCAAGAAATCAAGCAAACAATCATCAAATCCGCATCAATCATCACTTCATCTTGGGATCAAGAAAACAAACAATTCAGCAATCAATAAATTTGTCAATCAATTTTGGTCTAAATATTATGACTGTTTACCATTGAACTACAGCAGAAACCCTTCAAGGTAAATTAAGAGTTTTATGGATGAAACCCTTTAAATTCTCTTAGCAAGTTAAGGACGAAAACTACTGATTCAGGCAGATCTGAAAGCGCTTTCAAAGTAGATGTACACAAAGAAATCATCACAGTTTGATGGAGAACTTAGCAGAAAATCAAGATGTGATTTATTTTCAGAATTATGACATAAATTATGAATCTGAATATTATAATAAATTCATAATTTTTGACAAAGCTAGGTTGGTCAACCCTGATTTGGCTAGGTTGGCCAACTCTAATTTCATAAATTAAAAAACAAATAAATTTACTTGGGGCTGACCTTGGTGATTATCATGTAATGATAATAATTAATAAACAAACATTATTAAAAGTTGCAGTTCATGTTAGGCCGCCATGTTTTAAGTTTTGCCAAGTTTTATCATAAGGCCGACCTTAGTTGATATTCTATATATATGAGATCGCATTGGCCTTTTGGGGCATCGCTCAATTTGGGATTTATTCTCTGCATTAAATGAATGCAAATCACTCTCTCAGATGTATAGCTGAGAGGCACATATTGTGGGACGAAAACCCTGCTACAACAATGTTTTCCTGATCTGTTGTGAATGTTTCACAGAGGTCTTCTGAGACATCACCCTCAGGGATCCAGCAAGGAGCAAAACACCAGACAACAAGGGACGTAGGCTCGAAAAAGAGTTTGGATTGCAATATCAGGCAGAACGTGCTTCAGTAGCCGCAGTTGCAAGGGCATGATCTGGGACTGCGCCAATATCACCATTAAATTGTATCAAACTAGGCAGAGCTACGCAGACTGTGATTCTACGTCTACCTAGTTGCAACAGTAATAAGGTGATCGCAGTTGAGGTCAAGGATCTGAAGACTTAAAATGCTTTAAAAAACAGCTACAGCAGCAGCTACACAAGTATGAAATTAAGGCTTGAGGGTGCATAGATTGACTGAGTGGATCTCACATGTCTTCCTTGCTGTCTAATATATCAGACTATTATTTATTCATGTTTTCATTGGAGGGCACTTTTATAATGAGAAGTCTATGTCTCAAGTATTCTTCAGAATGTTTATATGAAAAGGAAGTTAGTATCTATCAATGTTCTGATATATTTCATAAGTATGGTGAATTATTCTATTTTGGTTCATGAAATAAAATATTATTGACATTGCTGTTTGCAAAAGAATTTTGTATTGTTTTGGCTATCATTTGGAGTTGGCATCTTTCAGTGGTATCAGAGCCAATATCCTGCCAGCCTGTAGGATGTTAAGGATGATTACAAAAATGGAAGAAAGGGAAAATGAAATTGCAGCCTCTGGAATTGCAGGATGGTATAATAGACATCAAAAGATGAAGAATCTACTAACATTTCAGGAGTATCTAAGTTTGACGGGGAATAATATACTTCTGTATGAGGACGTTATCAAAATCTTTGACGAATACTCAAACGAACCTGAGGTGGTCAAGGCTACCAAATAATTTGATAGGTACAACTAAGAAAAAGGAAAGAGGACTTGGATCCTGAGTCAGGAACTCAATCGAAATCAAAAGAAAGCCAACTATGTCTAGTCAAGAGGGAGGGAGTTGACACTTGTGGAGACAGAAAGGTTAAAAGGCAGAGGATTTTACTAAAAACACAGGATTTTACACAACTTACAACTTTTCAGGTTTAAATTTCAAAGAAAGTCAACATCGGGGGGCCCTTTCCCTCTCCTTATTTTCCCAACTGTTAGAAGTTCAAATTTGGGCCCATTTTGACTAAAAAATGGTGCTAGGTGCCATAGTCCAGAACGTCTATGGTGCTAGGCACCATGGACCAAGCTATTCGGGCTCGCATAAAGGTCAGTGAGGATGGGATTGTGCTGGGTTTCCGAAAATGGCCATAGACTCAGCACAATCAGACATGAATCAAGAGCATAAGGCACAACACTAAAGTGAGCCAAAAATGAGAGTGACATTGTAGAGGGATACAATTTACGACATAACAATGTGATACTTAATCTCTAATCATCCATAATTCATTAGTTCATATCCTGCAATTATCTCTATGATATATTTGTTGTAATTGATCACTTCCATATAGCAAATCTGAGTTCCAAAAACTTGTGTGTACTTGTAGAGGGATACAATTTACAACATAACAATGTGATACTTAATCTCTAATCATCCATAATTCATTAGTTCAAATCCTGCAATTATCTCTATGATATATTTGTTGTAATTGATCACTTCCATATAGCAAATCTGAGTTCCAAAAACTTGTGTGTATCCACCCGATTGTCAATCAAATCAAGATTAAGAGATTCTGAAACTTAATATGGCAGATATGTCAAAGCAAATCAGGACATATTTTATACTAATTGGGCTGTATCTATGCATGTCTCTGTATCTATGCATGTCTTTATATCAGATACAACAAATACACTATTCAACCCTTCCTAGACATAGATGGCAACTCACAAAATAAAAACATGAATATACAGCTGATCCTTCATATATAGAATCCAAATGGTCATACCAAGCACAACATGGTTGTAGACTGTTAGCCATCAAGTTGTGTCTGTAACAAGTCTACCTTTCGGGTAAACATAGACCACGGTAGTGACTTACCATTAAGAAAATAATTAAGGCCTTATATTCACATATAAGAGTTAAAAATATAAACAGTTAAAACTAATTTCTATCCCTCTATAGCATGTTCCAACAATGAATGCATGGTGTTAAATTGTGTAACTGATATCCCTATTGACCAGAGATCAGATTGGAAACTAAACGTTTTAACTCCTT
Organism: Chamaecyparis obtusa; assembly: GCA_027943335.1. Taxonomy (NCBI): domain Eukaryota; kingdom Viridiplantae; phylum Streptophyta; class Pinopsida; order Cupressales; family Cupressaceae; genus Chamaecyparis; species Chamaecyparis obtusa. The sequence continues at coordinate 2,132,632 of BSBK01001668.1, forward strand.
CCCCACTTTCCTCTGTGCTAGAGTACAATATGCATGCATAGGCATGTAAGGTGCAACAGAAAAGACTCATAAGAGGAGCAAAACTAAATTATCTTGAGAATCTGAAAAGCCTGTAAACAAGTGTCTCAGTGAAAAGCAAGTAGCGTTCATACTGGCATGGCATATGTCCCAAGGTGCTGATGTCAACTGGTATTTTCTGATTGTAGTCCCCAACAATCTTTGCTGGAGTGGCATGAGTGGCTGTAGAAGTTAGAAATGAGAGGCCAGAGAAGCAGTTACTATTGCTCAAGGAAAGCAAGAGAATTATAACTTGAATCGGTTGGTGTCCAGCCTGTTGTATGACCCTGTAAAACCTCCCAGGTTGCAATGCCACACCCAGATTAGAACTTCACTTTTGAACTTTAAGTAGTCCTCCGAATGAGATGACACCTGAATCATACATACAACTGTCAAAGCAAAGGATGGATTAATGTACATTTCAAAGGACTATGACATGAAGTTCAAATCTAAACAATTTTGTAGATTTTATGAAGGCTGTGTGAGCTATCAACTATAAATAATAATCATAGAAAATTTGCAACTATCTAAAATACAGCACAACGTCAATAAATATAAGTTCTCTGCAGGTATTATTCTTGCTCTCTGATACAAGTTTTTCTAGAGAATATCTAACTAGCACTTGTACACATAGTAGATTCAAGGGATACTTTGATAGGAAATTAAAGATAAAATTTTCTTTGATTCTTTGTGGAATGTTATTGGTAATCTATAAAAGTAATATAATCCCTACCCCTAATTGTATGTATGCGTTTGTGTATATTTGCATATATTACTTTTGGTTGCAGGATTCAAGTCTCGAGGTGCATTATCACAAGATCAATTGTGTGTATATTTGCATATATTACTTTTGGTTGCAGGATTAAAGTCTCGAGGTGCATTATCACAAGATATTTAATTGGTGAGATGTAACCCCAACCCTAATTTGTTGTAATAGTGATTCTAGGACAAAATTCTAGGGCAAATTAGGAAGGAGACATCACAATACTTCATGCCTTGTCTATATTTATGTGTATTGCTTCAGGACTTACATGTCTTATGTATGTGTATGCTTCATGCCTTGCATGGGAGAAGGTTTCATTTAAGGAGATCTAAGGGAGATCAATTTGGGGAGTAATATATTATTTTCAAAGGCAACAATAAAAAGTGGCGACTTAATTAATAAGAAAGGCGGTGACCCTTTTACCAATGAAACATAGAGGAAATCATTCGAATCATTCAAAGACTAATCAATCATCACTCATGAATCCATCCAAACAAATCCTTCATCCATCAATCATTAATCCCTCAAGAAATCAAGCAAACAATCATCAAATCCGCATCAATCATCACTTCATCTTGGGATCAAGAAAACAAACAATTCAGCAATCAATAAATTTGTCAATCAATTTTGGTCTAAATATTATGACTGTTTACCATTGAACTACAGCAGAAACCCTTCAAGGTAAATTAAGAGTTTTATGGATGAAACCCTTTAAATTCTCTTAGCAAGTTAAGGACGAAAACTACTGATTCAGGCAGATCTGAAAGCGCTTTCAAAGTAGATGTACACAAAGAAATCATCACAGTTTGATGGAGAACTTAGCAGAAAATCAAGATGTGATTTATTTTCAGAATTATGACATAAATTATGAATCTGAATATTATAATAAATTCATAATTTTTGACAAAGCTAGGTTGGTCAACCCTGATTTGGCTAGGTTGGCCAACTCTAATTTCATAAATTAAAAAACAAATAAATTTACTTGGGGCTGACCTTGGTGATTATCATGTAATGATAATAATTAATAAACAAACATTATTAAAAGTTGCAGTTCATGTTAGGCCGCCATGTTTTAAGTTTTGCCAAGTTTTATCATAAGGCCGACCTTAGTTGATATTCTATATATATGAGATCGCATTGGCCTTTTGGGGCATCGCTCAATTTGGGATTTATTCTCTGCATTAAATGAATGCAAATCACTCTCTCAGATGTATAGCTGAGAGGCACATATTGTGGGACGAAAACCCTGCTACAACAATGTTTTCCTGATCTGTTGTGAATGTTTCACAGAGGTCTTCTGAGACATCACCCTCAGGGATCCAGCAAGGAGCAAAACACCAGACAACAAGGGACGTAGGCTCGAAAAAGAGTTTGGATTGCAATATCAGGCAGAACGTGCTTCAGTAGCCGCAGTTGCAAGGGCATGATCTGGGACTGCGCCAATATCACCATTAAATTGTATCAAACTAGGCAGAGCTACGCAGACTGTGATTCTACGTCTACCTAGTTGCAACAGTAATAAGGTGATCGCAGTTGAGGTCAAGGATCTGAAGACTTAAAATGCTTTAAAAAACAGCTACAGCAGCAGCTACACAAGTATGAAATTAAGGCTTGAGGGTGCATAGATTGACTGAGTGGATCTCACATGTCTTCCTTGCTGTCTAATATATCAGACTATTATTTATTCATGTTTTCATTGGAGGGCACTTTTATAATGAGAAGTCTATGTCTCAAGTATTCTTCAGAATGTTTATATGAAAAGGAAGTTAGTATCTATCAATGTTCTGATATATTTCATAAGTATGGTGAATTATTCTATTTTGGTTCATGAAATAAAATATTATTGACATTGCTGTTTGCAAAAGAATTTTGTATTGTTTTGGCTATCATTTGGAGTTGGCATCTTTCAGTGGTATCAGAGCCAATATCCTGCCAGCCTGTAGGATGTTAAGGATGATTACAAAAATGGAAGAAAGGGAAAATGAAATTGCAGCCTCTGGAATTGCAGGATGGTATAATAGACATCAAAAGATGAAGAATCTACTAACATTTCAGGAGTATCTAAGTTTGACGGGGAATAATATACTTCTGTATGAGGACGTTATCAAAATCTTTGACGAATACTCAAACGAACCTGAGGTGGTCAAGGCTACCAAATAATTTGATAGGTACAACTAAGAAAAAGGAAAGAGGACTTGGATCCTGAGTCAGGAACTCAATCGAAATCAAAAGAAAGCCAACTATGTCTAGTCAAGAGGGAGGGAGTTGACACTTGTGGAGACAGAAAGGTTAAAAGGCAGAGGATTTTACTAAAAACACAGGTTGTAAGTATGATTGTCAAAATAAAGGTAGAAGAGTGTATTGTCTTAAAGACAAATCAGATGGAGAAACTGAAAATGAATGAGAAGAGTAAAGAGCTGAAGCCAGAAGGAGCATTCTTGAATGAAGAAAACTCAGAAGTTGCCATTGAAAAAAAGATAGAAAATAAAGAGGAATCAGTTGCTTGTGACTTGCAGCCTAAAAATGATCATGGGATGATAGAGGAATCAGAATTTCTAGTTGTCAAAAAATAAGATTTCTCAATAGAAAAAGATGGTGATGTCCAAGAACCATCAGCCCAATTTTCACATTCCAGCTACATGCAAGGTATGACAGCCGATAATGAAATTGATTTCCCTTGTTTCATGCACATGATTGCATTGGAGGAATATCTTTTAAGATCATATGAGGCATATTGTTTTAGAAAGATGTTTGTAGAAATTAGGAGGTTGCCTAACAAGAAGACCCTTCAATTTGATAATGTTTGGTTTGCCATGGAGACTTCACCATGGAGTTGGTTGGAGGCAAAAAAACATAACAGCCAAGAAGGTGCAGGTATGGATCAGTTTTATGACAGCCAAGAGAATAGGTGACTTTCAGCTGGACACACCTCATAGACCAGCTCTTGTGAAGAAGCAGCTTACCTTGGAGGAAGATGTAATAAAGGACAATAAAAACACCTTGAAGAGGCAGGACCATGACTCTGATTTCCTGAGTTTAACCAGCAGTCCTTTGTCGTCACATGAGGTTTGCATTGAGGACACTCAAGAGTGGATTGATTAGGATGAGGTAAAGGTTGAAAATTCAGATTGCTCACATTCTAATTTTGTATCAGTAGTTGAAGAAGAGCATGAGGTAAATGATTCTACTGACTGTTATGTTGGTAATCCTTTGATTGAGCATGATGTTGGCTTAAATTAAAAACGTGAGTTCTGTGGAAAAGATGTTGTGAAGGGAGCTGTTTTTGAATGGCATAACTATGAAGACAAATCAGAACATTTGTTTGAAGATGTTAGACCTCAAAAGTCACATCATTGGGAAGGTCAACTGAGGGTAAACAAAGACATTATTATTGCTACCCTAACTCACTTTGATGATACTCATAAGATGATGGCAGATTTTTGGAAGTATCAAGGAAGACACAAAGGTATTGAAGGAGAACTATCTCTTGCACTCTTACAAGTATTCAAAGAAGCTTTGATTGCGATGAAATCAAATTACCTACACCTACTTTCAGGTAGAAATCATTTCCTCCAGCTTGATGAGATATATTTTGGTGCATTAAGAAGGAAAGACAAAGAAGTTGATAAGATTACCATGGATTTTTTGAAGGATACTCAAATGGCCCTTCAAGAATCAGAAAATCAAGTGAATGAGCTTTGTTTGGAGTTGAGCTTGACAACTCTTCATCGTTTAAAACAGAAATTCAATCATCTACAGCAGCCACATCCAAAGAGCAACAAGTCAATATGAAGATTAGTAGACACGTGGATGAAGAATTTGTGGGACCCCAATGTGAAGTTTATAGAGAAGACAAAGATATAACTTGCAACCTTGGGACAGAAGTTATGACAGATGGTACACTTGGAATTCAGCTGGAAACATCTCTTGAACCAGTACTTGTGGATGACCATCCACTGATGAAAGGAAATGTGATCAAGATCTATGAAGACATCACACGAAGGCATGAAGAAAGGAGTGATCTAGCGATTTGGAACAGCAGTCCCTTACCTATGCAGAATTATGGGTTGGCAGCCCTTACACATGAAGATGATAATTTTATGGAGCCTTCCAAGGTTGGCACTCAAGACTTGAGAGTCAAACATGAGGGATTCATCAAGGATCCAAGCAACAACAGGTCTGAGTTTGTATATTATAGCATGAAAGATGTAAAGAAGACACAAAGTATGTGTGGTAGATGACTGCAAAGAGCTAGGGAGGCAAAGTTGTTGGCTGCCCAAGCAAGACAGCACTTACAGGAGGTCAAGGAACGCTGCAACCATATGGATCAAGCAAGGCAAAGAAGAAGGCTATCTTGAATTAATATTTCTTCCAAGTGAAGTGTCATATCCCCCGTTGGAAACCCTCATTACATCATCCCCTTTTAGAAATAATGTTTAATAATAAAATCTACATAATTATAACTCCAATTAAATTGACAAAACTAAATTATTAATAAATATATTTTAATATATGTAATTTAATAAACAATCATAATATGAATATAATATAATATCATGATCAAATATATTATTATATATATTATAATATACTATAATAATACAAATATTTGATATATTATATATTATAATATAAATACAAATTTATATATATACAAAATATAGATTGCAAATATAAAAGTTAACGTGACTCAGTCAAAGGTCACAATCTGAAAAGAAAGGTTGTTCCCTTCATTACCCTTCGCAGGTATAAGTAAGGGAAGGCATCGAGGTTGTCTGGATATTCAGGGGCGGAAGGGTATGAAAGGACGGGGTCAATCCAATGATAAATACGCTCAAGTAGAAGACAGCATCCCGGAAATCAATGAACCGTAGCAATATCAAGGAAGTATCATAGAATTGAAACTGATATCTTCTTTCGGCAATATCCTGAAACCATGCTCCCGATATCAGGACTTCTCAGTTGACGGGGCAAGCTCTGTTTGACATTACTCTTGTCGGGAGTATGCTCATTGCGGGGCCATCATGCCGGTCTCATTCCATGCAGGAAAAGGGTTAGCAGAATGGTAAATTACTAAATCTTTCACAGGAGTTGTATTCATGGCACATTGTTATTGTTGGGCACACAGCAAAGAGGATTCATAGTTCACTAGTTGTGTAACATAGTTATAACCGGTAGGGTAGAGAAGGATATGAAATAAGAAGACAACCAAAACGTCATCAACAACGAGGGGAATTAGGAGGAATCATTGAAGTAAGGGAAGACATATACCCGAAGCAGTATCCATTTTTAGACCAATATAAGTCCCATATTGATCGTCCGTCGCACTCCTCCTTACACATAGATCAGCATTAGATCACTATGACCTTTATAATATCTGCAAGTGTTAAATAAGAACTCTCAATATTTTCAGACCCATCTGATCTCCCATTTACAGCCTGTTATTATATACATGAACATTCAAACTATTTATATCCCCAAACCTAATACTTATCATATCAGTAATTCATATATTCTCTTGTCTGGGGTGATCCCTCCATTACCAGACCAGAACTATTGTTCGACAGTAAGTCCTTGCAAGTTGGCCTTTATCACACAACATTTGAGATGAATCAAACTCTCTAGTTTAGAGAGATAAGGAAATTGATGTTATTTGGATAGAAAGAAGCCTTTTGCAATAAGAAATCAGTCCCCAATTCCAGCAAGACCAGAAGTAGACATGGTGGTGGAGCATACAGGGGATGATCCTCTTGAGTTGAGCAAGCAAGAAGAACATTCGGGTTTGTGTGGACATGGAAAGAGGTATGTTTCAGAAATTTTTGTTTGTATGCATCATGAGGATAAGGAGTTACTTCTTTTGGAAAGACCATTGAAGGCTCAAGAAATAGAACTGGATAGGTAGTTGAGCATACATTGCGTGGACCAAAAAACAGCATGAAACATGCATGTATAGATAGAGACATGGATGGTTCAAATTTGGTTGGACATTTAGCTAACCATAGGGAGTTCAAGGAGTCTACTTGTGTTGAAGTACAAACCTATCATGATGGTGATTCTTTGATGGAGTCTGAGATGCCCCAAATCCAGGACTTGTGACACATGTCATGGGGACACTTGCCTTTGATTGGTATGTACTTGGAGAAGGGGAGTCTCAGCTGGTCTATAAAACAAGGTACAGAGAAGTTGTCAAGGAGATACTTGTTTTGAGTTGCAAATGTTTAAGTTTCAATTGGGTTATGATCTATGGTATGTAAATGAGCATAAGGGAAGAAATATTCCAACCCTAGTCATGGATTACTACTACATACTTTGTTGAGTAATGACTGCTTTACATTGCCGAACATGGATTTTTTGGGGAGCACTTCGAGGACAGCAGCTGTTTGGGTGTTGTGGAGAAACATGGATCATCTCTTTATTGTTGGAATTTGGCATAGCAATGCACTATCATCATTTATCAGAAGAGGCAGGTCCTATATCATCATAAGTCTGATTTTCAGATTTATGGGTGCTATCCTAGTTTACATCAGCAGCTTAGGATGGGCTGATATATTTTTTTGTGCACAAATGATGGGTGTTTTGCACATCCATGGGAGATCATTTGGAGTTGGAGAGTTGTTTTTTGTTGATACCTCCTTGAGATACTTCAGTCTCCTCATATTTGATGGACGTGATAGCATGATGATTTGGGATCCATTAATCAGCTTCATAGTGGGAATGCTTAAGAATAACAGAGTTGCAGGCTTTGACAGAGATAGTTGCATCAGAATGGAGCAGCAGAGTAATGCAATGCCACATATTAATGCTTATTTAGAAGGTTCCATGATTATGCACTTGGATTATTTAGAGGTGAGCCAAGAAAAATTCACTCAATGGTTCCAGGATTGATAAGATCAGATATGGAGTTTGGAAGAGAGATGTTTATCTCAGAGTTGTGCAGCAAGGTGGCAGAGCATTAAATTCGAAGTTGATATGGGATCCTGGCATTCAATTTTAGCAAGCAGGTGCAGATTGCCTTGAGGACAAGCAATCTCCTAGACAAGATGATTGTGATGTCCCTGATTTGGTTAGGTTGGGCGACCCTAATTTCATAAATAAATATATATAAAAAAAAAATTACTTGGGGCCAAAATTGGTGATTATCATTTTAATGATAATTAGTAAAAAATAAACATTATTAAAAGTTGTACTTCAAGTTAGGCCTACAAGTTTTAAGTTTTGGCAAATGTTATCATAAGGCCAACCTTAGTTGATATTCTATATATATGGGATCGCATTGGGCTTTTGGGGCTTCGCTGAATTTGGGATTTATTCTCTGCATTAAATGAATGCAAATCACTCTCTCAAATGTACACCTGATAGGCACCTATTGTGGGACGAAAACCATGCTACAACAATGTTTTCCTGATCTGTTGTGAATGCCTTACAAAGGATTTCTGAGACATCACCCTTAGGGATCCAGCAAGGAGCAAGACAATAGACAACAAGGAACGTAGGCTTGAAAACAAGTTTGGATTGCAATATCAGGCAGAGTGTGCTTCAGTAACCGCAGTTGCAAGGGTGTGATCTAGATGATGCCGGTATCACCATTGAATTGCATCAAACTAGGCGGAGCTACACAAACTGCGATTTTATGTCTACCTAGTTGCAACAGTAATAAGGAGATTGCAGTTGAGGTCAAGGATTTCAATAAATGAATGAAGGATTTTAATGACGTCCACGAGACTAGTTGGTTCAAGAGACCACAGAATCACAGCCTTAAGCTAACTATGTATTCCTTTCCATGTCTACCCTCCTACTATGGATCTTGACAATCAAACTAGCAGTTTGGTTGATCTTATCCTCCTCAAATAAACTGTGCATGTTGTCGGCCTTCAAAATGATCTCGTACTGAGCCCGAATGTCTTCCTACGTTGTGCATTCAATGAGGAAGTGTCATTCAGTCTCAATTGCAACCCGTCTCGCAGAACATGCAAGTCCTCTCTTCCCACTCCTCTTTGGGCCTTTTCCATCTACCCGTCTCACATCTGAGATGATGTGAACCCATCCTCAATTGTGCCACTAACAGCCTAGCTTTTCCTTTAATAGCTGCCCCTGGTTAAGCCTTATCACCATGTTCCCAGGTTAAGTTGAACACCTTGATGTAGTGAGCCTTTATGACCCATGTTATTAGTCCACATGGCAGTCTGAAATTTTTCAATGATAAACTTATTTATTTCCACATTGGTATTAGGACACTTTTGTAACTTGATGTTCCACACGCTCAACCACTTTATATTTTGTTTCATCCTAGTTTTCTTCCTGCGAACCAAACCCTCTTTCATCTCAATTTTGGGCCATCGTTGGTTATCCATGTTTTAAAGATCCAATATTTGAAGTGCTTTAAATAACAGCAACAGCACCAGCTACACATGTATGAAATTAAGGCTTGAGTGCGCATAGATTGACTGAATGGATCTCACATGTCTTCCTTGCAGTCCAATATATCGGACTGTTATTTATTCATGTTTTCATTGGAGGGCACTTTTATAATGAGAAGTCTATATCCTCGAGTATTATTCAGAATGTTTATGTGAAAAGGAAGTTAGTATCTATTAATGGTCTGATATATTTCATAAGTACCCAACATTAGAAATCTGATATTCTCTTACATCTGATATTGGAAATCTGTGTATATCATTCTGGAGATTGAAGTCCTATGAATGATTCTATTTTGGTTTATGAAATAAAATACCATTGACATTGCTTGATTGTATATCTTTGTATCTTTGTGAAGATACATGTTAACAGCTTGATTGCATATCTTTTTCTGAATAGTGTGAATATGCTTGCAATTTTCTGTTATTGAACAATGAAAACCAGTACTCATGCAAACTATTTGACAAAATTACAAAGAGTGGAAAGGTGAAAGTTTAGCTCAGATCCTTAAGGGATATTACACAGAGCGCGTGACTAATTTTGAATCAACATATATCATCTAAGTTGTCTGTCCCAGTTCGGATTCGGACTTGAATTCAAGATTCCGGTTCGCGGGTTCAATCAAAATTTTTTAGGGGTAGGTTCAGTTACACTTTGGGTTTCGTCCTTACAAAAACATAGCAAAATACACCATCATATATATTAATTCTTCGCAGATTCTCCTAGGGTCCGAAAATCCTTCACAAATTCTCCTAGGGTCAAAAAATTCTTCACAAATTCTCCCCAGATGTGACAGGCCAGACCCTATCTGAACCCACAGCATACCAAACCCGAACCCAGATTCTGGACCAACTGATCCGGTACCTGGGCTTCACGGGGAGGAACCCAATAACTTAGAAATATATAACAGAAACAGGGATTCCTAACTTCTTGAAATGCATTGGCCATGGAAGATTGTCATTTATTTGACTCTATGACAATATGAAATGATACTCTTTATAAAATACAGAAGCTAATAAAAAGCACGGTATATTAGCAGTGCGACTACCATAACACCTGCAGATACATAACTCACCGCAATCCATTTGACAACAGCAATCTTCACAATATACCCAGCAGCCGGGAGTGCCAAAAGGAAGCATGCTGCTGCTGCCATCAGAATTGACCTGGTGATCTTCTCAGGCATTTGTGGGTCAGTGACAGTAGTCATAGAAACCACCAAGGAACAAAGCAAAGCCCACATGCCCGTGACAATAAATACCTTAAAAGCAATGGTATCTTCCAACCCAACATTCCCTTGCTTGGCCAGACCTTCCACCATGGCCAACAAGAGAGCCAGGCTTGCCGCAAAAAAACAGAATGCCACCTGTGAAATAAATTTACGAGATTGGTTTGTTGAGAGGTGTGCTGCTGCTGATTGATTAATTTGTCCAGAAGGAGGTGTTACTGTGACTAAGAGATGTTCTACTTCTGGTTGATTTTGTTCAGGAGGACGTTCTACTGAATGTGAGAGAAGTTCCTCTTCTGGCTGATTTTGTTCAGGAGGACGTTTTACTCCTGATTGATTTTGTTCAGAAGGACTTTGTACTCCTGATTGATTTTGTTGAAGAGGGCATTCTACTGAGACTGAGCTCAGTGCTAATCCACACGGATTGTCGCTCTGCATTCAAAAGCTTCAAATAATCAGCCACATAATTCTTCATAGTCTAAATTGTAGACAGAAAAGAAGTGAACTTCTTATTTCATTGAGAGGCCGAAAAAAATGGTGGCTTCCATAGCTGAAACAGTTTCATCTGGGTTCTAAGGATTGGTTTTTAACCGGGATACCCAATCGCTATGAATAATTCAATTAGAAGAAAACTTTACAGATCTAATTTGCACATAGAAAAGACACCACCTGTGGACCATTTATTATAGATTTTTCTTCTCTGATTATCTTATCTTCATGATAGACCGTAGAATAGAATATGATCAGAAATATTGATAATAAAAAATTGATATGAATTTAGAAAATTGCCATGATAATAAAAATTTGATATGAATTTAGAAAATAAATAAAAATTTGATATGAATTTAGAAAATTGCCAAACTGACATTATGTAACTATAGAAATTTCTTGGAATTGACTCTCACTATGATATCTTAAAAACACAATCAACAATTCGATTGTTACATAATCCTGGACATCTATTTTATGTATAGAAATCACACCGGACAACCACTTCAATACAGAGCGTTTCAGATTGAATTTAAAAAAATTCATTCTATTGTATCAAAGCACACAATGAAAAATTATAAAACAAAATAACTCTCCATATCTGACTTGCAGATAAAAAAATACAAAAGTATACTTGAAGAGTTAGATCTACCAGGCAACTGGTGCACATCGCATATCGTTATTACACAGCCTAATGCTCTTTTAATAAAATCTTAAAACTGATTCCAGATTTACAAGGTAGATGCCGGAGGCACTTAGTTGATGTAAGTAAATCGGAATTATAACTAACATAAAATATGATGAAGGCAAGAACTTTGTTGTTCCCCTTAATAAAAATCCACAAGAAACAAATATCCAAGCATAATATAGATCTACAATATATAAATAATGAAAATTAATCGAACTCCAAAGAATAAAGTCTGGCAACATTTCCGATATTCTACTCCAGAGAACGCCAACATTTTTTGCCACGGTACATAAAAAATGAAAGAAGGTTAATTTAAACACAAAAGAAAAAAGTCCCATTACATTGTGTAAGTTTTAAGAATCCTCCCGCTACGATGTCAGACGTACAAAATTAGAAATTCGAATAGAATCCTATTACAACGGCATAACCACTTAATCAAAACTCTGAGTATGAATGCCTACATAAGAAGCCCATCAACTCAAAATGGATACAAGATAAAAGCACAAAATTCAAATCATCGCGAGAAGAAAATTAGTGAACAAAAACTATAACAAGAGTCAATCACATTCAAAATATAAGTCTTTACAGACGTTGCTTATTGTTGCGTAAGATCACTCTAATAACAAATGGAAGGTTTTAGAATCGAATCCTAACTGTCTATACGAACTATAACTCAGTATGTGGTATCAGAGACAAACTTTCTAGCAATGGCAGTGTAGCCTAAGGGGTCTTGGAAAAAGAGCCACAATCGGACAGAGCCAAAAACTCGAGAGCACACTCCACCAGCAAATCAAAGATCCTAGGTTCCAATCCTCACTAAACCATATAACATGTAACTCTACACCATAAAAGCTCAACTAAGACATGATTTACTAAAACAACCAAACAAAAAGATGGAGAAACCAGACGCCGAACAAAGGACGATAAAAATGGAAACAAGGTACAAAGTATCGATAAAAATGGAAACGATAAAGATGGAGAAACCAGACACCGACCAAAACCAACGCGTGGAGAAGGCAGAAAGTAAAGAAGAAAAAGCAACCACCACGGTAAAACAAACGCCAAGAAAAGGTCAACGAAAACTAATGAAGATGAGGAAAATATGCATAGCGTTACGATCACCTGTAACTCAAGCATTGCTTCTGGAAATCGATACTCGTCTATTACCCTAGATGAATAGACAAACTCAAACAAGCAAAAACGCTAGAAATGGCTTTCGAATCCATGAAAAAATTGGGCAGCCAACGACCCATTATATTTTATGTATTTTTCTCCTCCTCATAAAGACCAATGGCTATAGGTGCGAGGATTTGCACCTCGTTCCCCGCACCTTTACCGTCTGTTAAAGCCGTCCGTTAAGACGGTACCTGTACTCCAAAAATGCAGTAAGTACCGATTTGACAAGAATATGAATTTAACGATTTTTATAAATATATAATATTCATATTACAATAATAATAAATAGAATATTAAATTCTGTATTTAGTTTTTTAAATAATATTTAAATGTTTAAATTTTATTGATCTTTTATCAAATTTTACTTATTTTAATAATATTTATATTATATTATATAATTTAAGATTTGTAAAATATATGTTAAAAATATTTAAATAGTGCCATTATGTAACTTTAAAAAAAAATAATAATATTAGCATACAGTATTATTTATGAGGTAAGACTTATTAAATTCTAGTGTTAGTCTGGTAACATCATTAAAATTCATTTATTTATATAAATCTTATGTGAAATTTCATAGTATTCCCAAATTTTTACTATTTGAATCTTATGTAAAAATTTCAAATCGCTCTTTTAAGTTTTTATCTATTTAGATTCATTTGGGAAAAGAGTTATTTAAAGATTATTAAAATATATTAAAATATATATTTGCAAAATTTTAATAATAAGTTATTTATTAAAATTAATATTTATTCATTTATTTATTTAAATCTTATGTGAAATTTCAAAGTATTCCCAAAGTTTTACTATTTGAATCTTATGTAAAAATTTCAAATCTCTCTTTTTATCTATTTAGATTCATTTGGGAAAAGAGTTATTTAAAGATTATTAAAATATATATTTACAAAATTTTAATAATATATATTTAAAGATTATTAAAATATATATTTACAAAATTTTAATAATAAGTTATTTCTTAAAATTAATATTTATTCATTTATTTATTTAAATCTTATGTGAAATTTCAAAGTATTCCCAAATTTTTACTATTTGAATCTTATGTAAAAATTTCAAATCGCTCTTTTAAGTTTTTATCTATTTAGATTCATTTGGGAAAAGAGTTATTTAAAGATTATTAAAATATATATTTACAAAATTTTAATAATAAGTTATTTATTAAAATTAATATTTATCTAATATAATGTATATTTAAGTCATTTTAGAATATATATATATATATATATATATATATATATATATATATATATATATATATATATATATATATATATATATATATATATATATATATATATATATATATATATATGCAAAACAAAATGACTATTTTAGAATATATATTATATGAAAACGTTAATATTATTATTTTTTGACTTCTAAAATTATGAGAAAATAATAAGTTTTTCATAAATATAATTATTTTTAAAATTATATATTTAATAATTTTTAATAATATTTTTTTATGTACTCATATCAGTAAAACATATAATCTATTATTAAAATATATTAATATATAATTTTAAAATATATTTATTAATAAATTATTATTATTTGCTTATATTTTTTTTTAAAGTTATATAATGACACTATTTAAATATTTTTTAACATATATTTTACAAATCTTAAATTATATAATATAATATAAATATTATTAAAATAAGTAAAATTTTATAAAAGATCAATAAAATTTAAACATTTAAATATTATTTAAAAAACTAAATACAGAATTTAATATTCTATATTTTATTTATTATTATTGTAATATGAGTATTATATATTTATAAAAATCGTTAAATCGGTACTTACTGCATTTTTGTCAGATATGGTTGGAGGAGTACAGGTACCGTCTTAACGGACGGCTTTAACAGACGGTAAAGGTGCGGGGAACGAGGTGCAAATCCTCGCACCTTTAGCCATTGCCCTCATAAAGGGGTGAAATACATAAATATAATGGGTCGTTGGCTACCCAATTTTTTCATGGATTGTAGGATTCGAAAGCCATTTCCAGCGTTTTTGCTTTGCTTTTTGCTGTTTGAGTTTGTCTATAATAGACAAACTCAAACAGCAAAAAGCAAAGCAAAAACGCTGGAAATGGCTTTCGAATCCTACAATGCACGAAAAAATTGGCCTGTAACATGTCCTCTATTACCCTAGAGGAATAGACAAACTCAAACAGCAAAAAGCCAAGCAAAAACGCTGGAAATGGAATAATTATGATTCCATAATATGAAATTAGAATAAGAATAATTTTCATTTTTTAATTAATTTAAACAATATGTATTTTTAACTTATTAAAAAATTATAATTATAAAAAAAATATTTTCTTACAAATTTTAATTTTTGAACTTATCATTTTTGTTACTGATTTTTTTAATTAAAATATATATGTATTTTTAACTTATATATTTTTAAATTAAAATATGTATTATTAACTTATAAAAATAAGATTATAAAAAAATTATTATAAAAAAATTATAAAAAAATAAGATTATAATCTCTTAATCGTTCATGCACGGACCCCACGACTTATACATTTTGTTGTAATTTTGAATTCATGAAAAGCTTATTCTGGAATAAAAATGAATTTATTAATCCAAGCATTGGCCCAAAAATGGGGATAAATTTTCTAATTCAGGAATTCAAAAAATGGCCACAAACGGTGAATTACTTATTTTTCGCATTAAATAATGACCAAAAGACCTAGATTTTAAAAAATGTGAAATCTAAAAATTATAAATGATAAAAGGATAATATTTTTTTTAAGTGGAAAGGATAATATTATCTTCTAAAACCATTGAATTAAATGTTTTATTAAGTAATAAAATTCTCATAAATTTATTTTTAAAAATATATATTTATAGACATATTATAGTCATTTAATATAAATTTATAAATGTTTATTTATAGTTTTTTTCCCTTCTAGTCTTGTTCCTCTAACTTCTCTTTTATATTTGTAAATATAATTATTTTAAATGTATAAATATTTTTCTTTCATATCTACAAATATAATTAATTTACATTTATAAATGTATATTCACAGTCTTTCTCTAGTCTTGTTCTTGTTGCTTTTTTATATTTCCAAATATATATTAAAAGTAAAAAAAAGACTATGATTACATTTATTTCTTACTTATATTTACGTCGTAGGCATTTCACTATGAAAGGGTTCAAGCAAAAATTTGAATCCAACGGTTATAGATTATGTAGAGAGAATGACTACCATTAAAGTCATATGAACCGTTCATTTTTACCTGCCACTTTACACGTTGATTTTTCCATGTCAAGTCATTTCAAAATTGCAGATGAAATTAGCGCCACTCAAATCTGCTGACTCTTGCTTTTGAGCAGACTGCTGACTAAGAAGCAGTTGCACCATTAGGATAGTTGTAGCCTCTACTTCTGTCTCTATCTTTTGTTCCACACTCGCTTCTTCACTCTTCGGTTCTGCTCGGCCTAGGCAACACCCCCACTGCCATTAATTTTGTAGGATGGGTGGAGCCTTTTGCCACATCATCCACTATAGATGGGCCATGTACCCAATGTTGAAAATGGGGAAAATGGCACTATTTTTTATTTTAGCAAATAGTGCAAATTACCCCTTCTCCTCTATTTCCATGGCGGGGGATTTTGCTTCCTTTCACCTGATTTTATTGCAACCATTAGAACCATAGTGTTGTCTGAGTTTGTGGGGCATTCACATCATCATCGTCACATTGTTCGCGCTTAAGAAGCCTCTCTAATTACCATTGGCTATAATTTCTCATTTTACTAAACACCAAAATATCTCATCCAAACAAAACACACCAGACCTTTATAGACCATCTTCCTTTTTTGTTGCTATTGATCGGTCATATGCAATATTTAGAAATCTAGCATAAAATTCTGAAGTAGCAATAGGGCATGGTGAAAAAGCGGGACAGCATTCATCCATCCAGGCATTTTATTTTGAGTTCGCCTTTAAATGTCATTTAATATTTCCTTTTTTCAAAATCTTCTCTAGTTCGGTGTAGATTTTTTGGGAAAACTCACTGAATTTCGAAAGCAATTGCGGGCGTTAGCTCAGTAAGAATTTTCCCGAGGAGTTGAACCTTAGACAACAAGATTAGTGTGGGCATTTATCATCTAGGGTTCGTAAAAATGTTAGTTTTGTGAATTTTAGGATTGGTTGTTAAAGTAATGTTAATTTATTTTTTATGTCGTATATTTTTAATGCTATGATGATTTTGAAAACCCCATACGTAAAAATCACCACTTTAGCTCTATTTCAGTAAGGAGAAATTTCTCTGAAAACATCATTTGCTTATTTTAAAAAAACATATTTCTTTAAACAACCCAGTAAATACTAAATAATTTAAGCCAACATGAAAATCTACCACTTTTGATGGAGCAATACTCTCCCGCTATTAGGAAAACTTTTGATTTCGTGCATTGTTGAAGTGGGGTCTTTTTTAAGATGTTTCCTGCGCAAACGCATCAGACAGTAGAAATAGTATAGATGTCTAGAGTGGACTAAGCCCAGCGGGGAAAAGTAGAAATTTTGGTTTATTTATTTGGTCATTTAGCTTTTTGTGTACTCAATAGGTGGGGAACTGGATCCCCAAATTAATTGCAGTCCTGAGAGAATGGGAGTCTTCTGAGATTTACCATTTCTGAAAACAAGCGTTCTCTACTGAATATGCAGAAACCAAATTCCTTTAAATGAAATAAGCAAATCAAGCATAGATGAGAATGGCCTTAATTTCTTCAAAAGTGTGTTATGCGATAAGTGATCCGTGGATATCTGCTTGTATATGTGCTTCTCAATAAGATGCAACAACCATATGTTAATAAGATTTTGAAAACTGTGCAATCAAATAAAAACTTACCTGTTTGGTATTAGTTCCAAATAGCCCTAGAAACTGGAAGCCTTTGTACTTGTCAAATTCAGTCATCAAACCAAATATCACGTAGGCCTCAATTGCTAGCCACCATGAGCATTTGTAACATGAGGAGTTTTGCAATCTGTTCAAGTGAAACTACTTTGCAGATTGAAATCATCACCCTCAATTTATAACTTTATAGTGCTACCGCCCTACACAATATATTGGGATTGCTGCTACTTTGATTTTTTAATTTAGTTCTACCTCAGTTTTTTGTAAAGAGGGAGATAGGCAAATGTTTACATTGTGCAGCTCTGTGTGGATTGTATTGAACAGATAAGGCCAGACTGTACATTTTGTTTGCATTAGAACAAATCTAGCAGTTGCTTTCTTTCTTCTTCTGAAGGATTCATGGGTTTTGCAAGAATAATTGGTTGTTCTAAAGTGTTTCTTAGGTAGGTCTACATTAGCACACAAGTTGGAATGGCAGCCAGTAGGTGTAGAATCTGGGAAGAATGGTGGATTGTAGAAGTCTAGGGTTTGCAAGAAAGTGGGTAGTTTTTAAATAAAATTGTGTGCATTTGATCATGATGAAAGCTTATGTAGATCCCGTCTTATAAAATCATGTATGTTTGATCATGATGAAGACTTGTGTAGATCCTGTCTTTTAAATCTGTCGTCTTGTGCTAATGTTAGTCACAGTGACTGACTATTAATGATGTTGAAGGAATTTTAGGGGAAAAAAAGATTAAAATGTCACAGTTTAATCAAAATGCCCCCTTGAAATTGGACGAAATGGTACTTTGAAATCAATAGGCTCCTAATAAATTTGTCCTGCTTGGTTGGAAGCATTTTCAGAGTTTTTGTCTCCCTTAGAGGATGCATATATACCAAGGCTTCTTGATACAGTTTCAAAGATTCATAAGTCTATAATGTGATAGACTTAACTCTCTTTACTTATACTGGTATTATGTCTAGATTTTACTTATTTATATAGATATCAAACTGCTTTTTGCTTGTTGGGTGGTCTCGCAATAGTGTGTCCCACTTTTTTAGACATGCTAATTTTTGCTGAAATAACACATTTTTAATAAAATTTGATGATTTAAGTCTTGAGAGGTTCCATTTGAAGGAATTAATTACAAATGGTTGTCTCAAAGCCTCTTAGATTAAAAAAAATTGATATAACATATATACTCCTCATTCATACCAACAATGGAGTCTCCTTCGCACCTATTAAAATGCTGACAAAAATTCACTTCGACTTTATCTTTTGGTAGATCAAATGAATCCATTTGAAAAACCTATATATGTAGTATGATGCTATTTGGAACAAGCTTTCTAATGAATATAATTTTAATACATATTGAGTTCATTATCACTTTTAAATATTACTTTAACTAAACATAGGTTGTTTGGTCATTCAACAACATGTCTCTTCAACACTTTGGGAAAAATAGTAAATTACAAAAATAAAATTAAGAATAATATGTAGGAAAAGAGTATTTGTGTTACCTTTTTATATAAGAAAGAAAAAATAAATTTCGATAGACACAGATCAAGTTAGAGCGATCCAAGTGACCTTATGTCTAAATTACAGTTACTGTCACTTTAAAACTTAATAAACTATGAAATATTGACCCAAAATGAATGAAACCAATTGCATCTTTTAGATATTGAAGTTATAAATATCATCTCAAAAGAATTACATCGTTATCTTATTTTGAAAAAAAGTTATGTTGATCCAAGTGACAATAACTCCTTAAAAACACAATTTTTCATACAAACCACTATTTGAAGGAGAAGGAAAAATGAATTTAAATGAATTTTAGTATTTTAAAAAAAAAAAATTTAGAAACTAGAAAGAAAATTTAAAATACTTTAGTTTACATCATCTTCAAATTCCTAAGAGTTTTACGGCAACAGGTGTTAGCAAGTGAAGTTTTTTCTCAAAATGTTGATCTCTATGTCAAATTTGGCCAAAAAGTGGGACACACTATTGTGGGACCACCCTGTTAAATATGCTTGGGCATGACATTGTTGTCAAATATATATTTGTTATGACAAATGCTTATTTATGTTACAGTTTCATTTAAGACAGCCTTTCTGTATAGAGCTTTCAAAACTTGTATCGGTTTTTGATATATTTTATTTCCCTTGAATCAATCTTATAGATGCCAATCTTTGTCAGATGCTAAATTTGAAATTTGGCATCATTTAAACTTTTAAAAGTTATATGTAAGTGTTTGGAGGATGTAATGGGATCTGCGTACCCCAAGGCTCAGTATGTATTTATGATTTATCAATTAAGGAAAGACTTTATATGGTTTAAAAAACTAAATATAGATTTTTGCAGGATATCATGGGATTTTGATCGCACTAAGGCTGAATATGTGTTTATATTTGTGTGTCGTTTGTTGTGTTGTGTGTGGGTCTATATGTATGATATTTATATGGTTTTCATATTGACAAAACTAAAATAAGCTCAAACCTTTTATTTTTACTGTGTTAGTGACTTGAACCCCTATACCCAAACCCAAACCCAAAACTTGAAGTAGTAATGTAGATATTTTTGTGATTTCATGCTTTTTTTCTCAGACAATTGTAGATTAAAAATTAGGATTTTTAATGATCAGCAGTGAGTAATCAATGGTTCTTATTTTTTTGACCATTTTTTAAATCTGAAATATACTAGAAGTTGAGGAAACTTGTTTGAAAATCTTGCATTTTACCATTAAATTTTAAATACCTTAGTAAATAGGCCAATGCTTAAGTAAGTAGGCTGCATATGAACATGCATTGCCTGCATTTAAACATTACAATCAAGTGGCAACACAATGGCACCTTTCCTCTTAACCATGGACTAGAACTTGTTTATTGAATTATCTGTAAAGTTTAGCAACACCTGTGATTTTCATTGTGGTAACAAACTTTACTTTTTATTAAGAGCAACAAAGGTTGTCCTGCTGATCTTTATATGGGTTATTTTCTTGGCCCTTTGGTGGCATACATGTGCAACACAATAGCTTAAAAGATAAGCTCTAGAATTACACTTTTATATTATTTTTTATTTATTTTATGGGATTTCTATCTGTATGTATTTTGTCATCTCTTTGGTGACTATTTTCAATGAATAGCTATTTCTTTGATAATCTTTACCTCCCAAAGAAATCACTAATCATGGGAGTTGGTCACTAACAGGTGATTAATGTAATATCCCAAAAATGGGCTATAAGTTCATTAACCTCCTATATCAACATATCGAACGAAATCGACATCAAAGTCCTAACCAAAGACACATCTAAACATCATCGAATCCGAATTGATTATCTCAAATTCTGCATCGGGGAATATTCCTAGTAATGTTCCTAGTTATCTTAATTATCTTTAATTTTATAATTATTTGGCGATAAATCCTATTTATCCTAAAGTTGATTAATTGAATATGATGAATATTTAATTAATTAGATTTAATTTGGCCACTTAATTATTTAATTGAATTTAATTCCATTATTCCTAATTATGATATTTAATTTTGACAATAAATCCAAAATCTTACAAATAATTGATTAAATATTTTATTTAATTAATTAAATCATTTTTTCAATTTTTAATATTGTAATTTTGAATAAAAGTTTGAAAAATAATTGATTAACCCATAAATCAATTGTTTTATTTTTCAAAATTAGTTAAGTTGGAAATAAATCACTTTATTATTCAATTAATTCATAAATAAAACATGCACAATCAGAAAAGCAGACAACTATCAATTATCAATTAAAGCTAAACTCTATTTTGAGTTGAACTCTGCTTTTGCATGTTTTTGTGAGTTAAATATCCTTTTATTTAAAAATAACTCAAAAATCAACCTCAATTATTTGAGTGATTTATGGCTTTCTTCCATGCATCCTCAAAACCCTGGATTTCTATAAATTAAGACTTCAGCTCATCTCAAATCATCTCATAATTTTGCAAACTTATGCTGGCGAATTGCTATCTAGAGAATTGAAGCTTCTTTGCGAATCAACCACGTTTTGTGAGATCACTTTTGTTTTCATATCATTTCTTAGCTTAGTTTGCATATCAGTTTTCCATATCATTATTAGCGTAGATTCATATCCAGTTTTTCATATTATTATTGCATCTAAAATCCAAAAAAAATAGATTAATTGCATTCATTCCATATCTAGATTTTGCATTCAAATCCTTCATTTAGGTGTCGTCAAGGTCACTGATCTCGGTATAATCTGAGAATACATACTCACATCTACTAGAAGGCAGTAAATCGCCTGGTTAGTTTAGTTTTTCATTTATTGCATGATTTCGATTTCAACTAACCTCTAATGTTTTACTGAAGTGTTGTGTCTATAGATCAGGTACAAAATTCACACACATTTATGGCGCCCACTGTGGGGCCCTGAAACGGGTTTCCCTTCATTTCTATCAATTTTCTATCTTTTTGAGGTTAAGGGTTTCAAGGGTTTTGGTATACTCTATAGAACGTTATTTTTTGTTTTTTAAAAAAAAAATTAGCACTTTTTCTATCAAAATTGTCCGTACTATGCGATTTTTTATTTTTGTTCATATAGTTATCATATGAGTTTTGTCAGAAACTCGTATCAGGAGATACCCACTGTCGTACGACAGTTGATTTGATCGAGGCTCGTATCATAAAAAAAATTATCATTTGAAAGCCCGATTGTCGTATGATCTGGTGCCCATTGGCGTACGAGTTTTTGGACTGTCGTTTGGGAGGTAACCCACTGTCGTACGATAGTTTATTTGTTTCGAGAATCGTACTAGCCGGATCAAAGTGTCGTTTGGAATCTTGACTGTCGTATGATCTAGTGCCCAGTGTCGTACGAGTTTTTGGACTGTCGTTTGGGAGGTAACCCAGTGTCGTACGAGTTTCTGTACCAAGATTTGATTGTCATTTCACTTTTTTAGCCAGTTTTCCAGATTTGTTTTCCAAATTTGGACTGTATGCAAATTAGATGTCTAACAACTAGAAATGATAAATTAACTATTAAAGCCAATGAATCTATCTAATGCAAACACAATGAAGAATGAAAAGTAACTATGAAATGATGAAACTAATTTAATTACCTTCACCTACCATGCAGCTTGTCTCCATTGTCCTCCTAGCTTTGATTTCTTGAAGATGTTGAGCTCTCAGATTTCCAAAATGAAGCCTTCTCCCAAGATGCTACCAAAGTGTGGAGATTTAATGAAATTGAGTGCACAATAGCTTATGCAAACTAATGGATGGAATGCAAATGAAATGGTGATTGTATGGATGCTTGATTGCTTGAATGCTTGGATGCTTGAATACTTGAATGCTTGGATGCTTGGATGCTTGGATGCTTGGATGCTTGAATGCTTGGATGCTTGTTATCAAAAATACCTATTAGCCCTCAAATGAGAAATGAGGCTCCTTTTATAGAGTTTTGGAGGATCTAGGCTTAGGTGGCACAATCCTACGATTGAGAATGAAAGGTGGAAGATCCTAGGGCTAGGATTGACTTGGTTGAAGGAGTTGAGAGAAAGGGGGATGTAGTTGGAATGTGAGAGGAAGAATAGGGATGATGTTCCTCTCACATTGACATGGAGGAGAAGAAGGTGGAAGGGAAAGACACATGTCAAGTGTCTCACAAAGACCAAAGAGAGAAAGGGGGAGAGACATTTTCCTCATGAGGACTCTTTGTACAAGTGTCCCATGAGTCACCTTTGACCCTTAGAGGTGGCTTGAGAAGTCCCTTAGGAATAGGAAATGTCTCTTGACTTGGTTGTTGAGAGGACATGTGGTCACGAGACCAAGTCCTATGAGGCCACATAGCCCTTAAGAATAGGACATGTGTGGGTGAGGATAAATATGAATAAATAATTAATAATTATTATTTATTTTAGCCAAGGTGATGTGTCAGGTGACTAGGTGGATGAAGTGAATTAGAAGACTTAGTCATATTTAGGTGATTGTGTATTTAATTAAATCACTTTAATAGACTATTTAGAAGACTTAGGATATAGAATTAGACTATAGTGAATTTATTAAATAAATTGAATAATTTATTTAATAAATAGAGGAATAATTATTAATTAAATAATAAATATTTAATTAATTTATCAAGTCAGTATTAATTAAATAATAAATATTTAATTAATTAATGAAGCTATTTTTAGGTGTATACATAGACTAACAGCTAACATTAACAATTAAAATTTGTTGTTTCTGATTGATTTTACTGATTTGGATTGGAAAAAGTGTGAGAATTGCTAAAAATAGGTAAGAATCTACTAAGCATGTTGCGAGGAATTCAAGTAATCTTCTTAGCTGATAATGTTTCGATTTGGATTAAAAATAACATCTTGCGTGTCAAGTTTGTGTGACCTTTACTGCTTTCATATCACATATTTCATTTGGGCTATAAAAATGAACATAGATTTGCTTTTCAACATCTTTGTTACACATAGTAATTAGGCCCTATGAACACTATTTGTGGCTCTTGAGAGAGTGAGTTTCCAGTAAAACTCTTCTCAATGAAGGAACCCTTGTAGGTAGGGAGGATACTAAGGGCATCTCACATTCTACTAGATCTGTGTGTCTTCAACTTTTGATCGAGGCATTCTCTCTCCGGAGAGGTTGATAGATCATAAGGGGTTGACATCATAGATCTTTGTGAGATAATCTTAGTCTTAGTGTGTCAGATTAATCTGTTTTCTTTGTTTTGGTGAAGTGAAGAGGCTAGGGGATTATGCTTTACTTCCTTTTTGGATAGTAACAGAAACCTAGATCCTTGAATTCGATCTAGTCCCCCTGTGGTATATTTTGTGAGTCACCTTTATAGAGGGTTAACCGTAGTGGACATTCCCTTAATTGGGTCAACCACGTTGATGGAACCTCAAGTGGTAATAGTCATTTTCATCATGGTAGTGACAACCGCTATATAAATGTCCTATTGGAAGAAATCTCCACAGGTGTGGTCTCTTGTTGGGCTGTCAGATCTCCCTAGCGGATCTTGAAGATTAAGTTCTCAGAATGTGTCAAAACTCTGGTGTGCCTAGATTGGAGTTCACCCTCTTGGATCATAAAAGTTGCAGAGTCAAACCATTACTAAAAACCATAGCAAGGCCAAATTTTCATTTTTAGGAATATGTGCGTTATTGCAAAACTTTTTTGAACATACACAATTAACACTCTCAGAGATTAGCACAATTCAGTCACTTGATTGTTCATGCGCAAGGTTGCTTTTGCCCTTGTTCATTGTTTTTAGACATGCTTGAAATCACTTGCTTGCTATTTTACGTGCTTGTTTATCTATCTGGTTACTGAAAATGAACAAATCTGTTACAATCCTCAAATCTAGACATTGAAATTTGCAAACAATCTGAAACTGAAAACCCTAAATTTCAAAATTTGAAGTGAAATTCCTTTCTGGAGTCAAAATTCATCTCAGGAGGTCAAAAAGCCATACGAGTTTTCATCAAATGTCATTTCATTACTGCCCAAATGTCATATGGTAAAGAACCCAGTGTCATACGAGTCTTCCTGCCAGTCAAATTCAAAAAGTTGAATCCTGCTAGCAACTGTCGTGCAAGTTTTTACAACTGTCGTACGAGATTTTCAACTATCGTTTCATAGCATACCCACTATTGTATGAGTCTGCAGAGTGTTGTTTGGGAAAATTTTGAAAAGTTGTTAGAAAATTGTCAGAATTGCCAAATACTTAGCTTTTCCAGCCTATTTCTAGAATCTGTCGAACAAATCACTGTGTCAGGAACAAAGAAATAGCTATTGAGAATCCTATCATTATCCCAAAGTGGTCTTTTGAATCTGATCCAGCCTTCTATTTAATCAATTTGAGTCTTTATCATCTTGTGTCAAAACCTTGTCATAACTATCAATCTTCAAAAATGACTAAGTGTTGTGATATCTTGTCCGCTATCTTTTGGGCATCTACCCATACATCCAGGGCATAGTATCCCTCATCTAAGTCATATCTATACTTCAATCAATCAAACCTTGACAAGGTTGCATCATCTGATCATCTTGATTCAATTCATTCTTTAGTTGTCTTCATCTTATTCTTTTGCTTCACCCAAGGTTAATGGTGGAAACTAGAGCTTCCTCTCACAAGAAATATGGGGAAATATCTCATACTTTACCTTTGACTCACATAGGTCCAACTTTTGAGCAACTCTGTGATTCTGATCTTTACGAAGACAACGGTCTTGGCAACTTTCGATTGAAATCTAGTTACATTCCTCCTTCATCAACTCACAGAGGTAATCAACAAAATCTACATCAATCTATTCCAGGGAGTCCTAAAACTCCTAACATGTCTCAAAGAATTAGTACACATGAGGAAGAAATTCTAATCACGGCTATGATGAAACAGATGCATGCCATGCAAGTCAAACTTAACAAACTTGAGAAAGAAAAGGAACCTAAAGAGTTCTCCATGGAAGCTCTATGCCCTTTTCCATTTGATAAAGACTTGTACATGTCACCATGCCCTCAAACAGAATTTGAGCAACGTGATAACCCTTATGATACCTCTTCCACAAAGAGTGGCATGCCCATCTTTGAAGACTATGATGACTATGATGATAGACAATGTAATGATACCTATGACACCTCTGTTCCTAAGAGACCTCGTCGTGTGTTCCTACTTACTACAAATGGGCCATCACATTGGATAGATCGTGAGGGTGATCCATATGATTCTAATTTTAAAAGAGACTTTGATGACTTCTGTGAACAATACCTAGATGACACGTCTACTTCACTTGAGGAAGAGAAAGTTTTTCGTGCTGATTACAAAAGTAAATACTACAAGAATCTCTCCTCTAAGAACTCTTAGGCTGAAAATAAAGATTACACTCTCAAGAAAGATCATGTTAATGTTGGACCTTTGTCTTGTGATGGTTCCCTTCCATCCCCTACTTCCTCTAATACCCATACATTTCCTAAAGCTTCCAAGCCTATCAAATCTTTCACAAATCCTTCATCCACCAAAGATCCTAATACTTTTCATGCAGTTTCCTATAGTTATCCTCAAGGGCTACCTCTTAAAGAAACTCAAGCTAACCTTCACTTGGCTGCAAATACTTTCAATAATGATAAACCTAAATATCCTAAGCCTTTATACGCTATAATGCCTACTCTAGCTAGTCCTTCACCATCTCTTCCGAAGTCTTCCATACAATTTCAACATGCTTCCTTGTCCTTAGAAGTGTCTCCATGTCAAGAAGACTCTAAAAATGATGAAGAAAAGAACATAAAGAAAGATCAGGATCAAGAAACCTCCATGTCATCCAATCCCTTTCATGATGTCTCTTATCTGCTTCAAGGTTCTTTTGATCCTACACACCCTTTCTCATGCATTCCATCATGTCTTAAGTCTTGTCCTAAGCAAGATCACAATACTACTTACACTTTTGAGCTTATTGACAATCAAAATAACCTTACTCCACTTGCGCTTTCTAAAGATGATACTTCCATTAAGGTTGGTAAAAATAGTGTTGTTACTTCCAATGTTAAGCCTATTGAAAATCAAGAAAAAAATTGTACGCTTGTACTATCCAAAGATCTTTGTCAAGATCAAAGTCTTCCATCTTCTTATTCTACCACTCCATGTTCATTTCCACTTTCTACTTTTCCTGAGTCTTTGCAAGCTTTGAACAATCCTATCAAAGAAGGTGCTCATATTCAAGATGTCCATGATTCTATTGAAAATCCTAATGCTCACTCTAAAGATGCTGATGTCCTTGGTTGTCATATAGATGCTAATGAACTTGTTGATTATCCTTTTGCATCTTCCACTTCCATCTTTGGACCTCTTCCACCACTACAAAGGGCTTCACATCTGCCTTCCATCTTGGGTTCTTATGTCCCTTCACTTTCCCCTCCTAACTCTCCTAATTCGCCATCCGTCTTGGGTCCTTATGTACCTCCATCTCCTATCTTTCCTCAAGATCAACATAGATGCATACTCTTGAATCCTTTTCATCCACCCACCCATTTAAACCAGTCATATCCTCCTCCTTCCACAAGTCCCAAGTCTTTTGGAAGTAACTTGAATGTTCAATACAAGAAAAAGAAGCAATACAAGAATCCATCAAAAAAAGAAGATCACCATGTCTCCTCTAATCGACATGGAGACATAAAGTCAAAAGAGATATCTAAGAAAAAAATTACAAGACAAGTATGGGTTCCAAAATCCATCATTAAAGATATTCTCTCTAGTTCATCAAAAAGAAATGAAAAGCCTACGACTATATGGATTCCAAAGTCTCTCTTGAAAGAGTCTGGTTTTGAGCAAAAAGTAAAGTTGACATTCAAGCTTCCAAAGACTTCCACCTCATCTTCTTCCAAAAATATTCTTCTGTTCCATGTGCCTAAACCACAACCTCTGCTATCCATTCCCCTTATTCCTTCATTCATATTTTATCCATCCTCTCACCACCCTTCAAGGTATGTGTTGATGTTGATCTTGCCTTCCTTTCCATCTACCCTTTCACGATCCTTCCATTCATTATCCTTCTACCTTCTATCCTTTTTCCTCATTTGTCTATTCCTCCTATCTTCCGACCTCACTCGCTTTACATAAAACCCTATCCTCCATTTTTCTCTTCCATCTTCCTTTCCCTATCAACATCTTTGAGCATATCATTTGAATCCTTGGCATATCATGGTCTATCCTTTCAAGGAGCATTATCTAAAAAGCTGGCCTTCTTCCAAAAAAAAAAGAGAAATGAAATGTTTTTTTTTTTTGAAAATGTGCCTTGGCAAAAACCTGGAAACAGGCACCTTGGTAGCAAAAATAAAGAGAAATAAATTCATCCTATGTTGAAAACCACTCCCTTGTGGCACCTTGGATAAGTACCGTGATGAAAACCTAGCAATCAGGCATCATGCATAGTTCTTCTACATATTTCATCCATTTCATCTTCTCTCTTTGATCTTGACAAGGTTGACCTATACATGAACATTTGGCTATCTTGTGAGCTATTTTACAATGATCTTGCTTTCATTCCCTTCCTATTTAGCCTTCATATCCATCTTCCTCTATTCATTTTTATCTATCGCTATCATTTTCCCCTTTGGTCTTGATCTAATAAAAGAAAAAAAAAAGAGAGTAAAACACGATGCTTTGAAACCTCTTGACATGTCTACTCCTTTGGACTACATCCTTTCCTTCTTTGACATTACACTTTTGTGATTTATCCTATGCTGGCCTTTTATTTCTTGTCTAAATGCACTTTACATGATAAGTTTTCCCTAGCTTGGGTATTATTGAAGAGTTTTCCCTTGAGGATTTCTTCCCTTCATTCTCCTTCGTTCTCTTGTCTTCCATCTCTTCCACCAACTTGCTAATCCCTCTTGTTCTCCACCTTGCTAGACATTGGGACTACATGATATGATCTTGCTTGGGAGTTTGCAATGGAAAAAAACGCTATCAAGTATACCAAGTATCAGATCCAGTATCAGAACTAGTATCAGAACAAGTATCAGAACTAGTATCAGAACAAGTATCAGAACAAGTATCAGAACACCCACTGGGGCTACACCTTTCGCTTTAGTTTATGGGTCTGAAGTGGTACTGCCTATTGAGGTTGAAATCCCATCACTAAGAATCAGAATGCATGGTCTAGTAACTGATGATGACTACAGAGTGTCTAGGTTGCAAGAGCTTGAGCTACTAGATGAGCGCAGACAAGTAGCATATGATCATCTTAGAGTATATCAGAAAAGAATGTCTAGAGGCTACAACAAGAAAGTCAAACACAGAGAATTTCAGTTTGGTGATCTAGTATTGAGAGAGAATCCTAAAAATTAATCACATCGAGAATGCAAGGGGAAGTTTGAACCCAATTGGCTGGGTCCCTTTGTAATCACTACTACTTTTGGCTCTGGTGCCTATCAACTTTCAATGACTAAAGGAGAACAACTCTGAGAACCAATCAACATTCTCCATCTGAAGAAATTCTATGCCTAAGGCATTCAATATATGGTAAAATATCCTAAAAAAATCTTAAAAATTGGAAAAAGTCCTGAAAAAATGAACATCTTGATGAAAACCTAGCAATAGGTGCCTTGATGATTCACAAAAAAAGTAAAAAATATCAAAAGTACAAAAAAAATTGAAAAAATGAAAAATACAAAAAAATGAGAAAAAAAAGAAAAAGTGCCTTGGTAGCAAAAATAGAATCTCTGCCAAGATGGTGAAAACCCGACAAACAGGTGCCACTTGTTTCAAAACACTCCATCTATCAGCACAATCTTGGTCTTTCCCAGCTTTCAATGTTGCTTTAGTTTGTACATATCTCCCAATTCATTTCTGCATTCTTATTTTCAATAAGTTGATCTGTACACTAATCAACTCAAGCGTCTGTATCCTATCAATACTTAAAACTTGGGGGCAATCAATGTCATATCCTATGGCCTCCAATATATCTTAGACATATCATATCTAGTCAGAGTCCTTTGAAGCTTCATGTGAGTCAGTTAGTCAGTCTTGTCTCTAGAAAGGATTTTGCATCTACAACAACACAATCAAACATCAAACTGAAAACAATCTATGCTTTTTACATGTTTTTATCTCCTTGCATGCTTACTGATTCGCATTGAGATTTTTGCATATTTTGTCCCTTTGAGCTCTTCGATGATGTCCTTTACAGGATTTAGAGAGTGATGACTGGGGGCATAATCTTTTCTTTGTTTTCTTCTTGTATGTGAAAATCTAACAACTTTGGAAATTCTAGATTGAAATGGTGTCCGACTGTAAGAGCCTCTATCTCGAATTGGATGGCCATGCATACCTCAACCATTGATACCCGAAAAATTTAAGGAAGTTTGATCTAACTATTATCTTTTTGAGTGAGTTCTTTCTCCTACTGTGAAACGCAATCTTACCTAAGGATGTGAACGATAAAGGGTCACTACGGGTAATTCACATTGGATTTCGAATGATCTCTTGACTGTTTGATGTGTTTGCACTATAAGGCGTATTCAAGTCATCATGATGCTTATGTTTTGATGCTTATACAAATTGCTATATCAAAATGGACATGATATTTAGGTCATCCTGGCATTTGTGAACATGTATAACCATTTCTCAAATCAATTAACATGCTTCTGAACTATTCAACGCTGACTTTTCTTGTCAGATTTCAATTTTAATCCCGAAGGGGGCATGGTATTGCACATCTTTCAAAGTCTGTAATCTAATTTTGAAATCACATATTTCCTCAGTAATCAAGACAACAACCACATCTGGTTGCTGATTCATCAAAAAGTCCTCATCACTTGGGGCAAAATCTATCATCGCTTGGGGCATATCAGATTCATCGAGATCCATATCAATCTGGTATTCTCCTAATCTTGTAAATTGTATCAGTTTTTGTAACTATCAATTCAAATGTGTTATTTCCTTGGTTCTTCGGTAACTGAAGGGTTTAGATGTGATACCTATGTGATTCTTCTAAGGACAATCGGGTCTGGAATCGGTCACTCACTTCTTCGCAATCATAAGGTTTAGAATTAGGCATTTTGACACTTTTGTTTCATTGGTTCATTGTTGTTATAGTTAACATTATCTTTGGTCATTCAGGACCTATTATCCTCATATCAAATCTTTCAATCAGCTTCTATCTCATATCAATTTCAAACATTAGATTCTTCATCATACACAGACTGTCTTTGAACCACTGCGCTTCGCACAACAATTCAAAGAGGGGCAAAATATAATATCCCAAAAATGGGCTATAAGTTCATTAACCTCCTATATCAACATATCGAACAAAATCGACATCAAAGTCCTAACCAAAGGCACATCTAAACATCATCGAATTCGAATTGATTATCTCAAATTTTGCATCGGGGAATATTCCTAGTAATGTTCCTAATTATCTTAATTATCTTTAATTTTATAATTATTTGGAGATAAATCCTATTTATCCTAAAGTTGATTAATTGAATATGATGAATATTTAATTAATTAGATTTAATTTGGCCACTTCATTATTTAATTAAATTTAATTCCATTATTCCTAATTATGATATTTAATTTTGCAATAAATCCAAAATCTTACAAATAATTGATTAAATATTTTATTTAATTAATTAAATCATTTTGTCAATTTTTAATATTGTAATTTTGAATAAAAGTTTGAAAAATAATTGATTAACCCATAAATCAATTGTTTTATTTTTCAAAATTAGTTAAGTTGGAAATAAATCACTTTATTATTAAATTAATTCATAAATAAAACATGCACAATCAGAAAAGCAGACAACTATCAATTATCAATTAAAGCTAAACTCTATTTTGAGTTGAACTCTACTTTTGCATGTTTTTGTGAGTTAAATATCCTTTTATTTAAAAATAACTCAAAAATCAACCTCAGTTATTTGAGTGATTTATGGCTTTCTTCCATGCATCCTCAAAACCCTGGATTTCTATAAATTAAGGCTTCAGCTCATCTCAAATCATCTCATAATTTTGCAAACTTATGCTGGCGAATTGCTATCTAGAGAATCGAAGCTTCTTTGCGAATCAACCACGTTTTGTGAGATCACTTTTGTTTTCATATCATTTCTTAGCTTAGTTTGCATATCAATTTTCCATATCATTATTAGCGTAGATTCATATCCAGTTTTTCATATTATTATTGCATCTAAAATCCAAAAAAAATAGATTAATTGCATTCATTCCATATCTAGATTTTGCATTCAAATCCTTCATTTAGGTGTCGTCAAGGTCACTGATCTCGGTATAATCTGAGAATACATACTCACATCTACTAGAAGGCAGTAAATCACCTGGTTAGTTTAGTTTTTCATTTATTGCATGATTTCAATTTCAACTAACCTCTAATGTTTTACTGAAGTGTTGTGTCTACAAATCAGGTACAAAATTCACACACACAATTAAATATGCCACTGTCTCCAAATTACCCATTCTCTATTTCCATGGTAGGGGATTTTGCTTCCTTTCACCTACTTTTATTGCTTCCCATAATCTTTGTCTCAATCTGGGTGCAACCATTAGAACCATAGTGTTGTTTGTGAATTGTAGATCGCCTCCCGAGCATCTTCTTCTCGTTGCCTGCAATGACTCCATGAAAGTAGTCAAGTGGCTTCGATCCTCACACTCTCATTCTGACCCCTGGAAGTTCACCTAAGAAGGTGGGAATCTGAGCGTTTCTTGATTGCAAAGAGATGGAACTGGGCGATTTGTTTCCTTCCACAATTCAAAATGATATATACTCTACATCTATACAAATTGCAAATTTCTCTCCAAGATATGCCCAATCAGTTTGGACTCTGGTGTTTAGCTGAGCTTGACCATATGCTAAGAAGTAAGAGAACGATTATTCCAATATTCTATGATATATTTGACCAAATGACAAAATGAGATGTATTCTCGCTATGAGTGTGCTGGAAAATGTAATCAATGCAGTTTGGGCTCCTCCTGAAGTGGTCAAATTATTTCTGCAAATGCAATGAATATGTTTTCAGCTAGATCAGTTCACATTCGTGAGCATACTCCCAACTGTGCCCAAAAAAATTCTTTGAGTTGGTTATGGGAATGCATTCATGTATAATCAAAAGTAAATTTTTGTCAGATGTTGTAGTTGTAAGTGCCCCAGTAGAAATGTATGTTGAAGCGTTGAAGCATTGAAAATACTGATATAATTCTTGTGAGGGATGATGTATCATGAACTACAGTCATTGTTGTGTGTGTGAAAATTGTACCTAGCTGTGGACACAACACGTCAGTAAAACATTAGAGGTTAGCAAAATCAAAATCTACAAATAAATGAAACTAAGCTAACCAGGTGATTTACTGCCTTCTAGTAGGTGCGAGTATGATGTTCTCAGATTAAAATCAAGATCAGTGACAATGCACCACCTAAATGAAGGATTTAATGCTAAGAGATGAATGAGATATGAATGCAAATTAATCTGTATTATTGGATTTTGAATGCAATATGATGAAAAACTTATATGAAACTAATCTAGAATGAATGAGTTTGATATGCAGATTATTCTAAGATGATATGTTATGATATGAAAATGAATGCTATGCTATGAAAAACAATGAATGATCTCACAAATTTCCTGTCGCAAGTACTTGGATCTTCAGATGCAATTTCGCCAGAGTATTTGTGCAAATTCAAGAGATATCATTATGAAGAGCTGAGCCTTATTTTTATAGAAATCTAGGGCTTGAGAGTACATGGAGAAAAGCCATAAATCACTCTTGATAAACTCAGGTTGATTTTTGAGTTAACAAGAAATCAGAATTAATTAATTCATAAAATCATGCAAAATCATGCAAGAACAACTTTTTGACTTAAATCAGAAGTTTAGATCAGCTTTAAACTCAAAATAGATGTTGAGTTTCCAAAAGATAACAACTTGAATTGATTTAAAGATTTAAAGTTTAACTGGTCTTTGAAAGTGCATAGATAATTATGAATTAATTTAAAAATAAAGTGATTTATTTTTCACTTAACTGATTTTAAATTAAAACAATTGATTTATGGGCTAATCAATTATTAAATCAAACTTTTATTCAAAAACTATATTATTAAATATTGACAACTTAGATTTAATCAATTAAATAAATATTTAATCAATTATTCGTAGGAGATTTTGATTTATTGTCAAAATTAAATAATATAATTAGGAATAAATAGAATTAAATCTAATTAAATAATTAAGTGGTAGTATTAAACTTAATTAATTAAATACTCAAAATATTTAATTAATCAAATTTAGGATAAACAAGATTCATCACCAAATAATCATTAAATTAAAAATAATTAAGATAATTAGGAATATCCAAGGAATATTCCCCAATGTAGAATAAGGATGAAATCAATTAGGGTTTTGATGTTTAGATGTGCAGATGTGCCTTAGGTTAGGACTTTGATGTCGATTTCGATCGAATTGATGATGTAAGAGGTTAATGAACCTATAGCCCATGTTTGGGGTATTACATTTTGCCCCTCTTTGAATTATTGTGTGAAGCGTAGTGGTTCAAATAATAATCTATGTATGATAAAGATGTTTGAAATTGATTTGAAAGATGAACCAATTCCAAGACAGAAACCAATTGAAAGATTTGAAGATGTAGAGATTCAGGTCCTAATTAACCAAGAATCATGATGATGTTCACTATAGCAATGATTAACCAGTGATTATGAAAAAGTATCAAAACGCCTGATTCTGAACCTTATGATTACGAAGAAGTGAGTGACCTAATTTCAGACCTGATTATCCAAAGGAATTATAATGGTATCACATCTGAACCCTTTAGTTACGTAGAACCAAGGAAATAACACTAATGAACCAATGGTTACGAAAAGTTGATACAATTTACAAGATTGATTAGGATACCATATTGATATGGATCTCAATGAATCTGATATGCCCCGAGCGATGATCAATTTGCCCCAAGCGATGAGGACTTGTGATGAATCAACAATTAGACGTGGTTGTTGTCTTGATTATTGAAAGAAAGATATTTGATTTACAGATTTGATTGATGTGCAATACCATGCCCCCTTCAGGATAAAAATCAAAATCTGGCAAGAAAAGCCAGTGTTATATAGTTTAGAAGCATGTTAATTGATTTGAGAATTGGTTATACACGTCTGGGAATGCATTTTGCATCGTTTGAAGGTCCAGAAGACCAAGTTGGACTAGGTTTGACCACAAGTTGACCATAGTTGACCAAGTTGAAATTTTGATAGTTTGATGTGAGATAATCAGTTAAGTTGAAAAATGGATTTCTTTGATGTTTGAAGGTTGATTATGCAAGTAGTCAGTCGTCCTAGGTGTGAAAATTTTAAATTACAATTTTGACATAGTAAACGATCTCAAATTTCAATTTTGATCCTCAAAATGGATTCAGAATGTCGAAATTAGCCAGGGGTGCAATTTTCATGAAAAATGAAGCACTTTGAAAAATTAGGTCAAAACCTATATAAGGGCCAAAAGGGTCATTTCCAATTCATTATTCACTTTTGACTTTTGTGAACTTTGTGGAGCCCTCTAAGAGAAAAATGGAAAACCCAACAGTTCTAGTCTCTTCGCATAGATTCAAGCGCAGCTAGAGATATTAGTGACCTCCCTAGTACGGGAACTTGGTAAGTGGACCTCTGTGCCTCTTTGTGAATTCAAATTTTGCATGTTTTTAGCATTTTTAGATCATTTTCGTATGTTTTAGAATTTTCATTTTTTTTGCACTACGAAAATTCATAAAACAGCCCACTGGGGCTTGTACGAGTTTTCACTTTCCTTTCAATTGTCATCCCAGAACTACCTAAAACTTGTATGAGAGGGACCCATGTGTCATACGACATTTTGTCAGGTCCCTCAATTGTCGTACGGGAACATATGCTTTGTCATATACCCATGGATTGTCGTATGGCAACCTGTAGAAACTCGTACGAGTTTTGATACCAGTCTAAAAAGTTGTATGGAAAATAGTGAGCTTATTTCTCAGTCTTAGGTCAAAATTTTGATTTTTCTAATTTCTTAAGCCAATTCCTTAGCATTTAATGCACCTTTTGAAGTGTCTAACTTTTTGCTTTATGTACCTTTAGCCTATTTTTCAACCAAGTTACTGATAGGATTCCCTGTTTCTATGTTGTGTAGGTCGTCTACCCTGACGTACATGTTCGCATATCACACCCAGCCACTCAAAGACTCTGTGTCGCTTCCTGATCCTATGAGAGTTCATCTTGCATCATGTGGATTTGAGTTCTTGATATGTTTTCCTGAGATTCGGGTGAACCACGGTCTACTTACTACTTTGATTGAGCATTTTCATTCAGAGACGCAAACTTTCCATCTACCGACTAGAGATCTTACAGTTACACCAGAGGACATATATAGGATTTTGCGTATTCCATTACATGGTCCTCGTCCTAACTATGTGAGTTCAGGGAACTCAGGGTTACATGCTTTTAGGAGAGTATTCAGAGATGATACACAGCTGACTCAGTCCATATCGTGGGAGTCACTAGTTCAAAGATATGGGCACACACATAGGCTGGAGTGCGTCATAGTAGGTATGATAGGTGGTATTATCATGTCTGACCGTCAGCAGAATGGTCTCTTGATGGGCTGGGCCCCTATGGTTGCTCGTTTGATGGCCACTCCTTTTGAGTTGGGTTGGGGACAATGTATGCAGGCCCATATGTTCTTTGAGATGTAGGAGATAGTGTATTAGGAGAGCAAGTCATTTTCTTCAAGTGCTTAAGTACTTTAGATCTAGGCATGGGAGCACATCCCAGTATGTAGACCGGTGTGTCAGAGCCAGTGACAACCGCATGAGCCCATAATATACATTTATTCTAGATATGTCACATAGGTGCGTATGGGCATCACTAATTATTGGAGACAGGTTCTGGATGATATGACATATGTTATCTGGTGGCTATACTTACAGATAGAGCCTTGGCCTACTGCACGTGCTCAATTCGGATACTTTTGCCACAATAGAGTATTGTTTGGGAGGTCTACCACTATCCTTGAGCATTTCCTAATTACACGGGTTTGGAGATAGTATGGTCTTATCCAAGACACACCACAGGAGCATGCTACTTATGCACAACTACTTCGAGAGCTTGGATTAGGATGGGGCCCTCAATTGTCTTATGCTCTATGTACATAGGAGTATAGTGGATATGTTGCTAGAGATTGGGATTATTGACTAGATGTTGCAGATGCTGGAGTCACAGATGGATTCATTGGTTGGTTAGCGGAACATCCTATACGCTGATTTTCTGATCCGACAGAGCTGATACCCAGTATGGAGGAGGCCAGGGATGTTATAGGTGCACCGATGGGTCAAGGATAGAGACGACATGATGGTCAGATACCTATGCCTTAGTCGACACCTCTGAGGCCAAGAGCTATTGTTATGTCGTAGAGAACAACTAGACATATGAGGCCTCCTCGTCATTCTATTTTTACAACAGGTAGGGCTACAGGTTTGTAGAGAGGATCTACTAGAGGAGAGCATGGTACTCTTGGTAGCATAGGTAGTGTAGATGAGGTATTGGGTGCACAACAGGATGTAGGTGTTGGTCCTGATCCTACACAGGTTGACACAAATTTTGATTTGGGAGTAGAGGTGAGACACCGTAAGGCACTCAGGGTCAAGGCAGCTGATCAGCCTACTAGGGATATAGATATGCATGTTGCAGAGATAGATCCTAGTTTAGCATAGACTCCTCAGGAGATAATTAGGCATTTGAGATTACAGATTAGGGACCTGAGATTGTAGAGTGCCCGACTCCAGCTCACGGAGGCTGAGAGGTAGCGATCAGAGCTACGAGAGGAGAATAGGAGATTGTAGGCAGAGGTGACTCATCAAACAGCATAGAGTACCTATTATGTCTCTGCATATTATGTCATTGTACTAGTTTCTCAGAGAGTACCTACATATTCTCAATATATGATAGCTTCAAAGGGAGCCAGAGCACCACGAGCTGAGACAATGCTAGATGCACCACCACCACCTCCACCAGATGCTGAGGATCACGCAGACAGTTGATTTGTCTCATTTGCTGATAATTTTGTTATTTTGTTCATAGATACTGATATACTGATCTGATAGCTCACATGAGCGCATTCTTTTGTACCTTATGCCAGTAGTGCACCCCTGACTATTCTAAGTGTTTTATGATATATATATGAGATCGAGGTTTTGGTTATGACTTCATTTGTACTTGTCATTTCAATTTATGATGATATCACGTGATGTAAATGTTATGAGTAGTGTAGAATGTATGTAATATACAATGCAATGATTGCTTTCAAATGTATGGATGTACGAAAATGTATTTGATTATGTAAAATATATGGAAATGTATGATTTTGATGATGTCATGTAATAAAAAATGCTCATGTATGTTATATAATGCAATATATGGGATGATTATGATATGTAATGAAAATGAAATGATTCACATGATATGTTTTGCAGGTATTGATGAAGACAAGTACTCAGTCTTTTGTTCAAAAGGATGTCTAACCCAGGATGGTGACTGGTTGTGGTTCTGTGAAGAGACCTTCATTTGAGATTCAGCTCTTGCATCAAGTTTAGTGTTTTTGCTTTTGAAGAATTGTTTAAGTGTTCAAGAAATTTGTGAGACTATGCAAACATGCAAAGTGCAAAGTGATATGCAGGATGAAATGCAAACCTAAGACCTAGGACCTAGTCACTGATCATGTGTCGATTTGTTTCATCATTGAACTTTTAGGTAGGTAATCAGATAAATCAATACAACGTCCACTAGTTATGAAACCATAGACATATGAATATCGATTTGTATGCTCAAGAATCAATACAATGCCCACTGGCTAGACAACCATGGACATATGAATATTGATTTTATTTTCAGAATGTCGGATTAGATATAAGCACCAAGGCATAAACGCCAGGATGACCTGAATATCATGTCCATTTTGATATAGCAATTTGTATAAGCATCAAAACATAAATGTTGTGATGACCTGAATACCCCTTATGTAACAAACACATCAAATAGTCAAGAGATCATTCTAAATCCAATGTGAAACCCATAGTGACCCTTTATCGTGCACATCCTTAGGTAAGATCGCGTTTCACGGTAGGAGTAAGAAATCACTCAAAAAGATAATAGTTAAATCAAACTTCCTTGAATTTTATGGGTATCAATGGTTGAGGTACACATGGCCATTCAATATGAGATGGAGGCTCTTACAGATAGACACCATTTCAATCCAAAATTTCCAAAGTTGTTAGATTTTCACTCCAAGCAGAAAACAAAGAAAAGATTTTCCCCCCGGTCATCACTCTCTAAATCCGATAAAGGACATCATCGAAGAGCTCGAGGGAACAAAATATGAAAAAATCTCAATGCAAATCAGTAAGCATACAAGGAGATAAAAGCATGTGAAGAACAAATTGTTTTCATTTTGTGTTGATGTTGTAGTTCGTTTGTGTTTGATTGCAAAATCCTTTTTGGAAAGGAGACTGACTGACTGACTCGGATGAAGCTTCAAAAGACTCAGACTAGATATGACTTGTTTGAGGTATATTGGAGACCATAGGATATGACATTGATTGCCCCCAAGTTTGAACATTGATAGGATATTGACACTTTTGTTGATTGGTGTACAAACCAACTTATTGAAAATAGGAATGTGGGAACAAACCAAGAGATATGTATAAACTAAAGCAGGATTGAAAGCTGAGAAAGACCAAGATTGCGCTGATAGATGGAGCATTTTGAAGAAGTGGCACCCATTTGCTAGGTTTTCACCATCTTGGTAGAGATTCTATTTTTGCTACCAAGGCACTTGTTTCTAGGTTTTCACCAAGGCACTTTTTCTTTTTCTCATTTTTTTTGTATTTTTCATTTTTTTTCAATTTTTTTGCACTTTTGATATTTTTTAATTTTTTTTGTATTTTTGCTCTTTTGATTTTTTTGTATATTTTTCATTTTTTCAATTTTTTTTTGTGAATCATCAAGGCACCTATTGCTAGGTTTTCACCAAGATGTTCATTTTTTCAAGACTTTTTCTGATTTTCATGATTTTTTTCAGGACAATTTACAAAAACTGAATGCCTTAGGCATAGAATTTCTTCAGATGGAGAACGTTGATTGGTTCTCAAAGCTATTCTCCTTCAGTTGTTGAGAGTTGATAGGCTCCAGAGCCAAAAGTAGCAGTGATAACAAAGGGACCCAGCTAGTTGGGTTCAAACTTCCCCTTACGTTCTCGATGTGATTGATTTTTAGGATTCTCTCTCAAGACTAGATCACCAACCTGAAATTCTTTGTGTATGACTTTCTTGTTGTAGCCTCTAGACATTCTCTTTTGATATACTCTGAGATGATCATACATTGCTTGTCTGCGCTCATCTAGCAGTTCAAGTTCTTGCAACCTAGACACTCTGTAGTCATCATCAGTTACTAAACCATGCATTCTGATCCTTAGTGATGGGACTTCAACCTCAATAGGCAGTGTGGGTGTTCTGATACTTGTTTTGTAGTCCCAGAGAGCTAGATTGATCATGAGATTCCAGTCTCTTCCTGTGTCATTAATGGTACGATGCAAGATTTTCAATAGATTCTTATTAGATGCCTCTGCTTGTCCATTCCCTTGGGGATAGTATATGGATGACCAATGTTG
Source organism: Chamaecyparis obtusa (assembly GCA_027943335.1). NCBI lineage: Eukaryota > Viridiplantae > Streptophyta > Pinopsida > Cupressales > Cupressaceae > Chamaecyparis > Chamaecyparis obtusa. The sequence continues at coordinate 2,173,531 of BSBK01001668.1, forward strand.
TGTAATTTTGAATTTAGAGCATAAGGAGTCTAAGTCATTGTTCATGAATTGGCCACCATTATTTGTGACTATTGAATATGGAATTCCATACTGACATATGATGTAGTTCGGGATGAACATAGAGATTTGTTTGCTAGTTGCTTGAGTCAAAGGGACTGCTTCTACCCATTTTGTGAAATAGCCTGTAGTTGTAATAATATGGGTATGTCCATTAGAAGAATGAGGATGTATGGCTCCAATAAGATCAAATGCCCATTGTTGAAATGGCCATCATATAGTAAAGGGAATCAAATCTCTCCCTGGTGCATGAATCAAGTTCCCATGTATCTGACACTTTTTACAATTCTTGGCATACTTGATTGCATCTTTTTCCATTTCAGGCCAATAGTACCCAGCCCTAATAAGTTTTCGAGCTAGTGTTAAACCGTTGGAATGTGATCCACATACACCGTTGTGGACTTCCTCTAATGCACGTTGAGACTCTTCACATTCTAAACACCTAAGAAGTGTACCATCTAGACCTCATTTATATTGATTGTTACCAATGATGACATACCGGGATGCATTGCAGATAAGGTATCATATCTCATGGCAGTTGAAGGTATCTGGAATGATTTGGTCTTGGAGATAGGAGAAAAAGTTTCTGTATTGAGATGAATCATGACCAACAACAGTGCAAATCATACAGGTTTCAGGGGAATCATATGCAGGGAACGATAGTGCTTCCACCAAGAACTCGTAGCGTAGCTCATATTTGGACTACTGTAATAGGGATGATAGCATTGCTATAGAATCATCAGCCTTGTTCTTTGTTCTAGGAATTTACTCAAAAGTGATAGATATGAAATATTTCTTGAGATCATCTACCATGTGTTTGTAAGGAATTAGCTTTTCATCTTTCATTTGATACACATCATTGACTTGGTGTATTACAAGTTGTGAGTCTCCATGAATGTGTAGTTCTGTCACTCTCCACTCAATTGCCATTTTCATGCCATTAAGAAGAGCTTCATATTTAACAATATTATTTGTACAAGGAAACTTTATTCTGAATGCTTTAGGGATCGAGTATCCTTGAGGCATGATGAAAAATGTGCCTGCTCTAGATCCATTCTATGTATAGGAGTCATCAAAGAATAACTACCATGCTCTAGAAGAAAGATTCATGATAGAGGAATCTGGGAATTCCATTTGCATTGGTGTATCATCAAACAATGGTGCATCAACCAACTGATCAACAATTACCTATCCTTTGATAGCTTTTCTTTCAACATATTCAATGTTGAATTTACTTAATAGCATTACCCATTTAGCTAATCTACCTGTGAGGGCAGCTTTGCTTAGTAGGTACTTTAGCGGATCAATCTTAGCAACCAAATGTGTTGTATGGGATAATATGTAGTGTCTTAGTTTCTGTGATGCAAAGATCATAGCTAGACAATCTTTATCAATCATTGAATAGTTCTTTTCATATGCTACCAATGTTTTGCTTATGTAATAAATGGCTCTTTCCTTTTTGTTCTCATCAAGTTGTGCTAGCAATGCCCCCAGTGGTGTATCTATTGCAGAGACATATAGAATCAATGGCTTCCCTTGAATAGGAGGCATCAAAATAGGAGGATTTGATAGATATTTCTTGATATGATTAAATTTCTTTTCACACTCCTCATTCCATGCAAAATTCACACCTTTATGTAATGTTTGTGTGAAAGGTTGTGATATGTCTGCCCGCTAAGATATAAAGTGTCTAATAGACTGATCTCTCCCTTGTAATGTTCTCATTTGACTGATGTTCTTCGGAGGTTGCATCTCCATAATAGATTTGAATTTAGTAGGATCAACTTCAATGCCCTTCTTTGAAACAATGTAGCCTAGGAGCTTTCCAGAAGTGACACCGAAAGCACATTTCTTAGGGTTTAGCCTGAGACTAAAATTCTCCATTCGATCTAGTATTTTTCTCAAATCATTTAGATGTTTAGATATTATCATAAATTTTGCTAAGGTATCATCAACATAATCCTCCATAGTTCGATGCATCATATCGTGAAAGATAGATGTCATAGCTCGTTGATATGTGGCACCTGCATTCTTCAAACCAAATGGCATGGCATTCCAACAAAAGGTACCCCACGCACATGTGAAAGCATTTTTCTCTTGATCCTCTGAAGCAATTTTTATTTGGTTGTATCTAGAAAAACCATCCATTAAAGAATACATCTCAAAGCCCGCAGTCATGTCCACTATCATATCAATGTTTGGTAATGGAAAATCATCCTTAGGGCATGCTTTGTTTACATCTCTAAAATATGTGTACACTCTTATTGATTTGTCTAGTTTTGATACTGGAACAATGTTAGAGATCCATTCTTCATAATCAATAACTCGAATAAATCCGGCTTTTAGGAGCTTCTCTAATTCAGCTTTGACTAAGAGTGCAACATGAGGATGCATCTTTCTTAACTTTTGTTTAACAGGTTTGAATCTTGGAGCAATAGATAAATGGTGCATTATAAGATCGGGATCAAGTCCAGGCATATCTGAATACTTCCATGCAAAGTTGATCTTCTTTTCTATCAAGAAAGTGGTGAATGCTTTCTTTTCTTCTTTTGATAAGGATTGTGCTACATGAATTAGATGTGGTTCTTCTATTGTACCCAAGTTGATAGATTGAGTGGGCTCAATCAATACTGGAGATCTATCCTATAAATGACTCGGAAGGGCATCAAATATCTCATCCTTAGGTGCCTCAGAGAGGTTTTCACCTTTGGATACGTCTTTTTTCTTTACTATTTTAGGTTCTGAGACTGCCACAAAGTGGTTTTCACCCTCAGAACTCCTTTTCTTTTTATTTTTATATATTTGACTAAGATATTTGATGTTTGACTCCATCATGCTAATGCTTGGTTCACTAATGGGAGTCATCATAGGCTCCATTGCATTGAGGTAGCAAGCAAGGGCATAGTCATTGGGAAAAGTATAGATATCTTGGTTTAGATTTGTGGAAGTTTGGTCAAGAAGTTTAGGATGTCAGATAGTCAAGGTGGAGTAGGCTTGGGAAATGGTGTTTATGGATATGGTTCTATCATCACTGGTCCTAACCTGACTCTCAAGATCAAAGGTGATATTACAACTCAAGACATTCAATTCGCGAATAGGCTCAATGTCATTATGGTATTCCACTTCAGCCATAGGTGGATCAAACTCATCAAATTCATCATTTCACTCTAGACTTACGTTGGGTTTAGGTTCATATTGGTGAATAACATCAATGTGTTTTTCTGTAATAAGTTCATCTTCCTCTGGTTCTAGAATGACTCCCCATTCACAATCATTAGATTCATCTTCTATTTCTTCATCTAGACCCCTGGGAAATCTGAGAACATGTGTAAAGTCAGGACAAATACCCCAAGTAGGATTTACTTCAAATTTTGAATTGAATCCATACTCATGGGAGTCTATTTTAGAATCACTCTCATGTCCCAAATGTTCAGCTATTGTGATAGGCTTACCTTCCACTTTGTCTATTTGGTTTCTTTCAAGATCAGTTGGTTCTTGTGGTGCAACTGTCTTTTGTTCTATAGTAGGTTCTTGTGTGTCTACTACATTAATATTTTCCTTAGGTTTCTCATCATCTTTAAGGAGGTCTAGTATTTCTTTAGGCAAGCACTCATAAGGAATAAGCTCATTAGCGGTGTCTGAATCACTGTCACTAGGATTGACATTTTCTTCATTGTTGTCTACCCCTAGTTCTATTTATTCTAACACATGGGAAGAACTTACTTTGAGATAAAAAGGCTTCTTTCAATAACCTAGACCTATTGTATTCTTGTTGGTGTGACCATGGTGGTCAAGAGGTGATATAAGACCTTTTCCTCATACTCCTAGAGGTCCTTTTCTAGTGTATCCCATTTCAGCAATCAGTTTATCCCCTGGTCCATATGACATTGAAGGAAATTTTGGTGTTTTAGAGTCACATTTATGGACTAATTGAGATGGAGACTCGTCTTTGTAGAACCATGAAAGCATAAATTCTTCTTCATCAGACTCTTGTTTGGACACTTTTTCTGTGACAAAACTCCCATTAAATATGAACTGGGATTCTTTGGCTGTAGGCTTCACCTTGTTAGAAGGTTGTCCATAAGATTTTGGGGACAACGGGAGATATGTGAGAGATAAGATAGGTTCCATTGTGTATTCTCCCATACCCATGTCCTTAATTTTGACTTCTTTAGCAATCTCTTCTATTTTGGATGTTGATGCAATGTCAAATTGCTTAGTGGAAGATTCTCTGTTATTGGGAACAAGTTTATCAACACTTTCTTTTAATGCATTGCAAGTTGTGGATGTATCAACTAGAATTGTCACTTCTACTCACTCATAAGGAAATTTTACACATTGATGGTATGTAGAAGGAATAGCTCTCATTTCATGTATCCAAGGTCTCCCTAGGAGAATGTTGTAAGCCAAAGGTAGACCAAGAACTTGACATGTGATATCCCTGATAACTGGACCTATTCTAATTGGTAGTATAATTTTTCCTTTAGAGGATCTTTCTTGTTCATCATAAGCCTTGATAGTTATCTTCTTTTTAGGATCAATGGCAGTTTCTGATAATCCTAGTTGTGTGATCAAGCTGTAAGAAAAAATGTTGAGACCAAGACCTCCATCTATCAACACATGTTTGACATGATGGTTTTGGATCAAGACTTCAATGTGCAAGGGCTGGTTATGTGGATGACTCAATGAGTTATCATCTTCCTTTGAAAAGGAGATATATTGGGGAGATGTCAGATGACCAACCATAGTCTGTAATCTATCTAAGTCAAGGTTGTCAGGAACATTGGATCCGAGCAGAGCTTTGTCCAGAATGGTTCTATGAGCTGGAGATATCCGAAGTAACTCAAACATGGAGATTTTTGCATTGGTATGCTGGAGTTGTTGGACTATACTGTATGATGTAGGCCTTGTATCTTTAAGATTTGATTTTGAGGCAGCTCTCTGTTTAGAAGCAGATGAAAGATTAAAAGGCATCTTAGGGACATTGGATGAATCTGAATTTTGTCCTTGTAGATGAGCCTAAGCTTGTGATCAAGTAACTGCATTTGTTGATTGATTATCTCTATCTTTTCGTACAATGGTGATGACATTGCAATGTTCAGATAAGCAAGGTTCAACCATGTTTATGACAACATTGTTTCCAGAGTTGGCATAATTGACTTTAGCACCCATATTAGGTTGAGAAAATGAATCTCCTTAACCATGTTTTGGAAATGGTTCAGTGAATGTTGTCTTGTATGAGATGTTTCAAGTGTATGCAGTTATTTGTTTTATGACCCTTATTACGATGGAAATCACAGAAATCGGTCTCCCCCACCATTTCAGTTTAGGTTCAGGATCAAATGGTCAGATCTTAGGCAATGTGAGGATTTTGTTGGTTAACAGAGTTTTCATTGCGGATTCCAAAGGTTCTCCAAGAGGAGTAAACTTGTGTTTAGAATCTGTAGCCCAAGGTTTATAGTCAGATGGCTTCTTGTTAGATTTTGTTGCTTTTATCTCGGAAGCTTTGATGGCTTGGGTACCAACAGTGAGATTGAAAGCAGGTGCCTTAGATGGGGGACATACATTATCAACAACACCATCCGTGATGATGCCTTTATTCTTGTTCCAATTTTTGTTCTTGTCTTTGGAAGTAGATCCAGATTCATACTTCTCTTTTTGAAGGGATATGTCCCCCTTTTTCACAAGGACTTTCTCAATTTTGATTGCATTGTCTACCATTTTATCAAGGGATGTATGATTTTGCATTTGTAAATGATAGTTAATTTTTGGAATGAGATTGTTGATGAAAATTTCCAACTTCTTTGTTTTTGGAATGGGTCTAGCATATAGAGAAAATTTCTTCCTCCATCGTTTGAGGAAAGTCAAGAATGGTTCTCCTGGATACTATTTCAGATTACAAATGTTGATCATAGTGATTGGATGTTTGATGTTATAGGAGTACTGTTGATAAAAAAATTTGATTAACTCCTCAAAAATTTTGATGTTTGGAGGGATTCTTGAGAACCAATGAATGGTTGTTCCTCCCAATGAACGTGGGAAAAGATGCATTAAGTAGGTTGGTTTGTACATGAACTCCATAGATTGAGTATAGAATTCTCTAACGTGATCTTGAGGATCAGAGTTTCCATCATACTTGTCATATTTAGGCATTTCCACTCTTTTTTGGAATGGTGGCATGTACAAGTCTTTATCAAATGGAAAAGGACATAGAGCCTCCATGGAGAACTCTTTAGGTTCCTTCTCTTTTTTGAGTTTGTTAAGTTTGACTTGCATGTCATGCATCTGTTTCATCATAGCCATGATAGGAGTTTCTTCCTCTTGAATAACAATATATTCAACATTAAAGTGGGGAGGAAGTTTAGCTCCTTGTTGAGCTAACTATAGAAAGTATGCCTCTCTGTCTTCTTTCAAGAAATGCCTCATCATTCTCTTGAAGTTATTATCATTTTGATATTGGGAAATTTCAGAAGGTGTGGGTTCTAGATCTGCACCATGTTGAGAGTGATGTCCTTGGGATCCTTGGTTTCCTCCTCCTTGAGACATTGTGTTGTTATGAGAGCCACTAGGGATGGATTGATGTGGAGTTGTTTGATAACTTCTGTGAATTGATACAGGAGGGGTTGGTTGATTACTTGCATGGATTGATACAGGAGGGGTGACATAACCACCTTTTAAGAATAGATTGCCAAGAGCATCTTCCCCAAATTTAGTTGTGTCGTAAGACTGATGAAAGGTCTGAGCAATCACTGAAGATGCTGATGAAGAGATTTTGTGTTGTTCTCCTTATTTTCGATGTGAGGAAGCTCTAGAAGTTTCCACCATTAACCTTAAGTGAAGCAAGAGAGAAAGATGAAGACAACTGAAGAATGATTTGATTCAAGAAGATTGAATGATGTAACCTTGTCAAGATTGGATAAGATTGATTGGAGATTGGACGTAAATGAAGGATAATGTACCCTAGTAGTATGGGTAGATGCCCAAAAGATGGTGAACACAAGCTCGCAATCCTTAGCCATTTTGATGAAGATTGAATTGAAGATGAAGATTTGACAAGGTTTTGACACAAGATGAAAAAAGATTCAAATCAATTAAACAGAAGGCTGAATCAAACTCAAGAGACCACTTTTAGGCAAATAGATTGGATTTGTTCTGGTTTCTGCTTTGATCCTGACATAGTGAATTTTCTAACAGAATCTGGAAATAGGCTGTAAAAATTGGATTCCTGACAAATTTGAGAGTTTTCTAGCAACTTTTTGAAATTTTGATATGAGTTTCTGCAGGCTTGTACGAGTCTGGGTAAGCGTTGGCATGATAGTTGACAAAACTCATATGACAGTTGACACCAGGGTTTGATTATTCTTGACTTTTCCTAACAAAACTCGTGCGACAAATAGGCTCCCGTACGACAATTCAGGGGTTTTGAAATGACTTTTGGCAAAACTCGTATGACTTTCTGAGACTGTGGGATGACTTTTGACTCCAGAAAGGAATTTTGCTTCAAATTTTGCAATTTTTAGGTTTTCAGTTTCAGATTGTTGGCAAAGTTTTCTGTCTAGGTTTGAAGATCTGTGTGATAGTTCATCTCAAGTAACCAAGTAGATACCAATCATGCAAAACAACAAGGAAGAGAAGCAAGCAATCATCTGAAAATAATGAACAAGGGTAAAAGCAACCTTGCCCATGAACAAGCAATAGTGACTTATTGTGCTAATCCCTAGGAATGCTATTGTATATAGCTGAACGTGGACCTCTAATCTAGCCACACACACAACATAGTCATTTCTCACAAATCAAATTATGAAAATGAGTATGAATTACTCAATTTGCAAATTCGTAGTGAATCGACCTGTTGCCTCCTAATTAGTCGGGGTGTTTGAATTACTCTCAGATTGGAGAGCCAACAACCATAAGACCAAGCTAATACGGAGGATTTGAAAGCTTGAAAGATGAACAAGATGCAATTACTCTAAGATGAATATGCAATCGTAATCTAGAAATGGGAATGTAGATTTTACTCTAAGAACTTGAAAGAAAGATGAGAATTAAGCTATTAAGAATAAGCAAATTACTCTACTATGAGAAATGCAATTAACACTAAAATGAGAATTAATCTAATAATGCAATAACAAAGCTTGAAAATATGAAGTAATTGAGACTAAATTTCGCTATAATTTTGATGCTCTTCAATTGCCTTTTTTTGAATGAGGAAGAAGGTTCATAATATAGACAAGCCCAGAGGAGGAACAAAGAGTCTTTTTGAAATGAAATGGCTGACCCTTCATTTCCAATGGAGGAGAAGGAGACAAATATTGAGGAATTACTTAATTAAAAGAATGAATTATCGCCACATATGGGTGACTCTTCGAATAATTTGAATTATTAAATGCAAATAAGATAACCCATTCAAATAACCAAGTAATATTAATTCCTTTTTATGTGTATTAGCTAAAGGGGGTGGATTTTAATTTAATTTAAAGCACTTAGGACTTTAGAATTAAATTAATTTATCATAGGGATTATTTAGCTAATAAAGTCGAATACTTAGGAATTAATTATAGTATAAGATTAATGCAATTTAGGGTTTTTGCAATTGACATCAAGTCAAATAAAGTCAAGTAGGAGAGAGAAAATTGCCTAGTAAAATAGGACTTAAATGATGTGAAATTTGAGAAAATACACCAAAATTGATTGAAATTATAAGGTGCCAATTTTGGGGTATTACATTTGCCCCTCTTTAAATTTATGTGTGAGTAGCGCGTTGATTCAAAGAATAGTTTGATATAAAAGATGATCAGATCGAAGCATGATTTTCTGAAGTCTAAGTTAGATTGCGAAGACAATGGTCTACTGACAACTTGAGAGGAGACGAGAATCAGGGTTAGATTGCCCCAATACCCATTGATCAAATGATGATAGATGCAGATTTAGGATTGTCTCCAAAATTAGGGCTAGATTGCCCCAATACGAAGCTTAGCCCTCCGAGACTTGGGTTAGATTGCCCAGTTAACGGTCCAAAAGAGATTTTGAGAGCTATCTCCAAAAAAAAGATTGACTCCCAAGAATTAGGGTTAGATTGCCCTAATATCTAAAAGATTTTGAGAACCACCTCCAGAATGAAGCTTGGTCCTCGAGGATCCGAGTTAGATTGCTCAGATACCTAAAAGATAGATGATGAGATGACAAGATGTGAGGCACAAAGATGCCCCTAGTGAAGAGATGCCCCAAGTGGTGAAGACTTTGATTCAGATCAGACTAATTCAAGAATTAGTTCGACAAGATTCAATGATGCAATCATCCTGCCCCCTCGGGAGTGAAATCGAAAGATGACACATCATAAAGATGATTGACAACAAGAGGTTGCAGATAGAAGAAAGCATAATAGATTCAAGAAGCTGGAGAAGCAATTTGGAGCAATTTAGAGGTCATGCTGACCAAGTTTGACCATGGTTGACCAAATTTGACTAGAGTTGACTTGAGATAAAAAGATGAAGATGTTGAGAAAATGATGCTGCCACGTGATTCTGGCAAGAAAACAACATCAGAAGAGTGACTGCACAAGCGTCCGGTCTTGAAAGATCCCAAATTTTAAAATGCGATTTTGAGCTATCCATAGATGTCATATTTTGATTTTGATCCCAAAAATGGATTCAGAACAATCGATTTAGCCAAGGGTGAAGTTTTCATGCAAAACGGAGCACTTTTGAAAATTAGGACAAAAAGCTATATAAGGCCCGGAGGGGTCATTTTCAAATCATTATTCACTTTGACTTCTTGCTAATTGAGAGCTCTGAGCGAGATGGAGGGAGTTCCTGTGCATACACATCATTTTGAGCACTCCTGATGACACACCCGACCACCAGAGTATGACCCACCTGTGAGTAGTCGATAAACTATCTTGCATTTCAATTTTTAATCGCTTTCTAGGTCATTTAGGCTAGATTTAGCACATTTTAGGCCAAGTTCTTCCAATCTCGCGTGAGGAAATGATTTCCTCATGTCGGCCTCAGTCATCTTTCATGTGAGGAAATAGTTTTCTCACACATCTTAGGGCTTCTTCGCCTTGGGCTCTCTTGAAAGCTCACAAGAGCTTGTTGACGATGCCGCGTGAAATTTCACCCCAAGGATGAAACGTCGCGCGAGAAAAGATACTGTCTTGCATGAAATGCTGCTGCAGTTTTGAAAATCCTTTGCCAATTTTGCATGAAATGAGCTAAGTAGAGTGTTGCAGATTTGTACTTAGGATAGATGCCTTACTTCATTTGTTGTTGTCACTTTGAAACCATCATGTTGAGATACTGATCCAATTTTGTCGCTTGCTTTGCAGGTTGACTTTCTAGATGTTGCCTTTCGGTCCCACCATCCTGCGATCACCACATTAGTACAGAGGTTGACTGATGCTAAGGGTGCCCACATTGATGCGCTAGGATTGACTTACCTACGTGATATACCTAACATTTGGGTAAATCATGGTCTTCTTGGTGCACTTGTCGAGCGTTTCCATTCGGAGATGAACACATTCCACCTGTTGATGGGAAAGATGATAGTCACTCCTGAGGACATCTACAGGATCCTTAGGATACCCTTCCATGATGCTTGAGTTGAGTATGATGTTCAGCTGAGGGTAGGCACACTGGCGCTGAGAGCCATATTCAGGGATGAGTTAGTGATAGGATGGGCCATCTCCTAGGAGGACTTGATTAGCAGATATGGAGCTGGTCATCGATTAGCAGTCATCTTGGCCTACTTCTTGAGCTACTACCTAGTACCAGATCGAGGACAACATAGTTTGGAGTGTGGTTAGGGATCGATACTATAGCGAATGCTGGCCAGACTAGCAGTCAGATTTGGATGGGGCGAGTGCATGCTTGCCCAAATGTACCATGAGATGCATGAGATTGTGTATCAAAGTGCGAGGACCACGGCGGCAGGGGTATTTATTTTATAGATTTGGGCCTGGGAGCATCTCCATATTTGCAGACTGATATTTCATGACACACGAAAGCCCCTTGAGCCCTATATATACACGTATGCAAGTCATATGACCCAACCCGCACTAGGTAAGATAGATTAGTGGCATGATCAGCTCGATGATATGGTAGTAGTGATATGGAGACCATGGATAGCTACAGAGCCATGGGACGATGCTCGACAAGAGCTTTCTCACATGTTCATCTCGCATCCAGTGATCAGATGTAGCATTTTTGTCATTGAGTGCTTCATGCTCACATGTGTGATGAGACAGTTTGGGAGATAGTAGGACATCTCCCAGGAGTACTGCCCCTATGCCCGCTTCACCGATGAGGCAAAGAAAGGGTGGCACCCGAGATTAGATCCAGGCAGGTGTGCGATTGAGCCCCGAGTACCTGCAGCTAGATGGGACTATATGGTGGATGTCACTAATGCATGGATGATGCCTGCATACCGAGATCACTTCTTGGCACACCCATTTCCTAGGTTTACAAATCCTATAGGTATGGGCTAGGGGGCATAGCAGTAGCTAGCACAACAATAGCCATAGGGACAATAGCAGTAGCAGATACTAGTACAACAACCTACATAGTAGCAGGTTGCACAGTAGGGGCCACAACAGTAGTAGTAGAGACAGAGGGTGTTGAGGCTGAGGATAGGGCAGACTCCTATCCCACCCAGGACTATGGGATCAAATGCAAGAGCCGGGAGTAGTTTTGCCCAACAAAGGTCCATGAGACAAAGGATAGGTGATACTTCACAACAGACGCCTCCTGATAAGGAGGCACAGGTTGAGGATGTTGATATGTCAGATCAAGCCACATAGGGGCCAGTACAGCTGGCATGGGTACAAGAGGCTCTTAGGAAGAGCTGAGAGAGTGAGATAGGTGTAGTGGGAGCAAGACAATTACCACACACAGGTGATCATTTAGGAGACACAGGTGGATGATAGGGAGTGAGAGATCAGAGAGCTTCGAGAGGAGCTAGTGAGGTCATGACTAGAGACCAGATATGAGTCTGCTCAGGCAGCCTATTACTATGTGACATATGTTGGTGTTGTCCCAAATTTGTTAGAGTAGGTACCACCATTTTCTCAGTATGCTAGAGCACCACATGGACCTATCATGACCTCTATATGAAAGGGAGCGTTATGTGGATGACTCAGAGAGTGATCATCTTCTTCACAAAAGGAAAAATAATGCAGTGAGGTCAAATGACCCACCATAGATTGGAACCGATTGAGATCAAGATCTTTGGGGACATTTTCCTTGGTGAGGGCTTTATCCAGAATCTTCCTGTGAGCAGGTGAGATCTTCAACAACTCAAAAATGGTAATCTGAGCGTTGGTTCGCTGAAGCTGGTCTAAGATACTATAGCTAGCAGTGCTAGATGTAGGACCTGATTTCAAATCTTTGCTAGTAGGACCAATAGTAGTCTTATTCACAATCTATTTTGTAGCAGATATAGGAGGATCAAGATCTTTCAGAACAACCCTCCCACGTGACTAAGTAACAACATTGGCACAACCCTGAGGTTGCTTAGATTTAGAAGAATGATACGTGGAACTTCGCAAGATGAAAGGAGTCTTAGGTTTGGGAGTATCGCTGCCCCCTTTGGAAGTAATCACATTGCAATACTCAACTCTGATAGGTTCAATCATGTTGATGACATTATCATTAGTAGTGTATGTATAGTTAACCTTGGTATTGGTATTCTTAGTCTTGGAAGATTCACCCTTCTCATGAGGAGGAAAGGGATCTTTAAACACTTGATGATCCAAATTCTTATTGTGATTGTCTATGAGAATATCACCGTCATCCATCAAATCTTGAACTTTATGTTTCAGTTGGAGACGAGTAGAAGTCTTATGACCTTTATTTTGGTGATAGTCACAATATGCATTGTCGTTCCACCAATGAGGTCTTGGTTGCGGATCATTGAGACACTTTTACAAAGGAGCGAGAACTTGGTTTTGCACCAAAGTCTGGAAAACTACATCCAGTAGTTCTCCTAAGGAAGTGAATTCACACTTAGGTCGAGAGGCCCAAGGTTTGTTGTTAGAGAACCTTGAAGGTAGTTGAGTGTTTGTTGTGGTCTTTTCAATAGCCTTAGCCACTTGTATACTTGAGGTGAGATTAAAAATAGATTTTAGAGGCTTTGCGGTAATGTTATCAATCACTCCATTCACAACATCTCTATTCTTATTGGCAGCCTTTCCCTTGTCTTTGTTTGAGGAGAATCCTTGTTTATTATCTTTATTCAGAGTCAATTCCCCTTTCTTAACCATAAATGACTCTATCCTCACAACTTTCTTGATCATGTTGTCAAAAGTCAATGGACCTTGTAGTTGTACTTGATATCCAAAATCTGGGATGAGGTTGTCCAAAAAGATGTCAAGTTTCTCAGATTCAGGTAGTTTCTGAGGATACTTTGTGCAAAGTTGTCTCCACCTTTGGAGAAAAGACAAGAAAGACTCTCTCTGTCACTGTTTTAGATTACAAAAATCATGGATATTGATAGGGTGTTGAATGTTGTGCAAATAATGCTGAAGGAAAAGATTAGCAATCTCATCAAAAGTCTTAATGCTAGGAGGTAATTGACAAAACCATTCCATAGCTGATCTGCCCAAGCTACAGGGAAAAATTCTCATAAGATATGTCTGATCATGTATAAATTCCATGGACAAAGCACCAAACTCCCTTAGATGATCTTGGGGATCTGTAGTACCCATGTACTTGTCATATTTAGGCAACTCTACTCCTTTTGGAAAAGGAGGCATGCAAATACTCTTGTCAAACAGAAAAGGGCATATGCTATCCATGGTGAACTGTTGTATGGGTTTATCCTTTTCCTTTGCAAGTTGACTAATCTGATCTTGCATATTTTGAATCATCTTTTGTAGCTTAGTGGTTTTAGTCTGTTCCTCTTTAGCCACAAGCATTTCAACTTGGAAATTTGGGGGTAACTTGGCCCCTTGTTGTGGTAACTCAAGAAAGTACTCCTTTTCCTCTAAAAGGAGGATTTCCATCATTTTAATAAGACTCTTATTAGCTTTAGCAACATTTATGTCATTCTGAGTTATTATGTCATCTTCATTACCAAGGATCTCATAAATGCTCGTAATTTGGTCTTGTTGTTGATCATCTTGGTTTTGATTGTATGGAGGAGGGCAATAGAGGTATGTTGGCTGCCGATCGCCTTGAGATTTATTTCAAGATTGATCATCATTATGAGTTTGATTTTGGTCATGTTGAGATTGACCATGATGTTGCTCATTTCGAGGTTGAGCATGATGTTGGTCATTAGAAGATTGACCATGATATTGGTTGTTTTGAGATTGGTCCTAATTTTTGCAGTATTTGCCTGGTTGGAAGTCAAATGGATCTCCCATCTTATCAGTGTGGGATTGGGTAGCATGTGACTCAGTGAAATGATATGAACGATGTCAAAAAGGTGCAGCTAAGGTAACCTTTGGCATGCAAATAGGATCAAAAGGGTCAACAGGTTCAAATGAGTCACTATCTTTAGTTGGATCAATAGATTCAATAATAGGAGCTATCCGAGGGAGTGGTCTCCCAAAGTTATGAAACAATGAGTTGTCTTGAAAGAATGAGTTGTCTTATTCTTGAAATGAGAAACTAGGTTGTGCTTGAAACAATGGATTAAAACACTCTTGGAATATCGGAGGTGATGATTGAGACGGGCTATCTTTCAAAGTACTCAACGAAGAACTTGAGGATCCCTGACAAAGCTCAGATTTTGTGATGGATTTTAGATGATCTATTTCTTGATTAGGAGGTTTACTTCTACCTTGACTAGTATTCTGAATGGGGAAATTTTTGCCACTTCTTGTCATGACAATCATAGACGAAGATGCAATGAGAGAAGACTTAGGATAATGCTAAGACTCTGTCTCTGAGATAATGAAAAGGAGATAAATGGCTAGAACAACCAAGATGCGAGATGAACATAGTATGAATCATCAAGAGGGTGGCTAGAATAGCCGAGATAAGACTATCACAATGTGAGGTACAAAAGCATAAAGAGATAAGGTAAACAAAGGAGAGACAAAACAAGTCAAGGCAATAATCGATCGGTTCTCAACTTGATACACTCAGTTTCTGACAGTGAATGATAGGGGAAAAAGTAGACAGACCTCAGATAAAAATCAGATTGGATAGAAGTTTGACCAGTCAATGGGAAATAGCTCATTGTTTTTGAAAATAGGGTATAGGTTCACGCGAGAAAGTGCAAGGCCACGTGAGAAAACTACAGGCTTCACACGAGAAAATACTTAGTTTCAAAAACTTTGCATAGGAAAATACCAGTGTTTGACAGAGTTAACGCAAATTTTGAGATGAAGGATAGGTTTTGGGACATGAAACAAATGGTTCTTAGACAAAAAATCTAGTTTCCAGATAGGTGTGAAAGATAGTTTAATCAACAATCTCATTTTGAGGGTTTCAAGCATTCGTTTACAGACATGAAGGTTTAGATCAAGTAGTTGTGACAGAAGAAGCAGTTGAAAATAGACCTACCAAGGACAAAGCAACCTGGCAGTATCATGGGAGTCTTTGTTTAATCATGATGGACAAGTTTAAGAATTGATAACAAACACGTAGCTTATCCCTACAAAAAAATGGTGAGAAGCCAAAACCTTTGCCCCACAACTTGTGTGCATACGTTCACCTCACACAACCATGTCACCCCCTAGAGGGTGCTCGTGTTTTTGGTGTTTCCAAGGACTCAATAGTATATGTTTAAAGGTTACCCTTGAGGTAGGGGCTAGCATCATATACCACCTTCAAGCATCTAGGTGCATGCCTATGGTGAGAATCTATGGGAGAGATTCTTCCCCCTCCCTGCGCAAAGATTATGACTCTTTTCGAAGGTGATCCAAGTAGGCAACTAGCTAAGGAAAGTTTTTAGTGGGCTTCCATTCATGCTAAACTTTGATGCCCTTGATATAGGGTTGAGGCTTCATAGCCACACCAAAACTTGAAAGTCATACACCCCCGCAAGCAGGGCTAGGAGCGGCACCGCTCAGTACAATAGACAAGGCCTTCTCAAGATGATAGTCAAAATCATGAGAAGGAAGCTAACATGGATTTGGAGTCTTTAGACTCAACAAAACTTTGTTTATTAGAGTGAGGTGGAATCACCAGCGATAGATGCGTACTCACTTAGGTCATTCCCGGAGGTTCAACTTCCGACAGGCCCTCTAAAGGTGACTCAGGATGAGTAGAAAGTTATGCCTTCTCCAAGTGGACCTAATTTTTATATATATAGTTTTTTGATAGTTTGAATAGTTTGTTTGTAATAAATATTATGATGGCTCTTCATTTCATATCCAAGGGATTTTGATGACCCTTGGGATCCATCAAACTTGTATAAACTCAAAATATTCAAATATAATGGATCAGTTTTTGGTTTGCAATCTTGTTGTTCTCAATTTTCATGTTGAATTCTACAATACCATAGGTATTACACCAGGTATTGTAATCTGGTTTCATAAATCAGATCATCCTCCTTAACCAATTTACAATTTTTTGGGTTTCTGGTTCTCTCAATGAGAGAAGAGCATAGTCCCCTAATAAGAAAACATGCCAAAGATTCACTACCTTTCCTCGCTTCCCTAGGTATCTATCATATTAGTAGGACCTGGGTCTCAGATTGATTCATGGGCATCACTTCCATGTAATGAAGAGCCTATTCCCCTAGCCCACTATCAAGACCCTTAAGAAATTTTAACGAGGCCCTATTTAGACTATGTGATGAAAGCAATAAAACAAGCACATTATTTTTAGAAAGTCTTCGACAACCGTCCTACAAGCAAACTGTTAGCAAGTTTTTATGATCTTTGACAAGCAACCTACAGACCACTGTTATGATGTAGCAGAAAATAGAAATATGAAATCACAGCAGAAAGCAAATGTCAGGAAAAATCAACATTAAAATGCAGAATCTAGAAAATTTTAATAACTGATGGTAAAACTTTGTGCGAGGAAGTACTACACTGTGTGGGAGAAAGTGCAGGGGTCTGCATGAGAAAATGTTTCTTTGCACAAGAGAATGCTACTGGGAGCAAAACTTTGCACGGTACATTTTGGAATCTCGTGTGAAATTTCATACACAGAGAAGTACAGACACACAACAAAGTTCAAATTTCTTGTCAAAAAAATTTCAATAGCGAGGCCATAAATGATCTTCTACCCCACGGTGGGTGCCATAAATGTATATAACTGAACATGGACCTCTAATCCAGCCACACACACAACATAGTCATTGCTCACAAATCGAATTATGAAAATGAGTATTAATTACTCAATTCGCAAATTCATAGTGAATCGACCTATTGCCTCCTAATTAGTCAGGGTGTTTGAATTACTCTCAGATTAGAGAGCCAACAACCATAAGACCAAGCTAATACAGAGGATTTGAAAGCTTGAAAGATGAATAAGATGCAATTACTCTAAGATGAATATGCAATCGTAATCTAGAAATGGGAATGCAGATTTTACTCTAAGAACTTGAAAGAAAGATGAGAATTAAGCTATTAAGAATAAGCAAATTACTCTACTATGAGAAATGCAATTAACACTAAAATGAGAATTAATCTAATAATGCAATAACAAAACTTGAAAATATGAAGTAATTGAGACTAAATTTTGCTATAATTTTGATGCTCTTCAATTGCCTTTTTTTGAATGAGGAAGAAGGTTCATAATATAGACAAGCTCGGAGGAGGAACGAAGAGTCTTCTTGAAATGAAATGGTTGACCCTTCATTTCCAATGGAGGAGAAGGAGACAAATATTGAGGAATTACTTAATTAAAAGAATGAATTATGGCCACATATGGGTGACTATTTGAATAATTTGAATTATTAAATGCAAATAAGATAATCCATTCAAATAACCAAGTAA
The DNA here is from genome assembly GCA_027943335.1 of Chamaecyparis obtusa. Classification (NCBI taxonomy): domain Eukaryota; kingdom Viridiplantae; phylum Streptophyta; class Pinopsida; order Cupressales; family Cupressaceae; genus Chamaecyparis; species Chamaecyparis obtusa. The sequence continues at coordinate 2,191,484 of BSBK01001668.1, forward strand.
TATTAATTCTTTTTATGTGTATTAGCTAAAGGGGGTGGATTTTAATTTAATTTAAAGCACTTAGGACTTTAGAATTAAATTAATTTATCATAGGGATTATTTAGCTAATAAAGTTGAATACTTAGGAATTAATTATAGTATAAGATTAATACAATTTAGGGTTTTTGCAATTGACATCAAGTCAAATAAAGTCAAGTAGGAGAGAGAAAATTGCCTAGTAAAATAGGACTTAAATGATGTGAAATTCGAGAAAATGCACCAAAATTGATTGAAATTATAAGGTGCCAATTTTGGGGTATTACAGCTACTTGTGTATGTTCTCAAAAGTTTTTCAATAACGTACATAGTCCTAGAAAATGAAAAATTTGGCCTTGCTAGGGTTTTTAGTAATGGTCTAACTCTGCAACTTTTGTGATCTCAAGAGGGCAAACTCTAATCCAAGCGCATCGGGGTTTTGACACAGTCCGAAAATTTAATCAATCAGGAGCTGCTAGGGAGATCTGACAGCCCAACAAGAAACCACACCTGTAAAGATTTCCTCCACAAGGACATTTATATAGTGGCTATTGCTACCACGGTGAAAATGACTATTACCGCTTGAGGTTTCATCCACGTGGTTGACCCAATAAAGGGAATGTCCACTACAGTTAACCCTCTCTAAAGGTGACTCACAAAATATACCACAGGGGGACTAGATCAGATTCAAGGATCTAAGTTTCTGATACTATCCAAAAAGGAAGTAGAGCATAATCCCCTAGCCTCTTCACTTCACCAAAACAAAGCAGACAGATTAATCCGACACGCTAAGACTGAAATTATCTCACCAAGATTTGTGATGTCAACAACTATGTCTATCAATCTCTCCAAAGAGAGAATGTATCGATCAAAAGCTGAGGACCAAACCCAGTAAAATCGTGAAATAATCTCAATAACCTCCCTACCTACAAGGGGATCCTTCGTCAAGAAGAGCTTCGCATGAAAAGATAAGTGAATGAAGCCCACTCTCTCAAGATCATCCATAAATAGTGTTCATAGGGCCTATTTACTATGTGTAACAGATATGCAGAAAGCAAATCTATGTTCATTTTATAGCCCAAGACTGAAGTGTGAATTATGAAAGCATGAAAGGCACACAAGCTTGACATGTGAGAGTTCATTTTATATCCAAAAATTGAAGTGTTATTAGATTGAACAGAATACCTAAGTTCCTTACAACGCGCTTAGTAGATTTTTACCTATTTTGCAATTTTGTTGTTCTTTCCCAATCAGAATCAGCAAATACCAATTAGAAATAGAATATCTCAATTGTTAGGGTTAGCTGTTAGTCCAAATCCAAAAATCAAAATTTGAAAATTACCTGAAAATTTGAAACAAAAATTGAATTTTGATGGCAAAACTCGTACGACAATCAGTTACCTCCAGTACGATAGTCTGGAAACTTGTACGACAATGGGTGTATGCCCGCACAACAATGCAGATCCCAAATGATAATGTGTACTATCTAGCATGAGTCTCAAAAATGCCAACTATCGTACGATAGTTAGGGGGTCATGGTATGACTTTTTGACAAAAATCATACGAAAAATGTACAGATAGAAAATAAAATCATAGTTTTGGCTAGAAAATGACAAAAAATTGATAGAAATTGTTAAAAATGAAATGGAAACCCATTTCAGGGCCCCACAGTGGGTGCCAAAAATGCGTGTGTGAAAATTGTACCTAGTTGTGGACACAACACTTCAGTAAAATATTAGAGGTTAGCAAAATCGTAATCTACAAATAAATGAAACTAAGCTAACCAGGTGATTTACTGCCTTCTAGTAGGTGCGAGTATGATGTTCTCAGATTGAAATCAAGATCAGTGACAATGAAACACCTAAACGAAGGATTTAATGCTAAGAGATGAATGAGATATGAATGCAAATTAATTTGTATTTTTGGATTTTGAATGCAATATGATGAAAAACTGATATGAAACTAATCTAGAATGAATGAGTTTGATATGCAGATTATTCTAAGATGATATGTTATGATATGAAAATGAATGCTATGCTATGAAAAATAATGAATGATCTCACAAATCGCAAGTACTTGCTTCTTCAGATGCAATTTTGCCAGAGTATTTGTGCAAATTCAAGAGATATTATTATGAAGACCCGAGTCTTGTTTTTATAGAAATCTAGGGCTTGAGAGTGCATGGAGAAAAGTCATAAATCACTCTTGATAAACTCGGGTTGATTTTTTAGTTAACAAGAAATCAGAATTAATTAATTCATAAAATCATGCAAAATCATGTAAGAACAACTTTTTGACTTAAATCAGAAGTTTAGATCAGCTTTAAACTCAAAATAGATGTTGAGTTTCCAAAAGATAACAACTTGAATTGATTTAAAGATTTAAAGTTTAACTGCTCTTTGAATGTGCATAGATAATTATGAATTAATTTAAAAATAAAGTGATTTATTTTCTACTTAACTGATTTTAAATTAAAACAATTGATTTATGGGTTAATTAATTATTAAATCAAACTTTTATTCAAAAACTATATTATTAAATATTGACAACTTAGATTTAATCAATTAAATAAATATTTAATCAATTATTCGTAGGAGATTTTGATTTATTGTCAAAATTAAATAATATAATTAGGAATAAAAAGAATTAAATCTAATTAAATAATTAAGTGGCAGTATTAAACTTAATTAATTAAATACTCAGAATATTCAATTAATCAAATTTAGGATAAATAAGATTCATCGCCAAATAATCATTAAATTAAAAATAATTAAGATAATTAGGAATATCCAAGGAATATTCCCTGATGCAGAATTAGGATGAAATCAATTAGGGTTTTGATGTTTAGATGTGTAGATGTGCCTTAGGTTAGGACTTTGATGTCGATTTCAATTGAATTGATGATGTAAGAGGTTAATGAACCTATAGCCCATTTTTGGGGTATTACAATTGCAAGATATAGATTAAATGGCTTTGTTAAGAATGCCTCAGAATCCAATAGGTAAGCATGTGAAATTGGAAAAAATCAAACCGAACTCCACAACTTTTGTGGGCATGATTGAGATGGATTTTTGTTCAGATGTTCACTGGTTAACGTGGCAATCTGGCACCGATCACTGTAAACATGCAAATTGCTATGTAATTGCAGGACAGATACAATTATTTACAATCATATTATAATTTATAATTTTTTTATAAACTTTACAGTTCTTATATTACCTGATTATTTAAAAAATATATATTATTAATACTATTGTGTTCCCGCATTAATTTTAGAATTGGCCCTGAGAATGGGATTTTTATTATGTGGTGTCCCGTGTGACCCAGATATTGTAACATATTTATTGTTGTTGCTTACGTGTTGCTTTTTACTTTAATTCCTAAAAGACTAAACTCTAAGCTGTAAAGGGCAGTAAGAGAAAGCTACAGGTGTTGAGTGGGAATGTGGGGATCACGGGAAATGAAAGTGTTAAAATTGTAATGGACATAGTATTTGTTGTCAAATTCATCTAGGGGCAAAGAAAACTGTTCATCCACAAAGAAACCAATGTTGTTAGATCGCTCCACACTATCGTCCACAACCAAGCCACATTCAAAACCATCTCCAGAGAACACATCCACAAAGCAAGATGCTAAGGAGAGAGGCTCAAACACATGTAAAGTGGGTAAAAGAAACGGGTGTTTGAGGTTCTTAACATACAAGCTTTTATGGTATATTTGCAATTTTATAGAAAGAGAGATGTACAAATTAAATCATAAAGGTATTCATGGCAATGTCCACACACAGTTTTCCCATCTTGATTCCCCTGAAGCCAGACACTATAGGCAACTTGATTGAAATAAGGTAGGGGAATTGAAATGGTTAAGAGGAGCGCAGTGAAGATACTTTGAAAATGGTGAATCTACTAATGGGCCAACACTCGGGAAATTGGGATTTTCCACTGGATTGGTAATGTGGTAAAATAAATTTTACTGCCTAGGATGAGGAATTAGTGAAATGAAATTTGTGGAAGTTGAAGAAGCTGTGAAATGAAATGAAATTTAGTCATCTTCTTGACTAGTGGCTATCGCACTTTGTACAACTATTCAATGCCATGAAGTACTTTAAAACTGACTTAGTAATCCACTGCTTATATTAACAATTTGAAGCATCAAATCATTCCTTTTCGCCTTTTTTGACAAGTCTCCTTATATGAGATGTCTAAGTTGCAGTGTGCGGGCTCAAAATTTTAATGAAATAACAATAACTGGGCTTAAGATTTTAATCTCGTTTACTTGGAGGTATCTTATGCAGGGCCACAATAGTACCCACAATATTTTCTAGCATCCCAACTCACTGTATTATGGTATGATTTCAAGGCCAATTCCAAAATTAATCTCGTTTACCTTGGAGGTATCTTATGCAGGACACAGTAGTACCCACAATATATAATATTAGAATTGGCCCTGAGAATGGGATTTTTTGTTCACTAGTTAACGTGGCAATCTGACACCAATCACTGTAAACATGCCAATTGCTATGTAATTGCAGGACAGATACAATTATTTACAATCATTTTATAATTTTTAATTTTTTTTAACTTTACAGTTCTTATATTACCTGATTATTTAAAAATATATATTATTAATACTATTATGTTCCCACATTATTTTAGGGCTTAACATCTTTTCCCATTTTTTTTTAAAATCTATTATTTTTTTCAATTTTACATTTATTATGCTTATATAATTATTTTGTTTCAATTTTAAGGTTCCTAGAATTGTAATTATAATTATTAAATATACAAATATAAATAAACTATAATTATTAAATAAAGTATAATTAATAAATATAAAATTATAGATAAATTTGTAATTTAGATGATTTATTCTTAAACATATGTTAAATTACGAAAGTATTGTATTTTAGTTTATAGTTGTATGATAGATTTTAAAATCATTTCAAGATATGTGTCTATAATTTACAGGAAATTTGGAGAGAATGTTGGCTAGTCTCTATCGTTTCATCTGCACACCATTAACACTAATATCAGAATTTAACTTTTAACTAGCACATTTCACTCCCCTTTCTTCACCCTTTTTCTATTTTATGAATTTTTTTTATTTCAGTCGGTGAACAATGGATGATCCGTTTGATTTCATCCTTTTTATTGGCTATACATTAGCGTGATAGAGAAGCAAGGAAACTCATATTTCATTACGTGCATAGCCGATATGTTAAACAATAAGAATTATTTCTGTTAGTAATTAAAGCGAGTTGAACTGTAATGCACAGAAATGATTTCTTTATCATTGATTTAAATTTATATACTTTTTAATTCTATCAAATTTTTATAGGCTAAAGAAGAAGAGATAGGTTGATAAAGAGATAAGGAGATCTAGAGAGGTCGAGAGGAAGTGAAAAACAAAGGGACAAATACTTAAATGACCTTTCCATAACTTACGGCGTACCCATTGCACACTCAGGTGTGATTGCTAGTTATAATATATGTTTATATCATAGACATGTATGATGAGAATATATTTTTATTTTTATTTAATCTTGTCTATGATCATATACTCATCTCACACTTTTGCCTAAATACATATATGCATATGCTACATTTTAAGCAAAATTTAAAATTTAAATAATCATACATTTTTTTAATTAAAAAATATTTTTAAAAAATAATTAATAATATATATATATATATATATATATATATATATATATATCTCTGTGTGTGTGTGTGTGTATAATACATACATATATGTGTGTGTGTGTATGTATGTATGTATATATATATATATATACGCACACACATATATATGTATGATGTATATGTATATATATATATATATCGGTATACCAATATATATAGATATATATATACCTATAGGCTATATTATAAT